>OY720429.1:117085202-117634221 GCA_963082735.1 Pocota personata | reverse complement strand
TCTCAGAAAATCTCAAAAGGGTTCCTGTTTTGTTATTGTGAAATCTGAATAATTCGTCATTTACTTCACCAGTTCTGCAGCTAGGGCGTTCGCTAGCATGGATTGCCTCAAAATGAGAGCCGATCAGATTTAGCTATCTATCACAAAATGATTATCGATAATGGGGCAGAGTTGGCTATTAATCTCTGCCTGGGAGAAAAGCGACTGAGAAGACAGTGGGATTTTCAGTTTCGGAATTTTGACAGTGCTACGAGGCTTGAAGGTTTGGTTAATTTTAGGAAACATATTCCTGGAGTCAGACTTCAAAATGTTCTCGGCACGTTGCCGCCAGTAATCGTTGACACTATTTCTCAGGAGAGATTTCAACCTTTCCAGCTCCATGTTGGACGATTCTTCTTGGAACTGATGACGTATTCGATTTATTTGAGTGAATATAAAATTTTTGGTAGGTTTGTAGGGTTTGCATGTCACGATTTAGATAAAATTCAATGCCATTTTTTGATTTTATTTTCGGAACTTACGATTCCATAGCTTGTAATACCACCGTATTTAGATTCCCGATATAAAAATCGCATTCTTTACTAGTAAGATTCGTATTACAAGGAATACTACAAGAGAAAGTACAATTCCTATACTTCCTAATGGCACAACGCTGGAATTTGCACCAATCGGTTTGCCTAAAATTCAATTTAGGGACTTCGTGCTGCGTTGCGAAGCTAAACGTGGAGTCGCCAGCAAATGTCACCGGCATAACTATAGCATTATGGTCACTATCATACGGCAGTATGGACCGTCTGTATTTGCAGTCGCGCAGGTCTAGATAAGAGTATCCGGAAGGAAAACTTGGTGCAACTGGGCTATAAAACTTGAATTTATACCCGATTTGGTTTTCCTCAATAAAGCGATTTAGAAATCTGCCTCTAGCATTGGCCCTTGAGTTCATCCAGCTCGGGTGTTTCGCGTTTAGATCTCCCGCTAAGACGAAAAAATGTGTTTAAACTATCTAGTCCTAGATTTTTCGATTTCGGTTTTAAATTGAGTAACGGTTCCTGACGCTGCATACGCCGATATTAGATACAGACAATCATTATTCCTGAGAGGCAGCGCGAGACTTGTATTTGCAAACTATCGTTTGCAGGGCGAACAATACTTTTGGACCCAACAATGTTGGAGCCAACATTATTGGAGCGCAATGCATTGGGCCTGACTGGTTCTGTGCCAACACTATTCCCTACTATGTCAGCAAAGGAAACTCCACCCCGAACATGATTGTCAATCATTGTAATTTTCTGTGCAACATTTGCTTGTGTTTCCCTTTTCTGTGCTTGAAGCCGATCTGCCAGTCTCTTGTAGCTTTCGCAACCCCGCCAGGAGGCAGGGTGACCGGACTTCTGACAAAGAACGCAAAATAGCTGTTCCTTGCTCGCATCTTTTTGCACCTGGCACTCACCATGCTCATGCGAATTTTGACACTTGACGCACATCCTAATCATCTTGCAATTCGGAGAAGGATGCCCGAATCTCTGGCATCGATGACATTGAAGGACACCGGTCCTCCGAATTCTTTCGAAGGACACTAAATGCCCCTCTAGATACCTGATAGTTCTCAGGTTCTGTACTTTGCTATACGAAGATATCTGTACCGCTATAATAGGCAGGACTCTATTTTCTCGCTTAGAGTTCGCCGTAGCATACCTGAATGCCCCAACAAAGTTTAGGTTTTCTATTTTTAGCGCTTTTAACTCTTCCAAGACTTCATCTGGGTGGAAGCAAACACTAAGACCTTTTAACAGGAGTGACTGTAACTTGTCTTCCTTATTTATGTACGAAAAATATTCCGTTCCTGCTTCGTCAAGCAATTCTTTCACTTTGTTACAGTCATTCTTATCTTTAACAGTTAAAGTAATTTCACTATTTATATTTTTTATATTAAAACTATCTTTACCTATTTCTTCCTTAAGTAATTTATACAATGTTTTGCTATCTTCTTTGTATATTTTAATTGGAGGTGGTGACTTTTTTTTTTGTTACCATTGGTGCTGTTGTTTCATCTGATGTTTTTTCGCCCACACTGTCTGATATTGTTTTGTGTTCTGTTGAGCCGTTATTTTTCACAGTCTCTTTTTGTTGTTTTCTTTTCGCTTCATTCTTTGATTTCATCATTGAAATGAGCGCGCTCGAAGTTGTGGGTGCATCTTGTGTAGTTCCTGTATTATCATTTTGTTCTGACGTATCTACGACTAGTAGAGCAAACGATGTCACAATTTTGGGTGTTTTTCTTTTTTTTTGTAACGTTTTTTTTTTAAATCGCCCCAGCTTCCCTTTCAGGGGATGTCATTTTGCCGCGTATCACTTTTTAAATTTTTGTCTTATTTTTCTTTCTTTTAATAATAACAATTGGAATATCCAAAGGTCTTATTTCACTATTTAATAGTATCAAAATCGTTAAAATATATTATTTCTAATTTGTTAAAATCGAAGCAAATTATTTTCGTAGAAAATAACTATTCAGGTTAATAGCAATCGCACTAAAAGTTGCATTGCAATTCGGTGTGCATACCAGTATATACATATACGAGTATACGTACATATATTGCTATGCAAATTTGCTGTTCGCATGCACCCGAATATTATTACTTTGAGTTTCTCAGGGATAAAAACGTAGTGAAGAGTGTAATAGGCAGGAAGTATACTCGTATAAATGGACTTTGGGATTTGAGTTTGGAAGGAAGTTAAGATGTGGATGAGATCGGGAAGGGAAAGAGTGTCGAGTGCGCAGGACGCGGCATGCTTGTATAGCACGGCTCTGCTCACCGGAAATATGGTGGTTCTTGCCCCCGCAACACGACTATGACTGCCCCAAAACACATATCATGCTGCAAACTTACATTATTTCCTCAACCGAAAACGGACCTTGCCACACAGAGAACGCTGTAGATGTTCTCGCAGCATAATCATAAAGTCCTCTGGCCTTATTTGGAATTCCCCCATACCGCGGAGGTTGCAGCTTGGACACACCATCATCCAATAGGTGTTCAAGCACACCCTGTGCACCTCTTGAAACTCAAAACTTAATACGTCATCCAGCACTTGGATGCTTGAAAGAAACACATACTTTCTCAATAAGGCATGACTGGTATTGTTTATTTACTTTGTATGTAGAATAATAGGCAACCAAAATAAATAGAGAACAAAGAAGGTACATACATATGTCAAAATCAAAATCAAAAAAACGCTTAAACCCTAGCATTATGGAAAAGTACGCTAAAAAGAAAAGCACTACCCCGCCAGACACTACCAATGCTACGCATGGTTGTGATCCTAGGACGAGCAGAAATGCTAGGGTTAAAGCTATTCGGCTTCCGGGGGATAGCCAAATAATGCAACGGCTTAGGCGTAACCTAAGGGTCGCGAGTTGGAACCTTGGAAGTATGAGTGGTCGCAGCTACGAGCTTAGAGAAATAATGATTAGAAGGCGAGTGGACATCTTGTGTGTACAAGAAACGAAATGACGAAACACCGGGAATCGGGGGCGTTTCTTGGACGTTAAGACAAAAGCTTACAAGATGTTCTACTATGGATCGCAACAAGGTGGAATTGCTATCATCCTCACGGCAGAGCTACTTGGCAACATCTTGACCATTTCAAAGTCGAGGGACCGTTTGATGTCTCTCAAATTGGTGATACAGGGTGAGATGTGGAATACTGTAAGCGCATATGCTCCCCAAGTCGGATGCGAACAGAGAGAAAAAGATTCATTCTGGCTGGATTTTCACAACGTCATCGAAAACATCCCAAAGAAAGAGCTTTTGTTTGTTGGGGAACAAATGAACACTATGAAGACTGCCATGGAGGACTGGGGTATGGCACCAGGACTTCTCCAGGTGAAGACATCCTAAGCATATGCAAGTCATACGGACTTATCGTGCTAAATACCATGTTCGTCAAACAAAGCCGGCACCTGATCACCCAGATTGACTACCATTTGGTAGCCAGTTTCATGAAGCTCCGGGTTAAAGATTGCAAAGTGATCCTGGGAGAGGCGATCGCCTAGCAAACCGTCTTCTCTTGATAGAAATTTTTATGGAAACGGGGAAGAAAATAAATAAGCAAACAAAGGTGGCTGAGAAAATCAATTGGTACAAGCTGGACAAAGGAAAAGGTGAAGTTTTTATTACCAGCATGACAAATTACCTCTTTACCATCATCGATGAAGTCGGTGATGAGGAGTGCAGAGCACAAGATATGTGGGATTCCCTGCAGCGATATTGCTTGGAGAGCCAAATCACTACTTAGAACGTCGAAAAGCCCCTGTCAACACAACAAAGAAACATGGTGGTGAACAGATGAAGCTAAAGTAGTGATATGGGAAAAGAAAATGACTTTCACGGCTTGGTCAAAGCGCTCTTCTACTAATAGAGATGAAAAAGGTCGCCTTGAAGTGACATATAGATGTTGCAAAAGTCTCGTGACGAAGAAGTGCGCCCAATTTCAAGCAAAAAGTATGGAAGGCCTCTATCGGGAGTTGAAAGAAATATCGTCTTTGGCGTCTGATAAGAACCAGGCTATCCAGGAGCTTCGACAAAAACACTTGAATAAGGGAGCAACTATCTTCAAAATAACCGCCCAAAGTTTCCCCGGGTATACTTTCCAAGAGCCGTTCCTAACCATGACGAAGTATCCGACATTACTGTTGAAGAAGTTAGGAATGTGGTCAAATACTCCAAAAAAAGAAAAGTTGTTGGACCAGACGATACCTCTGAGTTCTGGAAAAAGATGGGAGACATCGGGTCCAGATGGCTCATGATTCTTATCTCCAAACTTATGAGCGGTGATTCAATGCCTAATCAGTCGAGGGAAAGTTATCTTCTTCCTTTGCACAAAGGGAAGGGCGATACGCGAAACTGCGATAACTACCGTTCTGTCAAGCTGATGTCACACACCATGAAGATCGTTGAGCGGATATAAGATGGCCGACTGCGGAAAATAATACGGCTATGACCTGTGCGGGTTTGTCTCGGGCAAATCAACAACCGATGCAATCCAAAATATAAGGATCATAATCGTAAAACATCATGATTCCTTAAAGGACTTGCATATGGTGTTGGTTGATTTTGAAAAAGCCTTTGATAGACAACCAAGAGATCTCTTATGGGTGGCGCTAAGACAACGAGGAGCTCCAGAAACCTAAATTTTTTGTTCATTTGTAGTGCATTTTTATGTATTCGTTAAACTTATATGCTAGATAAAAAACGCTTAAAACTAGCTTAACTAAATTAAATATGTTAATCTAACTTACTGGCCCTATGCGGGCGCTCTAAGCTAAACCTAATACTTAAAACTATGTCTTTCGACGTAACGTACTCAAATTTTTCATTTGTTTCATTATTTTTATTATTAATTGATACTAAGAAAATAATATTAAAAAACTTAGTAAATGAAAATTTTTTTGTTGTACTTATATATATAAAACTTAAAAAACTATAATACCTTAGAATAAATCTTAAACTACCTCATTTTACCTTAATTTGTCTTACTCTACCTTACATAATTCGATATGCACTTTTTTTGTTTTTGGGTTCTTTTGTTATTTTTTTTTTATTTTTTTTTATCAAGTGCTGTTAAAAAAAATAAAAAATAACAAAAAAAAACCCAAAAACAAAAAAAGGTTTCAGTCCAGAAACCTACGTGCGCATGATCATGGACATGTATGAGGGAGCAAGGACAAGAGTAAGATGCCCCGCAGGAGTTACCGAAGAGTTCCCAATCAAAGTCGGTGTACACCACGGAAGTGTCTCCAGTCTTTTGCTAATTATTGAAGTCCCTGATAATCTGCTTGAAGGAAAAGTGACGGACCCCAAAGTGCATCAGTTATTCTTTGCTGACGATGGAACTATCATAAGGGAAGATCAAAAGTTCCTGCAACGAGCACTTGATGTATGGGTGGATGTTTTGCAGGAAAATGGATACCGTATTAGTTAAAAGAAGACAGAGTATCTGTGCTGCCCGTTCTCTGATCCACACCGGCCTATTCCAGACATTTACTTGAATGGAAAAGTGCTTCCCAAGTGCGGAAAGTTCAAATATCTGGGATCTATGATCAATAGCGAAGAAAATTGTGATGATGACATCAATCATCGCGTAAGCGTAGGGTGGATGAAGTGGCGGGAAAACTCCGCCATCTTCTGTTATCGAAAAATGTCCCCTAAGCCGAAAGGAAGGCTCTACACCGCAATTGTATGTCCGGCGTTCACATACGATTCACAATGCTTTACAATGTACAAAAAGTATGAGGGCAAATTAACGGCATCTGAGATGAAGATGCTTCGCATGACAGCAGGAGTAACAAAGCTTGATAGAATAAGCAGTTCAAAGATTCGAGGAAGACTTCGTGTAAAAGAACCCATCACAAGCAAGATAGAGCACGACCGGCTCAGTTGGTATTGTCATGTTCAAAGGAGAGATCCTTCGAACCCCGCAAAAAGGCAATATCAATCAACGTTCCCACACAATCGCACAAAAATAGCAGACAAAAAAACAACTGCAAAAACACCAGCATTCGATTGGCCTCAGTGACGAATTGATACGAAACCGGGAAACCTGTCGGTACTTCCTGAAGTTAAACCGGCAAACCCCACAGGCGGACCAGTAGGGATGCGCTAAAGTGCGAGGGTTATGATCCTTCTACTCAGGATCATAAATTCGCCGTAAGGAGAAGGAGAAGAGGGCTGCTTTACAAGAAATACTGCGAATTGTTGAAACATTTATGAAAAGATATGGTCGGACCATCTACTAATCCGACTTAACTTAAATTTAAATGGCGATTTGAATACCAGCAAGAAAAATTAAAACTTCTACCAAAACTGAAGTGGAAAGACTCTTATAACTCAATGCGATACATCTGTCATATACTAACGCATCACACTGGTACGCGTAACAACATGCAGGTACCGTTGCTTCTTTATTTTGTTCAATCGGCTCGCGCGGCCTATAGAGTGAAACACACTTAGCAAAACAAGTTAAAATTGTGGAAATTAAAAATTATTACTTTTTGTGAAAATAACGACTTATTACTGATATCATGAGGTTTTAACAAACGAAATAATTATTTTAAACTCTTCCACACTTCTTAAATTTGTACTTTTCTGTTATTAATAAGCAATAAATAAGAAATGTTACACACCCTCTATTATGAAATAACCTGCTTTCTAATACAAATATTTATTTTTTACGAAATACGTGTTTTTACAATTACGAAAACATTTTCTAATCACAGTATTTTTTTTTTTTTTATAATTTGAGTTATAAAGGGTTAAGATATATAGAAGAAATGAAGACTTGGGAGATAAAACAAGGTACATTGAAGAAAAACGTAGTTATAAAAAGCTTTGCACTAAAAAGAATTCGAACGCAATCAATAAATAGAAAGAAAAAATAATCTAGTCAAATATAGCAAAGAATGGTGGTCGCTGGCTAGAAGTAAGAAAACAAATCTTTCAAATAGCGAAGTTAAATTTCAAAAATTACTTTGAGTCACTTCTAAACCCGCCCCAGAAAAACACAAGATATTAAAAGAATAAGGCCCAGGATTTCAAAGAAATTATTCAACAGTAGATAATATATACAACCGCGCAACAATAGTCCAACTTAAGTTTGCAAAAAAGAAAAAGGTATATGCTTTTTAGTGGTCTTCAAAGCAGCGTTCGGCAGAGTCCCGAGAAAATATTTGGTATACAATATACACCAAATGGGTGTATCGCCAAAAATAACTAACTTTCTGGAAAAAATCTACAACAATTCGAAGTCTGCGGTTTGGATCGGAAATGAACAGTCAGAATGTTTTGAACCCCACATATGTAGGTGTGAAAAAAGGATGTTTGCTCTCGCCGTTGATCTTTGCCATATACCTTAACGATCGCCATGACCACCTAGGAGGAGGACTTATATAGATGACATTAATATAAGGCTGTTTCTGTATGCAGATGATACTCTTATGCTGGCGGATGATGTTAAGGTCCTACAAAAAATTATAAATCAGTTGAAAAGGTACGCGAACCAGTGGGGAATGGAAGTAAAACTCAATAAAAGTCCGAGATTATAGTATTTAGGAAAAGTGGTAAGCTTTCTGTAGAAGAAAAATGGAAGTATAGGGGGTGGCCGTGGTGTAGTGGTAACATCATCGCTTGTCACGCTACAGGTTCACGGTTCGAATCCTGATGTCAATAATCATCTATTTATTTCGCATGAAATAAATAAAAAGTCGATCAATTGCGAAAGCTTATGTCAACTCTACTGCGAAGGCATAACACTGGCAGTAGGGCGATCATATGGCTAAAATGCAACTTGATCGTGATGATGACATCAGGAGGACGGAAAAAAATACTGTGAATCATGAGCAACGACAAAAGCAAAAACAAACAAGCTCCCCAGTTATCTGGACAGCCACCCTTGGAGTTCACTGAAACTTTATACCAGCTGAGTTTCAAACCAACTACACCAATCTGTCTTTCTCTCTGTCTCTTTCCCTTTCCTCAAAAAAAAAAAAAAAAAAAACGCCCGTGTCCTAAAAATAGTATAAGGGTATTCATAACCCCTTTCACACGTGCAAATTATAAAAAAAAAAAAAAAAAAGTGAAAATTACTTCGGAATACAAATACCTGGAAGTAGTATTAACGCCTGGCATGTCATTCAGAAAACATAAAACAGTAGAAACTCCGCAGCCAAGAAGAGTGTTTTTCGAGAAAAAGATGTATCTCTGAGAATGAAATGGAAACTCTTCCAGGCAGCTTGCAGATCAATACATGGAGGATGGACATTTCTACATCTTTTTTTATATAATTCGCTCGTGCCAAAAGGAATATGAATACCTTTATACTGTTACAGGGCACGGGCTTTTAGGAAAAAGGAGAAGAGGAACAGAGGAGAAGACTGTGCACGTTGTTTGAAGGTTCTAGTTATGGGGAAATACAGAGCTTGGTAGATCATTCCACATTCGTGTCATTCGGCTTATAAACGAATCCCTATATTTGACAGTACGACCGAAGTTTGGCTTTAGGATGAACTTATGTGCATTCGAAACATGCCGCGTATTGCGGGTGAAATTTTAAAGGGGAAGAATTCAAGTGGCTATTTCGCTGGAGCATTTTTTATGAAAATAGCGATAAAATAAGGAGAGACAAGGAACATTTCTCCGATGTTCAAGTGAATGTATGGAATTCACAATGTCTCTATGGCCTATAAGTTTTGACGCGCGATTCTGAACCCTATCAAGAATGTGCAGAACGGTCTTGGGTGCACCAGTCCATATATGGGCGTTATATTCCAGCTTAGGGCGGATGAATACCTTATAAATTTTGCATTTCGCAGCATTTCTGGCGATCATTTTGACAACCACCAGCTATCAGTAGAATTTTCCGCACAAAACCGAACACCGACTCAGTTATTATTGTGAAATTTTTTTCAACACACGACAAGGTTTTGATACTCAAAGGGATTTTTAATTTCCGACGAAATCACTCCCGACAAATTTGCCTTCGCGACGTAGCTTTCAACTCGGACAAAAGCATATACTTCCACGAGTGCCCCGCAAAGCTTGACGAAGTAGCCCTTGCCGATCAACATACAAATTCATTGCATCTGTCACCAGACACCAGATATTCCTAAAATGAACACCACCTGTCATCTGACTCCAGAGCTTCTCAAGTTCTATCAACAGACAGAGCTTCTTAAGAGTAATTTCTTTTTAACTTATCTATTTTTATTTTTACTATCCTTAAACTTAAAATTTTTTTTTTATGCTTACTTCTAATTTATTCATTCTAATTTTTAGTTCTATTATCGCTTATTATCCTTTGCACAAAGGAAAGGGCGATACGCGAAACTGCGATAACTACCGTTCTGTTAAGCTGATGTCACACACCATGAAGATCGTTGAGCGCGTATTAGATGGCCTACTGCGGAAAATAATAAGGCTATCTGATGACCAGTGCGGGTTTGTCTCGGGTAAATCAATAACAGATGCAATCCAAAGTATAAGGATCATAATGGAAAAACATCGTGATTCCTTAAAGGACTTGCATATGGTGTTGGTTGATTTTGAAAAAGCCTTTGATAGACAACCAAGAGATCTCTTATCGGTGGCGCAAAGACAACGAGGAGTTCCAGAAACCTACATGCGCATGAGAAGAGTAGAATATCCCGCAGGAGTCACCGAAGAGTTCCCAATCAAAGTCGGTGTATACCAGGGAGGCGTCCTTAGTCCTTTGCTATTTATTGTAGTCCTTGATTATCTGCTTGAAGGAAAAGTGACGGACCCCAAAGTGCATCAGTTATTCTTTGCTGACGATGGAGCTATCATAAGCGAAGATCAAATGACCTTGCAACGAGCACTTGATGTATGGGTGGATGTTTTGGAGGGAAATGGGTACCGTATTAGTTCGAAAAAGACAGAGTATCTGTGCTGCCCGTTTTCTGATCCACACCGGCCTATTCCAGACATTTACTTGAATGGAAAAGTGTTTCCCAAGTGTGAAAAGTTCAACTCCGCTATATTCTGCGATCGAAAAATGCCCCCTAAGCTTAAAAGAAGACTCTACACCGCAGTTGTACGTCCTTCGCTCACATACGGTTCACAATGCTGGACAATGTACAAAAAGTATGAGGGCAAATTAACGGCATCTGAGATGAAGATGCTTCGCATGACAGCAGGAGTAACAAAGATTGATAAAATAAGAAGTTCAAATATTCGAGTAAAAGAACCCATCACAAGCAAGATAGAGCACGACCGGCTCAGTTGGTATTGTCATGTTCAAAGGAGAGATCCTTCGAACCCCGTCAAAAACGCAATATCAATCAACGTTCCTACGCAATCGCGCAAAAAAGGCAGACCAAAAAATAACTGGATCACACAAATGCAAAAACACCAGCATTTGATTGGCCTCAGTGACGAAGTGATCCGAAACCGGGAAGTCTGCCTGTACTTTCTGAGGTCAAACCGGCAAACCCCATAGGCGGACCAGTAGGGATGCGCTAAAGTGCGAGGGTTGTGATCCTTCTACTCAGGATCATAACTTCGCCGGAAGAAGAAGAAGAAGTTTTATTATCGCTTTATAATTTACAATTTAAATTTTTTTAAGTTTACTTAGCTCTATATTTTTCCCTAATTTAACACCTATTGATATTTTAGTCTCCCTAAATAATCTAATGGATATTTTTGTTTTACTAGCTACCTCATTACATTGTAAACTTTTCTCGTTTAATACCTTCTGTAAACTAATATTTATCATTTTAAATCTCAGTGAGTTTATTTCTGTCTCAACTGCTGTAGGCTTTTTGGTGCAGGCACTTTTATCTTGGATTTCTCCTCAAGTGTCTTTATCTTCACCATGAACTCAAACGAAGAAGACAATGGTTTTGGAAGTGAGTTATCTTTTTTCCACAATATTCGAAAACACTTTCACAAAACGCGTGTGATGCTTAATGTTTTTCGCAATATGTTTTCTGCCCATATTAATGCCCAAAGTTTGAACAAGCACTGGGATGAATTTAAATTAATATTTCTCCGAAACATGGTTTAACTCTGACAAAGTATTTATTTTAGCGGGTTACAAGGTGTACCGGGCTGATCGAGACGGGCGTTCTGGTGGGGTCGCGGTGTTTGTGAGACAAAATATTCCAAGTAGGCTAACTCATAAATCACATGACAGCGAGAGAATTGAATATCTATCTGATAAATGCCTACTTGGCGCCATTTACAAGCCTCCAAAGGTTACAGATACCACTGTCATCACACATCTCTTAGAAAACATTGGGGTGAATTATAACCATTTAATAGTCTGTAGAGATTTTAATATAAATCTCTTTGCTAGTGATAACTTCCAATTTAAAGACAGCTTAAACTCTTTACATCTCTTTCCGGTGAATTCCCTGAGACCCACACATTTCAGCGTCACTAACTCAACCCTCCTCGATGTCTTTCTGGTAAATAGATCAGACCGAATAAACTTCTACGGACAGCTCGACATCCCTGGGTTCTCACATCATGACCTTATTACTCTCTTTTACGACATCTCTTTGGAACGGTCTACTGAAACGAAAACGATAGGCTCTAGGGACTTTAAGTCTGTCGATCTGATCTGAAAACGATGCAATGTCTTTAGATTGGAGTAGTCTCTACTGTATGCGCTCTATCGATAATCAGGTTGATTACTTTACATCCACAGTCTGTTTGGGTCTCATGTTCCGATAAAAACCTTCGTTCCTCCTAATAGAAGCTGTGAGTGGTTCACTCCTAAAATTGAATCACTCATTGAAAAGAGAGACTTTTAAAAGGAAAAGATTTAGAATTCCCAAACTAAGACAAGAATTCACACAGATCAGAAATTTCGTGAAGCATGAAATCCGACTATCTAAATCGAAATTCTTTGCCTCTAAATTCAAGTCAGGGTTAAGCACAAAGAAAGCCTGGGAAAATGTCAAAGAGCTGGGTATAGGAAAAAATTTGGCTGCGAATGATAATGAAATTGACGTCAGAGACCTTAATGTCAAATTTTCTGCTGCTTCAACCCCATGTACGAGTAGTTTTCAAGATATTATAGATGAAGACACAGTCATAAACCCTTTGTTAACCCGCGAAACACCCACAAATTTTGGATTTAGTAGAGTCTGTCTACCGGATGTCCTTAATGCGGTTTTTGCCGTTAAATCGGATGCAATTGTTTGGACTGCGTACACCCAAAATTTCTTAAGACCGTTATCTTCGAAGTACTGACTCCCCTGACGTACATTTTCAACAACGTGTTGTCCTATTCAGCTTACCCGAAGTCCTGGAAGGTTTCGAAAATAATAACGGTTTAAAAAAGCACAGGCGCCGAAGAAAAAGAATATCGTCCTATTTCCATACTCCCCTTTATTTCGAAGGTGTTCGAGAAGCTGATGAGCATGCAAATATATACATACCTAAACCAATTCGATCTCCTTTCACCGTTCCAATCAGGCTTTAGACAACAACATAGCTGCACCAACACCCTGCTGAATCTGGTTGACGATTTTCGCTCAGTGATTGATAGGGATCATATTACCTCACTAGTTCTGCTCGAAAGCATTCGATATAGTTCCGCATGAGATTCTCTTACTTAAACTTAAACATTACTTCAACTTTGATGAAACTGTGTTAAAACTGATAAGAAGTTATTTAGCAAATCGCACTCATTCTGTTTCATCCAATGGTAAGATGTACTGGGGTACCACAGGGATCTATTATGGGACCGTTACTTTTCTCTATGTTTAATAACGACTTACCCTCAATCATACATAGCTCTAAAGTACAGATGTACGCCGATGACGTTCAATTGCACCTGAGCTACCCCCTCGGACTGATAAGGGAGTAAGCTAACATTAACTAGGGATCTTTTTTCTACATTAATTTAAATGAAATTTGTATGTATATTTTAGTTTTTAGATTTATTTTCAACTTTCTTCACTTCCACTGTTTAACTCTGCACAATAATGGATCTTGTATCTAAGTGTATGACTGTTTTAAAATACATTGAAATTGAAATACCGAGAATGGCAAGTCTTTCGGATTCAATGATGCAAGCAAGATGGTTCAAGGTTTTGGTTTCGTTTGAGAGACAGAAGACAGCATTGTGTTTTGGAAGCATTAAATTCCACTCTGTTGGTTGAACCCCATTTGATCATGCTGTCCAGGTCGGAATTTAATTTGTTTAACATACGTTGCCGTTCCCCTTCTACGACCGAAGAGCAAGGACGTGAGTTCGGGAACAAATATGAAAAACTGAGGGTACTGTCATCAGAGAAAGAATGGATTTCATTAGAAGTTGCAGACAAGAGATCATTTATAAAAATAAGAGATTTGGAGACAAAACAGAGCCTTGGGGAACACCAGCATTTATGTGGTGAATTGCAGACTTGAAGCCGTCCAAAAAAACTTGTACTGAATGCCCCAAAAGGTAGTTTCTAATCCATTGAAGAAGAGACTCATCGACGCCATATGCACGCATTTTCGACAAAAAAGAGCCTGATGCCAAACTCTGTCAAATACCTTTGAAATATCAAGCACAACTATCTTGGTTTCGCCGAAGTGATGCAGAGATTGGTTCCACTTCTCGGTGAGATATGCCATCAAATCACCAGTGGACCTGTTGCTACGAAAACCACACTGCCGGTCATTAAGGAGCTTTCATGAAGCTGACGATTTATCAGCGTTTCCATGACCTTGGAAAGAAGGGACGTAAGTGCAATGGGTCGGTAATTGGAGAGGGAGGAAGATTCGCCTTTTCTAGGGACGGAATGGACAAATGCTGTTTTCCATCTACTCGGAAAGAGCCCTGAAAAGTAGGATAGACAGAAAAGCTTACGCAGACGTTTTGCCAGGATAGAAGAACACCTCTTCAGAACTATGTGGGGATACCATCTGGACCAGCGGATTTGTGTATGTTAAGACCTTTGAGTACTCCTGCAACTGTACGAGTGCGAAAGTGAACTTGTCCCATTGAAAATTTGACGCTCTCAAATACAGGTGGAGACAAAGCATTATCTCGCAACGTGGAGTTGGCTGCAAAGCGAGCAGCAAGCAGAGTGACTTTCAATGTCCGGTATACGTGTAGGCTCATTTACAAGCTAAGTCAAATTGTTTACCTCAGCGAAAAGTTCAACATACCTTCCTTCGGGTGTTGTCTGGCCAGAATGTTGAAGCCAATCCGAATTGTGTATATTGAAATCGCCCACAATGACAATTTCAGTATGAGGGTACAAGGATACAATTCAACTGATGGAATCGGACAGTGCATCAAATTCGTCAAAAGTTGAGTTGCTATCCGCACTAGGGCTTCTGCAAATAAACCAGTAGTGAATTATATGCTTACGGACGGTAAATTTTAGTCATTTGAAATTAAAATCCGGGTTGGAACAGTGCCCACACTGTGGTGGAACTTGGTAAGCAAATCACTACGATTTTTTGCTTAGTGCCAAAACAGCTGGTTTATGGGAATGGACGTGGGCGTACATATCGAAGAAATTCGTTCGAAGCCCACGAATGTTGGTAAAATCAACCCTAAATTCCCTCATCACTACAACGTGGGAACACTAAAAGACACAACACTGACGTTCCTTAGCGGAGCTGTGAAGTGTAGATCCACAGAATAGTTTTCCAAAACAAACTGTCGCGGGTGCTACGAGTATGCCCAAACGACAGTCATCTGTGGCCCGCTATTTGGATAAACATTCACACTCCGCTATGCATAAATTATTACGCTCTCTCAGTTATCGCAACTGGAAGTTTGTACATACATAAGTATGTATATAACACATGCTCCAATTGCAATAACGAAGGAGCGCAACAGCGAGTGTGTGCGGGTGAAAAGATGGGATACACCGGCCCTTTATTGATTTCATTTATTTATTTATTTTACATTTATTTATTTTTTTGTTTTCCACTGCAATTCACTGAATTTGATTTGGCGCGCGAGTTACATACCCATAGTAACCACCCATAACCATCCATCCTGCAACATCAATAACAGAAGTCATCTAGTGCAAACAACGGAGTCACATTTGTAACCATCAACAACAAATCTAAGTGCAAGCAACGGTCCAACAAATGCAAAACCTATTAGATGACCTACTTACGGACGAACGAGCGTTAGTGCAAGAAACGGGCAAACATCTGCAGTGACAACACAACCATGATAACGGACGAACATTTTCAGCATCAACAACAAGTCCAAGTGCAAACAACGGGCCAACCAATGCAACGCCTAGTGATGACCTACTTACAACGAACAGCGGCAGCTTGCTATCACCAGCTAGTAACGGCTTTTGCTCTGGTATAAATTTGTTTACCGTCTAATATAAATAGACGAATAGACAAATAATCAGGGAGTCTTAATTTGAATTGACAATAAACCACATCAGTGGAACAAAGATATTAATAAGTGTTTTTTTATTTTTAAGTGTTAAATAATCTTTAACTGGCGCAGTCGGTAGGATAAAAGTTAAGCATCCGGTAGTGAAATTAAATTCAGTAGCTACAAAAGTCGCTAAACTAATAACACACTACGAGTGAAAATCGAAGTGGTGGATTTTAATCCTTTGGTTAAGGAACATCGCTACAACCTAAAAAAATTTTTTTTTACAAAGCAGAATAGTGTTAAATAGTGTTAAGAATAGAATAGTGCAAACAAAAAAAAAAAAAAAAAAAAAAAAAAAACGTGTTCACGAACAGTACAAAGAAAAAAAAAACAAAGAAGAAAATATATAAACATACATATGTATATAAATATATATAGGTACTTATATATGCCAAGAACAGAATAAATAAGAACAAAATAGTGCTAAAAAAAAATAATAAAAAATAAAAAAAAACCGTGTTAATAATCACGAACAGTGTAAAATAAAACGGTCTCATACAAAGACTAGAAGAGCTAGAAATATTTCTACGGGAAAAGGACATTGACATATGTTTGATCTGTGAAACTCACCTGACGAAACTATCGCGTGTAAACATTACTGGATACAGTACCTATCACGCTTATCACCCGTCGGAAAGAGCCAGAGGCGGATCGTCTTTAATCATAAAAGATTGCATCGAACACTCTGAAGAGATTATGATAGAGCTTGAAACAATGCAAGTGAGCACTGTACGCGTGAAAAATGGGCATTACTTTTTCAATGTCTCGTCTATTTATTGTCCACTGCGTTGCAGGCTTGAAAAAAATGATTTTACAAATATTTTCAACTCTCTTGGACCGAATTTTATTATTGGCGGTGATTTTAATGCAAAACACACCTTCTGGGGTTCAAGATGTGTCTCACAAAAAGGCAGAGCACTTTACAACGCCTGCATGCAACACAGATGCGACTTTCACTCGACTGGTAAACCAACATATTGGCCGACTGATAACAACAAAATACCCGATCTGATCGATTTCTTTGTTGTAAAAGGAATACCAGACAAATGTATTAAAATTGATGAAAGTTTTGATCTCTCTTCCGATCATTCCCCTATCATTCTAACGATGAGCGAACGCCTAATTAAAAAAGATGTACCTGCTAGACTAACTAGCAGAAAAACTGATTGGGAAGGCTTTAAAAAAGACATTGAAGAACATATCGAACTGAGAGTATCACTTAGGACGTCTTCTGAACTCGAAATCGAAATTGATCGTTTTGTTGAAGTTCTGCAGCGCGCCGCGTGGAAAAATACTCCCTATCAAAGGAAAACGCCAATCAATCATGGCCAAAAATATCCACCGGAAATAAAAGAAATGGTAAGGGAGAAGAGAAAAGCGCGTAAAAAATGGCAACAAACTCGTGCTCCGCAACATAAATCGCATTTGAATCGCTTGTGTAACTTGCTAAAAAAGGCCATTATTGATTTTAAAAACCGGACAATACAAACCAGCATTGAAAGCTTAACAGCGGACAAAGATTCCAATTATTCGCTCTGGAAAGCTATAAAAGGCATTAAAAAACCGAAAATACAAGCGGCCCCAATCAAGAAAAATGACAACGAATGGGCCAAGAATGATAAAGACAAAGCAGAGGTCTTTGCCGCCCATTTAGAAGAAACATTTAAACCATTTGATGGGCAAGCGCTTGCTGAAAATGATAATGCGTCGGATATAGCATTTCACAATTACACAGTAAGAAATGCAAGGCTGACCGAACTTCAACAAGAAATAAAGAAACTGAAACCGAATAAAGCTCCTGGATACGACCTAATCACAGCAGAGCTTCTTAAATCGTTACCTAGAAAAGCGTTAGTTAAGTTCCTTTACATTATAAACGCAGCGATAAGATTAGAATATGTTCCGAGTCAATGGAAAGTCGCGGAAGTAATAATGATTCTGAAGCCTGGAAAACCACCGAATGATAAAAAATCGTATAGACCTATTTCGCTGCTGCCGATTATGTCTAAAGTTTTCGAAAGAATAGTACTTAAGCGATTACAGCCGGTTATAGAAGAAGGATCTCTTATTCCCAATCACCAGTTTGGGTTTAGAACCAAGCACTCAACAATAGACCAAGTGCATAGAATAACTGATTTAATTGAAAAAGCTTACGAAGAAAAAAAGATTTGCTCGAGCATATTCCTTGATGTTTCTCAAGCTTTTGACAAGGTCTGGCATGAAGGCTTGAAATATAAATTAAGACAAGTTCTGCCGGAACACTTATATAATATTCTAGAAAAATACTTGACGAATCGACTTTTCCGAGTCAAACACGGAAACGAATATTCGGAATTTAAAGAAATAAGGGCTGGGGTGCCGCAGGGAAGTGTCCTTGGACCGCTTTTGTACCTATTATATACTCGCGATATACCGCAAGAAGAAGGCACCGTATTAGCTACATTTGCCGACGACACTGCCATCCTGGCAACGGGTAAAACGATCGAAGAATCGACTGAAAAATTGCAAGAAGCATTGAATAAAGTAAATGAATGGACAAAGATTTGGCGACTAGCTTTAAACGAAAACAAATCTGTTCATGTCAATTTTACTTATAAGAAAATAAATAATATGCCCATCTTTTCAAACTCGGTTCAAATTCCGTTTGCAAACGAGGCTAAGTATCTTGGAATGACACTTGATGCTAAGCTGAAGTGGAAATCGCACGTGAAGAAAAAACGTAAAGAACTCGAAACCAAATACAGAGAAATGTACTGGTTACTTGGAAAACATTCCAAGCTTAATATAGAGAACAAACTGCTTTTATACAAGCAAGTGCTAAAGCCGATATGGACATATGGAATACAACTTTGGGGTTGTACCAAAATAAGTAATGTCAATATTTTACAAACTTTTGAAAATAAAGTGCTAAGATCAATAGTTAATGCACCGTGGTTTATTAGAAATAGCGATATCCATAGAGATTTAGGAATTGCGACAGTCGAATATGAAATCAAAAACTTCGCGCGTAAGCATAAAGACAGATTACAAGGACACGTTAACAATGAAGTCCTTCGAATTCTAGATGAGAGGAATCTACTGCGTCGTCTACAAAGGACTAAACCTTTCGACTTAACGCGATAGCAAGAAACCGCGCTTAATTTGCGGAACAAGCAGGAACTTTCAATGGAAAGGGACCTGCCAAACGATCTCAATACGTGAAAGAAAAACTGCTGGATAAGTCAAAACTTAGTTGTAGTATGTAATCAAAGAAATTTATCACGAAGGGAGGTTTTTTTAGTGAGTAAAAATCTCACACTACTATGAGCACGCGCTATCGATCCTCATAGTGTCTTCATGAAGATTTTTTACCTACCCTCGGGAAAAAAAAAAAAAAAAAAAAAAAAAAAATAAAACTTTTTGCTGTTGTTCCCGAATTTTTTTTTTTTCTTCTCTTCACAAAAAGAATGGAAAGAAAAGGAACATAGAAGAAGCTGAGAATCATCGGAACGGAAGCCAACAACTAACAAGCTAATTGTTTAACGGGGTAAGTCCATATTTTTTGTTCTTAAATTATCAGTGTTCTCCTATGTCCCCAAAACCCAAAACAAAGAAAAACCGTAAAATAAAAGTCAGTTTTCTTAATAACAAAAGTTGGCATTCATTAAGTAAAGTGTCAAAGGGTGCTTCTAAAGACAAGTCCAGTGACGAAGAGGAAATGAATCACGAAGCGTTTGCTGTAGGTGTCTTTAACAGCCTCAGGATTCCTGATGCTGTGAAAGACCTTCCAAATTTTGAAGGAAATCCTCGTTCTTTGTTTGATTTTGTAAGTAATGTAGAGGAAATATTAATTCTCATGCCACAGATTGTCGGTAGTACGTATGAGCGAATAATAGTTCGAGCAATTAGAAATAAAGTAGTAGGACCAGCCAATGAAGTACTCAACATGTATGGTACTCCAATTGACTGGCAACAAATAAAAAATAATTTAATTGTACATTATTCCGATAAACGTAATGAGACCAGCCTCATTCGCGACTTACATCATCTTCGACAGGACCAAATGACGGTAGAACATTTCTATTCCAAAATAATAGATATATTTTCTCTTATGACAAATCACATAAAAGTGCACGAAAATAATGATAATGTTATAATAGCTAAACAATCGCTTTACCAGGAAATGTGCCTTAATGCATTTTTGTCTGGACTAAAAGAACCGCTAGGATCCACAATTAGGTCAATGAAGCCCAGCAAATTAGCTGAGGCATTCAATTTCTGCCTCCAGGAACAAAACTGCCATTACTTTCAAAATCCTCAATACCAACAACACCTACCATCCTATAGGAAAAATCAAAACTCATTTCAAAATCCAAATTCTGCACAAGGACCTTCATTCAGATTTCCTCATCAGCAATTTAATAGACCTTACAATAGTTTTCCTCAAATTCCACAAAACCGGTCAATCAGACCAATGAACAATATTCCCCAAAACTTTTCGCAGCCACTCAGAAATAATTTAAATCCTAGATTTAACGGCTTTCACCCTCCAGAACCTATGGATACTATCAGTGCAAATACAAGTAGAAATTCCAATAATTTTAAACGGCAAAACAGTAACTCACAGAATCAATGTCATCATATGGAAAGTATTTGTTCTATTAATCAAGTTCCCAGATATCAGGATCAAAATTATTACGAAACTCATAGTAATTTTGGTTCAAATGCTAAAGTTCGACAACCTTATATCCAAAATTATAGCGAAGCTAACAATAATTATTTGGCAGACAATCAACAAGGTCCATCTATTCATTATGATTATATGCCGCATAATCATATTCCAAAAATAAATAAAAATTACCCTCAAAGTCAACTTCAGAGCGAAGTTGACGATGCAAATTTTCAATTACGAGCCTCGGAAACACAATCGGTTATTTAGAAATAAATAATCATAATTCATATATATTACCGTATATAAATATTCAAAGTATTAATAACAAAAACCTTAAGTTTCTAATAGATACTGGGAGTAATAAATCTTTTATTAATCCAGGAATCTTTGAAGAAAAAGATATTCAAATAATAATAAACAATTTTTAATAAACAATTGTTAACTAAGAAGATAGATATTAACGGATTAAGAGAATTCAATACAAATAAATTATTATCTTTTCTAATTTTCAAATTTCATAATTACTTTGATGGTTTGATTGGTACGGAAATGATGAAAAGTCTTGGAATAAAAATAGATCTCAAAAATTCCGTATTAGAATCCGAAAATGCCAAAATACCCATTAGTTATAAGCCTAACCTTATATCTAGAAAATATACCGCCCCTGGTTTATGCAAAATAGTATGCTATGTACCAGTAGATATCGAATACGGAAATATATTTATTAAACCAACTGCTATACAAAATAACTTAATAATACCTGAAGGAATTTACAAAGCTCATAATTGGTATTCTTTTGTGGAGGTTATCAATGCTTCGAATTCAATGAAGACTTTCGTAATTGAACAGCCAATTGAAGCTCAATCTCTTGATCACCATTCCTTTATTGAAACTCACAGCATTTCAATTAATAATACAGAAAGCCTAGATAATTTCAATATATCTAAACAACTTCAAATAGATTCCCTAAATACCGACGAGAAAAATGCTTTACTAAAATTATGCAAAAGGTACAGAGATATTTTCTTTGAAGATGGGCAAAATTTATCATTTTCAAATACTATTAAACATGAAATTAACACTAAAGATAATATTCCAATTTATACCAAATCTTATCGATACCCATATGTACATAAAGACGAAATTCGAAACCAAGTGAATGATATGCTTAACCAGAATATCATTCGTCCGAGCTTTTCACCTTGGTCTTCTCCAATATGGTTAGTGCCTAAGAAAAAAGACGTTAATGGGAAGGAGAAATGGCGGTTGGTTATAGACTACCGAAAACTAAACGAAAAAACAATAGATGACAAATACCCGATACCTAACATTACTGAAATTCTCGATAAGTTGGGAAGATCCATATATTTTACTACACTCGATTTAGCTTCTGGCTTCCATCAAATAGAAGTCAAAGCCGAAGATATTCCGAAAACAGCATTCTCTATTGACAACGGGCACTACGAGTTTCTTCGTATGCCTTTCGGTCTTAAGAATGCTCCATCGACGTTTCAACGTGTCATGGACAATGTTTTGCGAGAACTCCAAGGCCAAATTTGCTTAGTATATATGGACGACATCATAGTGTTCTCCACATCCCTACAAGAACATATCGAGAGTTTGAATAAAGTTTTTGAAAAACTTAAGGAAGCAAATCTAAAAATTCAGTTGAGAAAGTCAATTTTTTTACAGAAAGAGGTGTCATTTTTGGGTCATTTGGTAACTAGTAACGGAGTTAAACCCAATCCTGAAAAAATTAACGCAATCGAAAAATACACTTTACCAAAAACCCAAAAACAAATAAAATCTTTTATGGGACTTCTCGGTTACTATCGAAAGTTCATAAAAGACTTTGCTAAATTGACAAAACCGCTAACGGAGTGCCTTCGAAAAGGAAAAAGCATAAATCTTAATTCCAAATATATCAATTGCTTCGAAACATGTAAAACCTTGTTATGTAACGAACCCATTTTACAATACCCTGACTTTTCAAAACCATTCAATCTTACTACAGATGCCAGTAATTTTGCTATAGGTGCTATACTCTCACAAGGCCTCATTGGATCTGATAAACCAATTTGCTATGCAAGTCGGACTTTATCAGAATCCGAGGAAAACTATAGTACAATTGAAAAGGAACTCTTAGCTATCGTTTGGGGTACCAAATATTTTCGTCCTTACCTCTTTGGTCGCAAATTTCATATCATAACTGACCATAAACCCTTAACCTGGCTGTTTTCGTTAAAGGAACCAAATTCAAAATTACTTCGTTGGAGGCTCAAGTTAGAGGAATATAATTATGATATTACATACAAAAAAGGGACGCTAAACTCCAACGCTGACGCTTTATCTCGTGTTGAAATAAATACAAATGAAATCAATCAAAATAAATCTCCCGACGAAAACGAGAACTTAGACCTTTTATCCATTTTTAATAATGTAGATGCCGAACAAGATTTATTCACCATCCATTCAGCACCGGAAAACAACGATGACGGCATTCCGATATCGGAACGTGCCATAAATGAGTTTTCGAACCAAATCATTCTCAAACAGGTAGAAACCAAAACTAGACCGGATGTTCAATTTAAAATATTATTCAAAAGAAAGAAAAGATTTACAATATCTTATAATCTAATTAGAGAAGAAAGCTTTATTATAAAGATTTTTAAAGAATATATGGCCTCTAAGCGACTAACAGCGGTGCTAACAGATGATAAAACTTTCAAAATCATTCAATCAGTGTACTCTAAATATTTCAGTAATAGCCGCCTACGAATAGTAAGATGTAACATAATTTTAAAAGACATGACCGATACTGATGAGCAGGATAAATTAGTTCGGGATTATCATACAAAGTCAATCCACAGAGGTATAAAGAGAGTACTTTTTCCCTAATATGAAGCGTCTGATTACACAAATTGTAAATAATTGTGACATATGCCATAAATATAAATATGATAGAAAGAGAGAGCGCTTAAAATACGAAATCACTGAAACACCAATAAAACCTTTGGAAATCCTTCATATGGATATATACTCCATTCACAAAGAACATTTTCTAACGATAATTGATAAATTTAGCAGATTTTCAAGTGTTTATTTACTAACTGCTAGAAATAGTATTAATTTAATAAAATCTTTAAAACACTTTTTCTCTCATCATGGAATCCCACAAAAAATTATCACCGATAACGGAAGTGAATTTATATCTACCTTGTTTAGAAATTTCTTAGATATGTACAGTATAAACCTACATACAATCTGTGCAAAAAGTTCCAACGGCAATTCACCTGTTGAAAGATTCCATTCTACCTTGACGGAGTTAATACGCATTATCAAATCTCAACACAAAGAAAAACCTATAGGCGAAGTAGTTGACGAAGCTGTGATAACTTATAACAATTCAATCCACTCTGCAACTAAACTGACCCCTTTTGAATTGCTTAATGGCCATATTACAAACAGAAATCTATTTTCCCTTAATAAAACTGCTAAAACAGAACAGGAATACCTTAATAAACATATTAATGACTACAATACCTTAGCAAAATTAAGTTATGACCGAAATCTTAATACTAAAGAAAAGATTATTAATAAACTCAATGATAGCCGCAAAGACCCACCTGAATATTTAGCTAACAGAAAAATATATGAATCAGACGACAGACGTAACAAATTAGCCCCTAGATTTAACGACCATATAGTAGTTAAGAATAATAAAATTACTTTGGAAACAAACAAAAGAAAGGTACACAAACAAAAAGTACAGAAACAACGCAAATTTACCGATTAAACACATTCATTTTTTTCTTTTTTAGTTTAAAACAAAAGAAATTAAATGTTAGAAATAAATAAATGCGAAAATAATCAAACTACTCTAACTCTATTTTGTTTTCGAATCGCCTTTTTTTTTCTTCTTTAGACACACTATATTATAAATTTCAATATCTAGCCAAAATTAACATAAAAAACTGATTTTCATTTTTTCAAAAAAAAAAATAAAAATATATTTTATCCCATCCCTTACCCACTGATGATTTAATAAGCCTTAAATGTGGATAAGCCTCGTTCATAACAATTTAGCAGCAGCAACACTAATCATGGACACAAACCTTTACAAATTTGTTGGTCCATACTAAGAGGGGAGGAGTTACATACCCATAGTAACCACCCATAACCATCCATCCTGCAACATCAATAACAGAAGTCATCTAGTGCAAACAACGGAGTCACATTTGTAACCATCAACAACAAATCTAAGTGCAAGCAACGGTCCAACAAATGCAAAACCTATTAGATGACCTACTTACGGACGAACGAGCGTTAGTGCAAGAAACGGGCCAACATCTGCAGTGACAACACAACCATGATAACGGACGAACATTTTCAGCATCAACAACAAGTCCAAGTGCAAACAACGGGCCAACCAATGCAACGCCTAGTAGATGACCTACTTACAACGAACAGCGGCAGCTTGCTATCACCAGCTAGTAACGGCTTTTGCTCTGGCATAAATTTGTTTACCGTCTAATATAAATAGACGAATAGACAAATAATCAGGGAGTCTTAATTTGAATTAACAATAAACCACATCAGTGGAACAAAGATATTAATAAGTGTTTTTTTATTTTTAAGTGTTAAATAATCTTTAACTCGCGCGATCGATTTTTTGTTTTTATTTCTTTCTTTTTTTTTAAATGGATGGACATTTTTTTTTGTCACAACGATTACGAAGTGAAATTCGCGTGTGCACTCGACGGCAGGCAAAGGCAACTCAATTCTATTCGAATTTAATACCGAAAGATTACCTCATAACTTATCAAAGAAAATAATGGAATCGGAATTTAATACCGAAAGATTACCTCATAACTTATCAAAGAAAATAATAGAATCGGAATTTTATTGATATAAAGAGCTTAAAAATAGAATTTGGGACTTTGGGATAACTTGGGATGATGAAAACCGGACAATGAGATAATGGAAACATAAATATGTCGAACTGCTAACAGGTATGATGCGAAAAAACCAAGAAAACATGTACAACGCCACAAGCAGCCAGGAAAGAATTTATAAATACTTTGACTACACCAAAGTATTAAGAGGGATATACTTGTAGCTATTGTACCGAGAAAAACAATCAAAGTAATTGTGAAATAATTTCCAAACGAATGGCTCAACGCTATGCTCACTGTGAAATCTGAAAAAGAATAGAGGATATGAGAATTGAAATAACTTAGCAAATATATTGAAGTTTCTTTACGATACAGAACATTTTTAATTGCAGAATTTAATTTTTAATTGTTGAATATGGTAATGAATGCATTAAATGAATTGTGTAAATGCAAAAGTAAATGAATTATAATATTATGTAACCAAATTACCGACAGATGTGCTAAAATAAGGTGACGATGTTTTTGTGAAATTGATTTGAAAATAAAGAACCATTATTATTATTATTTTAGATATCTGGTTAGACTATACAATTTTCACGGATTGAGGAAAACAATGGACGAAAACGAAACTAATTACACTATACTAAGAAAGAAAATATCATTGCGATCAGATAGATAACAACACAAAAAAAAAAGAAGTAAACTGACAAACTAATTAATCATTTACTAATTAACCAAAGTGCAGAAATGATTGGCTAAAGTCACACACACCATTCACTGCCAATGGGTCATCATAACACTCCAATTGAATATGTGTCACTCTTCGGGTATTGGAACTAAACAATAAGATTTTTACTATTAGTTGTCTTTATGCCAAACGTGTTTTTTACGGCAAACCCCACAGGCGGACCAGTAGGGATGCAGTAAAGTGGGAGGGTTGTGATCCGTCTACTCCGGATCATAACTTCGCTGTAAGAAGAAGAAGAAGAAGAAAAAGTTATCTTTATGTCAATAACCAGTCTATTAAGGGTTATTGACTGCAATTGTTGTAAGTTTGTGAATTAAGCAATTAATGCAAATAATAAGTAAATTTGTTTTATAAACAGAGTTAAGAGTTCTTGGATAAATCAAAATAAATTTGAACTGGAGAGTAAACTTGTCATCCCCCCACCAGTTAGGTTAGGTTAGGTTAGGTAACCGGGTGCCCTTGTTGACAGGGTTGTCAACAGCTCACTTAGACCACTATGAGTCCATTGTGCCCAATATTTAGAACCCTGGGAACCTACAAATTTCAATCTTCGACTACTAGGCTACACCCCCCAGATAAATATATGAATATCAGGAGTTTTCTTAGCTCAATACTACCTAGCTCATCCAGCTCTGAAAAGAAGCATCTGCCAAAAGCACGGAATCTTTCGCTGGCCAGAGCTGGACAGTCACACAGGAGACGATGAACGGATTCTATTTCCTCTAAGTCCCTGCAGCTTCTACAGTAGTCGTTATGAGGTCACGACGCCAACAGCTATGCGGATATCCCTTCGAATTAGTTCTATAAGATTGATAGATCTCTTTTTGTCGTAGACTGGCCATAATGATTTGGCTGTAGCGCACGTATCTAATCGACACCAGCGTTCATTAGCTCCCTCATTACACTCGATGTCTATCTCCCTGTATAGGGTGCTAAGCGGTATACTAGCCTCGGAAAGGGCCCGCGAAGAGCTTATAAGTGGTAGCGTATTATTAATTTTGTTGGGGCTCAACCAAAGAAAGCAAAAAGTGTAATTGCTAGTAAATACGTACAAGTTAGTCACCTGCAGAAAGAACAAAGAACATTTAAAAGGACTGCAACATAAAACAGCGCTCTTAGGGCTAACATTACCACAGCTTGTGGTAGAGCTGAAAAGGCAAAATAATTGCAAAACGACAAACTACCACAGGCAATGGAGAACTTGCAGCGCTCAATTGGAGATGCCATTGAGTCTCTTCTATGGAACTTCAAGAAAGCCCCGAAAATTCGAAAGAACGCGTAGTATCTAGCCAAACAACGACAAGCCTTGAAGGAGCAATGGGATAAATTTGCAGTGAACGACACGATAGTTTGTGAGGTCTTCCAAGGAAACAAAACACTCATGTACTGCCACAACTACTTCGAGCAAATAAACACGGCATACGAAGCTATGCTTAAGCTAATAGAGGAAGCTCGTGTGGCGTTCTAGAGAGATGAGGAGATGGACGCAAACATGACGGCAACCAGCGGATGTCAAAAGGAGCAGATGACGTGCAACACGAAGTGGCACGTCCCTAACAACAGCGACACAAACGCCAGAAAACTAAATAGATAGTATGTATAAAGAAATAGCAACTGAGACCAGGGAGAAAACGAACGAAGGTATCCAGCAAGGAAATACCACTGATTTGAAGCTGGAGCGGGTTAATATCCTCACATTTCATGGGGATATTGTGAGCTTAAAGAGTACGGTCGTGTTTTTTCCTGTAACCCTCATCATAGTATCGGTGTTATCCCCCTTTTAAATATATTTTCTTTCACTAGTTGTCTGATTTTGTACGTATATATTACAAGATAGTAAATTATAAACAAAATCCCCCTTTAAACAGTGATCTGAATATTTGCAGTATAAAAATAGCAAAAACCCTGAGTTTCATTAAAATTAAAATTTCTGTTAATCTTGTCATTTTTCATCACCGTCACATTTCCCCTCCCCCTGCCCATATTTCATTCCAAACAATGTATACTTGTGGCCAATGCGCAGATGAACTTCCCAGAGATGGCGATTTTGTTTTATGTGGAGGATGCTCGCGAGGATTGCATTTTGGATGTACCTGGCGGAACATGTGTCTGCAGAAGCACCGGCGATAACCAAAACATTCCAAATGCAACACAGAAAGCTCAGTGTAGTTCTAACGTACCCAAGGCTTTGGTTCCGCTCGACAAACAACCCATCAAAGAGAGCTCGAGAAGTGAGCAGCCCAGGGAACATTAACACTAACTCAGTTCCTGATGCAATAGCAGCTGATGTCTTAGTGGAGTTACAGCTGATGAGAGCCGAAATGAAGGAAATGAATGTGATTTTGTAGCAAGAAAATACGATGAACTTAATGAAAATATGACAAAGAACAATGAAATAATGGAAAAATTGTCAAATGAAATAATATTACTTAAAGAAAAAAAAAAAGAGGAAACCATATGCACTAGAAACAACAGATTTTAAAAAATGACATGGAAATCAAAATCATCCCACACACCACCCAGGCAGATCTCTTAAGACATAATAAAAATAGTAAGAAACATAATCGATTGTGAACAGAACGACGCAGATATAATCGACATATACAGAACAAATACAAAAATCGGTGAAAAATCTACAATTATAGCATCATTTGCATCTAACACTGGCTTTTATTCAAAAAGCACGGTCAACGTGATCAATTAAATTGAACAAAATAATAGAAAACACAAAAAACAAGAGCCCACGAATGAATGGTGATGCAAACATCTATATAAACAACCATCTGCCAAAGTAAAATAAAAAATTCTTATGGATGGCCAAAGTAATGGCGGGACAAGAACAATGGAAATTCGTGTGGGAGAGCGCAGGTAGAATATTAGCAAAGAGGAATGAAAATACTTCAGCACTCTTACTTAACACAACTAATGATGTGAAAAAAATTATACATACCTATAATTAGTTATATTTGAAAGAGGGAAAAAGAAATAAATATTTAACTTAAAATTATTATTTGTTCTCTTTTGTTTGGTTCATTTTTTCAATCACTTTTTTTGTTTTATTAATTTGTTTAATTATTGTAATGTAACTTCGAGATCACTGCATTTTCTCTTTTTTGTACCAAATTAACGTAATCACACTGTACCTCATTTGCATCGAACCACTTTTCAGTTGCATCCCACCACCAATTGCACGCATAAAATATCACGCGACGCACTTTGCATTCACACACACGCGCGCACGCTCTCTTGCACTGCGTAGGTGTAAGAGGACGCTAGCGTGAGTAATTGCAGACGCAATTTGAATCAAGGAATTCTCGTTCACTTGGATCTTGTTCGCAGCACGCAGTGGTTGGTTGGTAAGGTACAGACATAATTAATAAATTGTTTAGCCATTGGGAACATTTCATGGAATCCGCTGTTTCTTTTTCTCTCTACGTATTCGAGTTCCTGTGTAGATTTTCAATTTTGTTTGTTTGAAATCTACAACATAAAAAAGACTGGTCCTTCTCAGCCAAATCAAAATTGAATCATCCTGGTTTTTTTTTCTTTTTTTGGTGCATTTACGAGGGCAAGGTGAAAAGTTGTAACGCCATCTCTGCGCCAGGCCGAGAATTTTTCACCTTGCCCTCGTATGAAAGACTTATCGGTAGACATAATTGCTTCCTAAAGTTCATTAAATTCGTTAGTGAATTATTTGTTGAAGAAAGACAGTATTTGAGTTATTCGCGTAGAACTTTCGCTTTGGTTGAATTCAATTTAATATCGAACTCTCGTCTTCAATCCAATTATGTGTAAAATGAATTCGCTTAAGATTAAATGTGGTCATGCAAAAGGTCGACTAACGCGCGCGGAAGCTATTATAGAGACAATTGGTGATTAAACACCTGTCGAAATGCTATAAATTCGCGTGAGTAAATTAGTTGAAGTGTGGGCAAATTGTTCGTCGCTTCATCATGAGCTGTTAGATAATGCGAATGATGATGAAGTTAGGGAACTAGAAACTGAGTTCGACTAGTATGAAAATAAATATTTTAACGCGCATTCCAGTCTGATGGAAGCCATCCATCAAAGGCAGTCCCTTTAAAAAAGAGACGCGGACAAGTCAGTAGTTAAACTCTTGGCGAACCTGCAATCGACATTGTTGGGTCGATTGAAGTCTACTGCAACCAACTCTGCATTCCACTGTTTTCGGGCAACTATAAGGATTGGCCAACGTTCCGCGATTTGTTTACGGGCACGGTAGATTGCAAACCTGATGTCACATGTTTTTACGTGATGATGCTGCTAACCTAATAAAGCATATACCAATCTCCAATTCAAATTATATTGAAGCGTGGGAACGCCTTGAAAATAGGTATGATTGTGTCCATCTAATTGTACAGTCATATATACAAACGTTTTTGTCCTTGCCGTCAATTCATATGGGTAATGTGCAGATGCTTCGAAAGTTATCTGATGGTGCGGATGAAGTCATTCGGGTACTCAATGCGATTGATCAAGCCGGTCGCGATCCGTGGATAATTTATCTATTGTTGAATAAAGTGGACTATGAAATGAAACAAGCGTGGGCACCGGAAGTCGGTTCTCGTAACGATTGTACTGTTGCTGAACTTTTGATATTTTTGCAATCTAGGTGTGATGCACTTGAAATATGCCAATCACTTATTCGTCCGATAGCATCGTAGAATAAATTGCAAGGTCAGGTAAAATCTCATTTCGCTGCATCCCTTGAAAATAAATCGAAATGCCCCAAGTGCGACGGTGATTATATTTTACCACAATGCTCGCAATTTGTGTCACTAGATATCGATTCGCGTCGAAGTTTAGTAAAATGCAAATCGCTTTGCTTCAATTATCTTCGCAGCGGTCATTCAGGCAACAATTGTTGATCCACATTTCGCTGTCGTATATGTAAATCTCGTCACAATTCTTTGGTTCATTCATCAGCACCCGATGCTGCACCTGTACCATCTGTATTGAACAACCATTCATCTGATTCACCAGCCTCATCCAGCGCACACCACTCTACACCGAAACCTATCGTTAACAATCATTCGCTTGAGCTTGGCCATCGAAAACAAACCATACTCCCAAACCTTACTGGCTAGACCTCAAGATAAACAAGGGAAATTTGTGAATTGTAGGATTTTGCTTGATTCGGGGTCACAAGTTTCTTTTATTACAGAATCCTTTGCCCAGGTGCTCGGTCTTTGTCGCAAACACGCCCGCATACCAATTCTTGACTTATCAACCACCGAAGCAGGGTACACAAAAGAATGCATTTCATTAAAATTCCACTCACGTTGTAATACATCTTCTTTATCGGTCGATTCATTTGTTCTTCGAAAGCTGACTTTGAATCTGCCCTCTAAGGGCGTTGATATTTCTCCTTGGCCACAAATCTCGAAGTTAGAATTAGCTGATCCTTATTTCAATCAAGCAAGTGCTATTGATGTTTTGTTAGGAGCCGATAAGTTGTGGGGAATTTTGAAGGGAGAGCAAATTCAAGGTCCTTTAGGTACATATGTTGCTCAAAATACATCGTTTGCCTGGGTTATATCCAGTGAAGCTTTTGACCCTAGTCAATCCAATTCATTTTCGTCGTTCCACTCTACTATTGATGTTCATCTTCAGCTGCAAAGGTTTTGGGAACTGGAGGATGTCACCACCTCAAAAGATCGATGCTTTAATGAGGATCAGGCAGAAATCCACTTTCGAAGGACATTTTCCCGTTCGTCGGAGTGAAAGTACATCGTTCAATTGCCCTTTAAATCTTCATCACCAAACTTCGGGAAGTCATTGAAATTGACGATATCTCGGTTGAACTCTATGGAACGTCGTTTTCAAATAAACCCCGAACTTCACAAGGCATATATTCTAAGTTTATGCAGGAATATCTGACGGTAGGCCACATGAGATTAATTCCTCCGGAGGAGTTGGACAAGGGTACCGGGAAACATTTTTATTTACCGCACCATGCAGTGTTCAAACCGGACAGTTCCTCAACGAAATTGCGTGTGGTTTCGATGGTTCAGCCAAGGATTCCTTAGGACAGTCATTGAATAGTCAATTACTAATCGGTCCTCCTATTCAGCGAGATTTAGTAGGTGTCTGTTTGCGTTTTCGTCAACATCGCTACGTCTTCACGGCCGATATTGTGAAGATGTTTCTTCAGATATGGGTTCACGATCAGGATACTGACTTTCAACGCATCGTCTGGCGCGAAACTCCTGCTGAACAGATAAAACATTACCGTTTGTGTACCGTCACATACGGTACTGCCCCCGCTCCACTTTTGTCCGTTCGTATGTTGAAACAACTTGCTGAAGATTATCAGGCTGAATACCCTGTCGCTTCTCGGGTCCTTTTAAAAGACGTATATGTAGATGACGTGATGACCGGCAGCAATTCCGTAGAAGACCTAATTCGTCTACAACGCGAACTGGTTGAGCTTTTATCTAAAGCCAAGTTAGAACTCCGGAAGTGGACATCGGATTGTTGGCCTTTACTATCCAACCTACCTCAAGATGCCTGTGAATTCTCGTGGACTAACCCTGAGCAATCGAAGATGTGGATACAGGTTCTAGGAATGTTTTGGAGTCCTGCCAGTGATGAATTCTCATTTCACATGGGGAAATCGCGGCAAACACCTTCACCGACAAGACGACCTTTACTGTCTGAAATATCATGAATCTTCGATCCATTAGGTTTTCTAGTTAATTCGGTAGTATTGTTCAAAATCCTGTTCCAAGAGCTCTGGTCATCTAAGTTAAAGCTTGGATGAGACGATCCATTACCTCTTCACCTAAGTCACAAATGGATAAATTACCGTGAAGAGCTTACTATATACTTATTTGAAAGGATTCGGGTTCCTAGAAACATCTCTTCATTAGTATCTGAAGAAATTCAGCTTCACGGCTTCTCTGATGCCTCCTCGGTGGCTTATGCAGCCGTTATATTCGCTCGCTGCAAGACTGATTCAGGTGAAATCAAAACGACTATAGTCGCTCCACAAATCCAGCAGACTATGCATCGCGCGGTATTCTTCCGTCAAATTTAGTCAACCATAATCTTTGTTGGAGTGGTCCATCTTGGCTATCCGCATCTGGCTTATATCATCATTTACTCCACATGAATTTACGTGTAAGGCCACTTTCGTGGAAGAAAGGCGCTGACCGAAAGTAACACTCACTGCAACGATAGAAAATGACACTCTGCAAAACCTCATCATCAAAGTCTCTTCGTGGGATCGACTGCAAAGGATAGTCGCATATTGTCCTCGTTTTTTATCGAATTGTCTCAATCAAATCGACATGTGTTCGTGCGTTATGCAAAGGAAGCACACTAGCACTCTGTTGATGGGCCATTTGCCAGTGCAAAGGGTTCAACAAAGTCGACCGATCTCCAATACTGGATGTGATTATGCTGGTCCACTCACCATCAAGTTTTCCGTGGAAGTAATCCGAGGCTTTCGAAAGCATACATTGCACTATTCGTTTGTATGTCAACGAAGGCAATTCATCTCGAATTGGTCACTAACCTCACCACAGATGTATTTTTGGCTCCATTGCGGAGATTTGTTTATCGCCGTGGAAAGTGTTCAAACATCTACACCGACAATGGAAATATCGCAGCATCTCCGTAAACTTTTTGGAGCTCTCGGTGCGCTTTAGCCGCCGTTTTCTTCGAATGAAAGAAGAAAATCAACACTTCCCGCAAATGACGATTATATGGCACAAAATCAGACATTTTCACACAACCAAAAGTAAATGACGCCAAAACAAAATCACTAATAAGTCAAAACAGTTTGTTTACCATATGTCTAAGCTCGGTTCATGGCGTTTTGTATATGTCAAAATCGACCAGCACTTACTGCTGGAGCCATCTATTGACAAACAGCGAGAACTTAGTTGCACACTAGATGAGCCATTAACTGCTGTTCCAGAACCCAATCTCCTAGATATCCCGCCAAACCGCTTAACACACTGGAAACATATCCAAAGCATGGTTCAAGGCTTTTGGATACGATGGCAGATGGAGTACATCACAACTCTCTAAGAGCGTTCCAAATGGCAACACAAAAAAAACCGATGTCAAAACAGGCGACTTAGTTGTTATAAAGGAGCCTAATCTTCCACCCAGTAAATGCCTTCTGGGACGAACTCAAAATATTGCTCAAGGTCCGGACAAACGCATACGTGTCGCTACCATCAACGTACTTGTGTGCGTTCTATCGTTAATATGGCTGTGCTCCCGACGTCCTGAAACTAGTTCCAAGAGGGCCGGGATGATTAACAATAACTTAAATGTATTATTTGTTCTCTTTTGTTGCATCCATTATTTCATTAATAATTTTTGTTTTTTTTGTTTTATTAATTTGTTTAATTCTTGTAATGTAACTTTGATGATACTGCATTTTCTCTTTTTTGTACGAAATTAACGTAAACACACTGTACCTCAATTGTATCGAACCACTTTTCAGTTGCATCCCACCACCAATTGCACGCATAAAATATCACGCGATGCATTTTGCATTCGCACACACGCGCGCAGGCTCTTCTGCACTGCGTAGGCGTAAGACGACACTAGTGTGAGTAACTGCAGATGCAATTTAAATCAAGGAATTCTCGTTTACTTGGATCATGTTTTTTTTTTTTTTTTTAATTTAATTTTTTTTTTTTTTTATTATCCTTATTAAACTTACATACTAGACAAAAATTACTAAATCTGACTTAAAAATTAACAGGTTTCTTATTCTAGCTTACTGGTCCTTATGCGGGTTCTCTAAACTTAACTACATATATCCACATAACATATTGCCTTTCGGCCTAAAAACTATTCTACGAACTAATCTTACATATTATTATTTACCAAGAAAATATAAATTATAAAATAGAAAAAAAACTTGGTATCTTTATTTTGTTTTAAATAAAACTCTTACAAGCTACCTACGCTACCTAACCTACAATAACTATAATCAGGGTGGTGAGCACTCGTTGCCTCACGCACCGAGTGGTCACCATCCCAATTGCTATCCCGGCGCCTGGCAGTCACCAACAAGGTGCACATGCGCCGCCGGGAGCTGACCGAGGCCAAGAGGCGTCAGTCACCTCTCGGATGCACCAATTCATATTGATGAGCCTCTCCCCGAAACCCCCTAACTAACTTCGCTAACTTAAACTAACTTAAAACTAAGAGGATGTTATCGAAAGTAACGCACCGTCCTGGGAAGGCGTGTTGACCCTTTCCCCTTCGAACAGCCACCAGAACGTGGGGTACTATTTTGCAGTGTCCGTTTTGTCCCTCTCCGCAGCTGCGGATATTGAATCTATATTGAATCACAATGGACAACCATAAGCGTTGATTGGCCTTATCAGGGCCACGTAGCATATGACCTTCACCCTGGAAGCAAGCTGACCGCTGTGAAACAGTCTCCTTTTCAGAGTAAAAGCCCTCTTGGCCCCGGCAAGACAAGCATCAACATGTTTGTCAAAATATAGATACTGGTCGAGCCAGATACCGAGATATCTAACTAAGTTCCTCACCGCCAATTCCTGTCTGTTTTATCCAATAATGGCCAATTTTTTCCAGTTTTTTCTGGTATCCCTAGAGGCACCAGACAATTGAGTTCTGAACAGGATTGTTTCCGACTTCTGAAAGTTGATTTTCAGCTTACAGTCGTCGCAATATCCCTTAATTTGATCGAAGACATGCTGTAAAAGGATTTTGATGACCTCGATTTTAGGACCTGATCTGTATGCCACTAAATCGTCAGCATACGCTATAGCGTGTTTGAGTGAACTCACCAGATCACTCGTGTATATGTTAAACAGTATCGACGAATTCACCGCCCCCTGCTGTAAACCGTTTTTAATGTCGAAGACTCTGCTCGAAATCACGTTCCCACATTTGACAACGAACTTCTTTCCCATAAGCATATTATAAATTACATATGTATAGCAAGGGTTTGTGCATACCCAGCATAGTCAACTTATAGAAAAGACTCTCTAACCATACAGTGTCAAAGGCCTTTTCGAAGTCAACTAGGTAAGCACCCGTGCACTGGTTCTTGCATTTGTTCCACTGTATGTCGGATACCAGTTTCGACGCGGCATGAATAGTGTCATGCCCTGCCCCGAAACCAAACTGGTTGTCCGGAATAACGTTATTGTCCTCGACCCACTTCAACAGGGCTCTATTGACAACTTTCGCAAAGACCTTGCTAACATTCGGAAGCAAACTAATTGACCGAAGATTAGCAGGGTTCGTCCTATCTTTACCCCTTTTTGGGACAGGGTGTACCACCGCTATTTTCCAATGCGCCGGACAATATGCATTATTCGACGCATTGTTAAACAGCGTGGTGAAATTATCTACAGCCTCTAGAGGTAGATGTCTCAATACGACGTTTGGGATACCATCCACTCCCGCCGACTTTTTATGTATTCTTTAATTGAATCGAAGATGCAAAGAAGATCATCTTTCGACACGAACAAGTGAGATGTGTCTCGTCTATTGGCGATGACGACGTTCTCATGGTTTTCATCATTGAATACGGTGAAACCGTTATTCTCAGATCGTCAATTCTCAAGTTCGGTGCATAGATAAATGTGATTCACCAGGACTCTATTCTCAATGTCGTGGCTACGGTGAACAGGCCTCGATACAAGCGCCCAGCAAATTTACTCTCTCCTGTGGGTCCTCGACTACGAAAAAACCGTCGTTTGATGTGACACTTTGCGGACTTATTCCAACAGTCAGTAATGTATGTCTGTTCTCTGTTGTCTGAGAGATTCGGACACATGGAATATCATTGTGATCCTTCCTCCTGAACAACTTATTTACCTGTGGGAACATATTCGGACTACAGGCTTTAATAGCCCGAATTTAGTTGCCCCAATACAGATTTACAGATTTCCTGTAATTTTCTTTAATAAGCTGCTTCAGGTTTCGGATCTCTGAATTAAGCGTCCTTATCTCAGGTTCGTTTCGGTCAGTAAATTGTCTGTGCAGCTGTTTAAGCCTCAAGAGCAGTCTACTTTTCTGTCGGTACAGTGCGTCGATTGTAGGGTTTCTGTACTTTTCTGTCTGGTAGTCATCGGGACGTCCCACCCGAGGAATAGTTCGTTCCGTTGTTCGTTTGATGGCATCGTTCATTTGCAACAAATACTGATCGATGTCATCATTTGTCATGTTCCTGTTTGTCTGGGGATCGATCCCATTCGAACGTATATCCCGCTTTAACAATCTGGAGAAGCGCGACCAGTGTGCCCTTCGGTAATCGAAGGAACACACCGCATCGAAGTCCTCCAGCAGCGTTTGCTCGTTCTGGATCCTTATTATGGCGGCGAGTCCATAGTGGTCACTATCGTACTCGAACGCACGCAAACAGTTCCGCGTGAGTCGTTCTGTGTTCGTCTGTTCTAGTCTTGCGTCCGTTAGGGCCAAGTCCAGAAAAGAGCCACTTCTCTCAAAAGAAGGGATATCCGTCGCGTACAACTCAAGTTTGTACTCAATCATATTGAGGCGCCACCAATCTTGCAACTGGTTGCCCCTAGTGTTTGCAGAAATATTTTCCCATGCCGCATGTAACGAATATCCCGCAACCTATCAATTTTGCTGTTGGAAGTGAGCTGTACCAAGAAGAATGGTAAGTTACGGTTGAGCTCCCTATCGAGCTACTTCGTCTTAACTGAGGGATCAATTCCCTTAACAACAACGGTTTTCAATTTTTTTCACCTCGGGGTGTACGTAAAGTACTCAGTTCGTGCCTTTTCCAAGGCGGCGCGTACTTCTTGGTACTCCTCTAAATTTTCACACATTATAATGTGTCTTTTGGCACTCAGTCTTATGAAATAAAAATTCTTAGAGACAAGCTTACATAATTTAATACTATTACTTATCTCTAGGTCACTTACGTTAATTGGAGGTACTTTTCCCTTTTTGGCTGCTTTTGCGTTTTTGTTGTTGTTGTTGCTGCTCCTTCGGTTGTTATTGTTGCTGTTTCTTTGTTTGTTGTTGCTGCTTCTTCTGCTTCTGCTGCTGCTTATTTGTCTGCAGCTCTTGCTGCTTGGTGAGCTGGTTTTGCTTTAGCAGCTCCTCTTGTTGTTGCTGCTTCTTTACTATTTTTAACTGGCGAACCTTCTCACACTTTCGAAGAGCTCTTTAATCAGCTTGCTAAGAGCTTCCTCCTCATCTTCCTCGTCTTCTTCGATGTCAACACCGTCTTCTGCCGGTAGGTCTTTGAAGGAATTTCCTTCGCCGACGTATCGGCCTTCGCCCCCCTCAGACTCATAGGAGAAGCATGCTCCCCCCCTCTGTATTTGCCTTCCTCTTGGCTGACAGATTTTGCGTAGGTTTTAACTTCCGTCGCCTCTTCTCACTTTTTCTAATTCTTTTTTAGCTGCTTCTGCTGTAGCTGCTGACGTAGCCGTTACTGTTGTTGTTGTTTTGAATGCTACTGGTTGCTTCTGCTCGCGTGTTTTAACCACATGTTTGGGCAACGGCACACCCATTTGCGGGACGGCCGATTGGCCGGGGCCCATCGCCTTAATGTTCATCGGCACTTCTCGTTCCAGTTTCTCACTCTTTTTAACTTCTTTATTCATTAATTAAATTTAAAAAAATGATGGCCCTGGCTGGGAATTGAACTTAGGTCCTCCAGCACCAGAGTCCACTCGAACTTATAAAAATTTATTAACTAAATTGTTTCTTATATTAATCGCTCGGAACTGCTCCACCACTAACATAGTCGTCCGTTGGCGTTGAGAGTTGGGGATCGACTTGCAATAACTATAAAACCAGCCTGGTCCAAAATTTTGCTAGATTATTGGACAGCACTCTATGAATCTCTACACACCAGGCTACTTGAAGTGATTCAGCGATCATGAGGTAGTACCCATTACTAAAAACTATTGCTACTCTTTGAATAAAACCAACATTGATTTATACAAACAAATTTTATATTATTTTTTTTTACCTTTTAAGCTTCTAACAGGTAGATTTAGCTACTGTTCGTAATCAAGTGAGACAAAAAAACAGGTAAATTGTATGACCTTTTTGGGAAAAGCGTCATAAAAGTTGCATTTATCACCATAATCCCATTTTTTTTTTACAATATAAACATAATATATCCTTCATTTCTTGTGCAATTGGTTTTTCCCAGATTAGCGAAGGGTTTGAAAAATATCGTAAAATTAAAACAAAAAACTGCCTGTTCGTAATCAAGTGAGACGGAGTGTACATACATAATTAATAAATTGTTTAGCTATTGGGAACATTTCATGGAATCCGCTGTTTCTTTTTCTCTCTACGTATTTGAGTTCCTGTGAAGATTTTCAATTTTGTTTGTTTGAAATCTACAACAATAAATGCATAATAACTTTACTACACAATGATGAATGAATTAGAAAAAAACAATAACTTAATAATAGACTTAGATTTTAAGGTAATGCATGATTGATGAAATGAAAAAATTAATTCTGTTTCCATTTGTTTGAACATTCGTTCTCTAAGAAAACAATGGGATAATTTTATCACTCATATTAATAAATTATTAGATGTAATAGATATTTACTAGTAGAAACTAATATAAAGGGTGTAGAAAACGATCTCTATAAAATTTATGGTTTTAATGCGGAGTTCCTGAATCGAGGGTATTCGAAAGGTGGAGGTATGGCTGTACATGTTAAAAACAATAATGCAAAAGTTGAAATGGAGACGCATTCGTACGAAAACATCCTAATTAAAATTAAAGAAAACAAGAAATCAAAATTTGTCAACGCTGTGTACAGACCTCCAGATTCCAACACAAACGAATTCACAACGAAAATAAAAAACAATATCGAATCACTAGGCAGTAATGACGACATAATAGTCTTGGGCGACATAAACATAAATATACGCGATGATACTAAAGGTTTGACAAACGTCATATTGGATTACATGCGAGTGGATTTGAAGATGGGCTGTTCCACGTTAATCGACCATATTTTAGTTACCATTCCCCGAGAGCGTATGTATTCGGGAGTTATAGATTGTGATATTTCTGATCACTACGCTACTATGTATGGAACCGGTGAACAAAATGAAAAGAACGACTTAGAGAAAAGTGATGGACTTTCCATATGTCCAACTCTGGTTAATAACTTGATCAACTCTACAGACTGGGAAAACTCACTGAATGTAACAGATGTAGAATTATTGTACAACAATTTCGCCATGCAGCAAATATACCAGAAGGCAACTCTAATAAATAAAAATAAGAATCGTAACTATAAGCCCTAGATAAACGCAGACCTAAGGGAAAAATGCAAATGAAGAGATAAGTTGTACCGTAGGTGGAAAAATAATCGCCTCAACCAGACCTACGAAAAGGAATACAAACAATTTCGAAATAAACTATGAAATCACATTCAGTAAGTCTCAAGTCTACCAAAATAAAGCCCAATGGAAATCCGACCCGAGAAAGACGTGGAGACTTATAAATGAAATAATGGGAAGAAAGAAACAATCTTTAGATAACACTTTGTTGAAGAACACGTCACATGGAGATAGGCTTACGCTTACAAATAAATACACGAAATATTTTGCAAAATAAGCCTCAGAAATAATCCACAACTGTGATGTCATGACATCAATTTACTCACCGCACACTATCTGCCAGACAATATTCGTCGAGGAGACAAGCGAAGTGGAAATATTCACTATACTGCAATCATTAAACACAAATAAGTCATCAGGCCTAGATGGAATAAGAGCAATTGATTTCAAAAACAATGCTGATGTCTTCGCAAAGATAAAAGCCAGAATAGTGAACCTCAGTTTGCAACAATATAAAGTTCCCAGTGTTTTAAAAACAGTTGTAGTACGTCCAATACATAAAGGAGGCGCCAAAAATCGAATCTCAAACTACAGGTCTATCTCCATATTATCAGTCGTGGATAAATGTTTGAAACAAGTTCTGGTTAAAAGACTGTGGGACTTTTTGGAAAAAAAAATTAAGTTATATATCCAAACCAGTATGGATTCCAACAAAAATAAAAGTACAAATAAATCAAAGCTTAAACAGAAGTCCTTTTTTTAGACATCAGTAAAGCGTTTGATACCCTTAACCACGAACAACTAATAGCAGTCTTAAGCAGAACTGGAATCAGAGGGGCATTAGTTAGCTGGTTGCATGACTACCTACGCAATAGGAATTTCATACTTAAGATTATATCTGAATGTAGTCAAGAAGAGATTGTTAAGCACGGCGTACCACAAGGCTCAAAGCTGGGACCGATCCTCTTTATTCTTTATACAAACGAACTTTTGCGTGTACTAAAAAGAAGTAAGGCGTTCACGTATGCAGACTATACTGCTATCATAGTTCGACACATAGCCTTGGAGACTGCCACATTAATAATGCAAGAGGAATTCAATGAAGCGGTAAAGTGGTGCCACGACATGGGTTTAGTTTTAAACGCATCAAAAACCAAACTAATGCATATACGCGGACCAAGATGTAAAACTGGGAGCATTTTCATCAGATATGAAAACGAGAGTTGCCCTAAAACGTTGGCGCAAGATATCGAGGTTGTTGAGGAATTCAAGTTCCTAGGTGTAACTATCGATAACAGCTTCAAATGGGATAATCAAATTAAAAAAAAAGATCCGAATTAAAAAAGGCGATTTGCGATTTCTACGATGCAGGTGCTAAAACAGGTTCACTATGCACTTGTAGAGTCAAAGCTCAGATACGGTGTTTTGGCTTGGATTACGATTGAGTCACAAAATGCATACGTTTGTATTGATTCAATATCCAAATCCCTTTTGACCTTCCATAAGAACAGCACAGCTTCGCATAATTCGAGTTTCGGTATGGTTAAATTGCCTTTGAGATAGCCTTTCTTCTGGTTTAGTGTAACCTTAGATTTCGAATTGAGTAATGTAGTTTGTTATTTTGACCTCTTTTTCCATTATGCGCACGCATACAGCAGACCCATGCCCTCTTTCAGATGCATCAGAAGATCCATGAATTTCCACTATGACTGCGTTAAGTGAACCTTGTGTCCATCTTTGTATTTTAATTTGCTCTATGTTGAGAGCCTTTCTAAAATCTTCTCATCATGTTTTCAATTGGGCTGGAAGTGGGCTATTCCAATTCAAATTTCCTTCCATCCAGATGTCTTGTAGTAGTGCGAGTCACCCTAGTGCATCAAATACGAGGGGCGGCTGATAAGTTCGCGGCCTAGGGCATTAAGTGAAAAGATCCGATTAAAAAAATTATTTCGCAATATAATTTCCCTCGAGTGAAATGCATTTCTCACTTCGGGCATACAGTGGCTTCATTCTTCGGTCTGCCAGAACTGTTTTATCAACTTTTCCGACGTTTTCTTCAGTGACCACTGACACATGACGCCCTGGGCAGGGGTCGACTTCAAAGCTCTCACGCCCTTGTTGAAACAATTGAAATAAGCAATCCCATTTTTTGACCATGGCATATGAAGGTCCAGAATCCTGAAGAGTCGATGGCATGTCTTCGAAAATTTCTTTAGGCGATTTTCCTTTTCTTACGAGGTATTTTATCACGGCGCGGTTCTCAGAATTTCGAAAATTTTCGATTTCGGCTGACATGGTGAAGTTTATCCTACCACTGATAATAACAAAATGAGATTGTTATTGAAATGAGGTGATATTTGCACTACTAAAGAGTGCCGTAGTTGGTGGTATCACTAAAGAGAAGATGACTCGTTGTTGAGCATATTAGGCCGCAAAGTTATCAGCCGCCACCCGTAAGAGTTCTTATGGCCAGGAAGTGTGTCGATGCAGTGCCGTATATAACAGTATTCAATTCATATTCGGTGATATTTTTATCAGGGGAATTTCTCCATAGGATATGTTGGTATTTCCAATCTTGTGGGTCAACTAGAATTTGACGATACAGCAGTGAATACAATGCTATGTTTCCGCCATCGGATGAGAATAGAGTTGATTGAGATTATTTTTGTCTGATGTTTTTGCAGAAGTGTTGGACACTACCCTCGATTTTTTTGTAGGGCTATCAGGCTTGCTTACAGCGTGGTGTGGGAAAAGTATGTATGTAGTCAAGAAGAGATTGTTAAGCACGGCGTACCACAAGGCTCAAAGCTGGGACCGATCCTCTTTATTCTTTATACAAACGAACTTTTGCGTGTACTAAAAAGAAGTAAGGCGTTCACGTATGCAGACTATACTGCTATCATAGTTCGACACATAGCCTTGGAGACTGCCACATTAATAATGCAAGAGGAATTCAATGAAGCGGTAAAGTGGTGCCACGACATGGGTTTAGTTTTAAACGCATCAAAAACCAAACTAATGCATATACGCGGACCAAGATGTAAAACTGGGAGCATTTTCATCAGATATGAAAACGAGAGTTGCCCTAAAACGTTGGCGCAAGATATCGAGGTTGTTGAGGAATTCAAGTTCCTAGGTGTAACTATCGATAACAGCTTCAAATGGGATAATCAAATTAAAAAAAAAGATCCGAATTAAAAAAGGCGATTTGCGATTTCTACGATGCAGGTGCTAAAACAGGTTCACTATGCACTTGTAGAGTCAAAGCTCAGATACGGTGTTTTGGCTTGGATTACGATTGAGTCACAAAATGCATACGTTTGTATTGATTCAATATCCAAATCCCTTTTGACCTTCCATAAGAACAGCACAGCTTCGCATAATTCGAGTTTCGGTATGGTTAAATTGCCTTTGAGATAGCCTTTCTTCTGGTTTAGTGTAACCTTAGATTTCGAATTGAGTAATGTAGTTTGTTATTTTGACCTCTTTTTCCATTATGCGCACGCATACAGCAGACCCATGCCCTCTTTCAGATGCATCAGAAGATCCATGAATTTCCACTATGACTGCGTTAAGTGAACCTTGTGTCCATCTTTGTATTTTAATTTGCTCTATGTTGAGAGCCTTTCTAAAATCTTCTCATCATGTTTTCAATTGGGCTGGAAGTGGGCTATTCCAATTCAAATTTCCTTCCATCCAGATGTCTTGTAGTAGTGCGAGTCACCCTAGTGCATCAAATACGAGGGGCGGCTGATAAGTTCGCGGCCTAGGGCATTAAGTGAAAAGATCCGATTAAAAAAATTATTTCGCAATATAATTTCCCTCGAGTGAAATGCATTTCTCACTTCGGGCATACAGTGGCTTTATTCTTCGGTCTGCCAGAACTGTTTTATCAACTTTTCCGACGTTTTCTTCAGTGACCACTGACACATGACGCCCTGGGCAGGGGTCGACTTCAAAGCTCTCACGCCCTTGTTGAAACAATTGAAATAAGCAATCCCATTTTTTGACCATGGCATATGAAGGTCCAGAATCCTGAAGAGTCGATGGCATGTCTTCGAAAATTTCTTTAGGCGATTTTCCTTTTCTTACGAGGTATTTTATCACGGCGCGGTTCTCAGAATTTCGAAAATTTTCGATTTCGGCTGACATGGTGAAGTTTATCCTACCACTGATAATAACAAAATGAGATTGTTATTGAAATGAGGTGATATTTGCACTACTAAAGAGTGCCGTAGTTGGTGGTATCACTAAAGAGAAGATGACTCGTTGTTGAGCATATTAGGCCGCAAAGTTATCAGCCGCCACCCGTAAGAGTTCTTATGGCCAGGAAGTGTGTCGATGCAGTGCCGTATATAACAGTATTCAATTCATATTCGGTGATATTTTTATCAGGGGAATTTCTCCATAGGATATGTTGGTATTTCCAATCTTGTGGGTCAACTAGAATTTGACGATACAGCAGTGAATACAATGCTATGTTTCCGCCATCGGATGAGAATAGAGTTGATTGAGATTATTTTTGTCTGATGTTTTTGCAGAAGTGTTGGACACTACCCTCGATTTTTTTGTAGGGCTATCAGGCTTGCTTACAGCGTGGTGTGGGAAAAGTATGTATGTAGTCAAGAAGAGATTGTTAAGCACGGCGTACCACAAGGCTCAAAGCTGGGACCGATCCTCTTTATTCTTTATACAAACGAACTTTTGCGTGTACTAAAAAGAAGTAAGGCGTTCACGTATGCAGACTATACTGCTATCATAGTTCGACACATAGCCTTGGAGACTGCCACATTAATAATGCAAGAGGAATTCAATGAAGCGGTAAAGTGGTGCCACGACATGGGTTTAGTTTTAAACGCATCAAAAACCAAACTAATGCATATACGCGGACCAAGATGTAAAACTGGGAGCATTTTCATCAGATATGAAAACGAGAGTTGCCCTAAAACGTTGGCGCAAGATATCGAGGTTGTTGAGGAATTCAAGTTCCTAGGTGTAACTATCGATAACAGCTTCAAATGGGATAATCAAATTAAAAAAAAAGATCCGAATTAAAAAAGGCGATTTGCGATTTCTACGATGCAGGTGCTAAAACAGGTTCACTATGCACTTGTAGAGTCAAAGCTCAGATACGGTGTTTTGGCTTGGATTACGATTGAGTCACAAAATGCATACGTTTGTATTGATTCAATATCCAAATCCCTTTTGACCTTCCATAAGAACAGCACAGCTTCGCATAATTCGAGTTTCGGTATGGTTAAATTGCCTTTGAGATAGCCTTTCTTCTGGTTTAGTGTAACCTTAGATTTCGAATTGAGTAATGTAGTTTGTTATTTTGACCTCTTTTTCCATTATGCGCACGCATACAGCAGACCCATGCCCTCTTTCAGATGCATCAGAAGATCCATGAATTTCCACTATGACTGCGTTAAGTGAACCTTGTGTCCATCTTTGTATTTTAATTTGCTCTATGTTGAGAGCCTTTCTAAAATCTTCTCATCATGTTTTCAATTGGGCTGGAAGTGGGCTATTCCAATTCAAATTTCCTTCCATCCAGATGTCTTGTAGTAGTGCGAGTCACCCTAGTGCATCAAATACGAGGGGCGGCTGATAAGTTCGCGGCCTAGGGCATTAAGTGAAAAGATCCGATTAAAAAAATTATTTCGCAATATAATTTCCCTCGAGTGAAATGCATTTCTCACTTCGGGCATACAGTGGCTTCATTCTTCGGTCTGCCAGAACTGTTTTATCAACTTTTCCGACGTTTTCTTCAGTGACCACTGACACATGACGCCCTGGGCAGGGGTCGACTTCAAAGCTCTCACGCCCTTGTTGAAACAATTGAAATAAGCAATCCCATTTTTTGACCATGGCATATGAAGGTCCAGAATCCTGAAGAGTCGATGGCATGTCTTCGAAAATTTCTTTAGGCGATTTTCCTTTTCTTACGAGGTATTTTATCACGGCGCGGTTCTCAGAATTTCGAAAATTTTCGATTTCGGCTGACATGGTGAAGTTTATCCTACCACTGATAATAACAAAATGAGATTGTTATTGAAATGAGGTGATATTTGCACTACTAAAGAGTGCCGTAGTTGGTGGTATCACTAAAGAGAAGATGACTCGTTGTTGAGCATATTAGGCCGCAAAGTTATCAGCCGCCACCCGTAAGAGTTCTTATGGCCAGGAAGTGTGTCGATGCAGTGCCGTATATAACAGTATTCAATTCATACTCGGTGATATTTTTATCAGGGGAATTTCTCCATAGGATATGTTGGTATTTCCAATCTTGTGGGTCAACTAGAATTTGACGATACAGCAGTGAATACAATGCTATGTTTCCGCCATCGGATGAGAATAGAGTTGATTGAGATTATTTTTGTCTGATGTTTTTGCAGAAGTGTTGGACACTACCCTCGATTTTTTTGTAGGGCTATCAGGCTTGCTTACAGCGTGGTGTGGGAAAAGTATGTATCTTGCTCATACGTTGGCTTGCATAGTTTAAGTCCTATTGTAGGACTTATTGCTTGCCACTTCTTCCTTTGGTGATACTTCGAAGGGGATCCATAATATATGTACCTGCCCTAATACTAGCATGCACGATTCGAAGACCCGATTACTCGATTCCAGGAAGGCGCCTACGTACTAATCCACACCCAGCACTCTTCTACCACTCTCTCCGCGGGACTGCCGTTAGGCATTACTTCACGGGGCTGGTTAGCAATTCATGCTATGCTTCTTGTATTACTGCTTCTGATGCTCCTGTTGCTTCTGTTACTTCTGCTGCTCGTCTTAGCTTTTCTATTCTCCGCAGCTCATTTTGAAGATTTGTTATGAAATTACATACTGCCATCCAATTCTCTTTCGACTTCAACATATGGTCGAGGAGTAACGACGGACTGGGCAGAGTAGTTCTCCATGCCGTTAAGCATGTGCAATGAAAAATTGCGTGCTCCATATCTTCATCTTCATCCGGGCATTCGAGACAGGATGGTGAACTGTCGTGTCCAAATCGGTGGAGATATTTGCGGTAACCGCCGTGACCAGACAGGAACTGTGTAAGGTGGTAGTTACTTTCCCCATGCTTTCGGGTTATCCAGTCTTGGATTGTAGATATCAGTTTATATGTCCACCTGCCTTTTATTGTATTGGCCCAACGAGTTTGCCACATAGCTGCTGACACTGCTTTTTCCTGCATTTTGATTACCTTGATGTCATTGGCATCGTGTTGGTTCAGGGCTCTTCTATTTTATATTCTGAACATCTCGTCTGAGAGGATGTTGATGGGGACCATTCCAGCTATAACAAAGGCGGCCTCGTCTGAGATGGTTCAGAAGCCGCTGATTGTCCGTAGCGCGGCAGAGTCTATATCTTGAGGATAATCTTCTTTTGGTGTCCTTCACTCTTAGTGCCTGTGGAGTGTTTTACTCCTTCCTCGGTATTATACCTCAGCTTTCTGTTTATGAAATAGTCCGTCACTATACGCAGCAAGTAATATGGCGTGTATCCATCCTGGCGAGTGATCTTCTATTCAACGAACAGTTCGTAGAGTTAAATGCGTTTTTAACGTCTAGCGTTACCACTGCACAATACTCCTTTGTGCCGTTAAGCCATCTTTTTCCTTCGATGGCACCTGCTATATCAACTACCGTTCTGATGGCATCAACTGTAGATCGCGCTTTTCTGAAGCCAAATTGGCGGTCTGAGGGAGCTGCTTTTTCTTCTGCTACTGCGAGTAATCTATTATAAATTATCTCCTCAAGGATCTTTCCCATGGTATCCAATAGGCAATAGGCATATTGGGCGATAAGATGATGGTTCGCCTGGGGGCTCTTTCCTCTTCGTAGCAAGATCGTTGGACTTTTCGCCGGGCTTATAGGCATTTTGCCCGAAGTATCACTATTTCCTCGTTCCGCCAGTAACATGGTGATACCTTCCTGCTATTTGTCCTTCTAGGCATTGGTGCATCGCATGCTTTGGTGATGGTGCCTGTAAGGCGATGCGCAAGTGTCTCCGCTGTTCCACTTAGAGTTAAATCACCGTTGAGCATCTCTTCGAATGTCTCCTTATCGAAACATCTATCATTCCATTTCGGGCCCGTAAGTTTAGGGAGCTGGGCTGATTTATTATCTTTGATTTCGATTATTATCACCTGATGGTCGCTATGTGAGTATTCCTCACTGACCCTCCACTCTATTTTTCACAGGATGGAGTTGCTCGCGAGGGTGATGTCGATGATTGAACCTATACCAGCCTTCCGGTATGTGTTTGCTCGGCCCTTGTTAGCGACGCTTATCGCTAAGGGAGCGAATGTTTTCATTTATTTTCGCTCGCACAAACCTTCTGTTTGATCGTCTATTTCTTGGAAGGCATGGCGTCCACATATCCATATTGCTGTTTGTTTTGCCTTATCGCAAATCCAATTATTATTCTGATCAGGACATTTATAGGGCTCGCTGATCATGATAACGTCCTTGGCCGTTTGTGCTAGGACGTCTTGAGCAATTCTACAGTGATTGAGATTTATCTGTAGTATCTTCATGGTCCTTTGCTTATGATAGCTATCCTGAAGACCGGGCATTTGCTGCTACCGGCTATATGTTTCGCATCTACTGGGCGAAACATATAGCCGGTAGCTATACCCTACAGAACATCCATGATGGCTCCTTGTCACAGTTCTTTGTAAAGTGGCCTTCTGATCCACATTTTCTGGATAGCTTGGAACGGTCTTCTCCGTTTTTACATTGCGCGGCTATGTGACCAAACTCTAGACACCTATGCGACAATTAACCCAGCCGATTTTGATTCTTCCGGCTTCTAACAGCTTTCTTACGTCTTCTACGGGGAGTCTGATCGTTGCTCTTTAGTTCCTCCATACGCCTTTCGCAGAGATAAGATATCTGCCGGTGAAACTTGTACTCCAAACTGAACTTTGATTGCATCGATTATGTCATCTATTGTAGTGACGTCGTCGATGTCCTTGATCTTGAGTATAGTACGCTGCGAGAGTATCCTTACATTCGCCTGCTCCGCTAAGGTTTCACTGATGACGCCTCTAAACTCATTGGCTTTGATACCCGTCTCCTTGAGTTGTATTAGGAGGTCTCCCTTCTGTGTCCTCCTGATTCATGAAACCGCCTTTCCAACTGCTTCCAGTTTGGGATCTGCCTTTACTTTCCGTAGTATCTCCACGTAAGAAAGAGTCCCAGTTGCTTTAATGACGATAGGATAGCGTCAGGTTTAGTTTTCTTGGCCTCTTGTTGTTTCTTTTTGGAGACCTTCCTGGTGGCTACCTGCCCTCCTTGTTACGGGTTACTGTGCGCAACCAAAAAAATGGAGAACATTTGTTGCACACAGGGTACGGCAAATACAGAAATTAATCACAGGATACTCATGGAATCATGTAAAATCAGAAGACCTGGTGTCCTTTCATTGCGGTGGAAGACTCTAGGTTGGTTACAATCAGGGCAACCACTGAAGGTTCACCCAACTCAAAGTCCAGCAACAGATCTAAAACTTAAAATATCATCTTATCATGTTACCAAGGAAGAAGTACAAGCACCAGATAGTTAATATCAGAATTCTCATATCTTACTCGCTTGATTATAGTTATCACATTCTGTTATTAATTTATTAACAATATTAAGTGAAGCACGTAAACAGGAAGGGAGTTGAGCGCGGTTGAATTAGTTTACGCTCAGAACAGTGTTATCAAAATAGCTCAAAGGGAACTACAAGATTATCATACACTGCAGAGAAATAAGACACTACAATCTAAAAGCAATACATATAGCCAACTTAAATATATTCATCGAAGAAGGAATATTAAAAGTTGGAGGAAGGTTACAAAACTCAACATTGTCTACAAGTGAACCACACTTCATGAAGAAAATTATTTCACAATAGCCTGCATATTAACAAGATAGTTAAGTTAAGGGAAGGGGAGCAGTTTTATTAAAATATGTATTAAATGCCAGAAATTTAATGCCAGAAGCATACTCGATTAATGGGAAATCTTCCTTCTACCACGAGTCACGATGGCAAGACCTTTCACACATACACTCCGTCTTTCTCGATACTGTAATACTTGCTCGATACTCTTGCAATACCTGGTTAATTTTGAAACGTCTATTTTATTAATACCTCTCCGGATTTCATTTTTCGATCACCGTTTTCAAAGAATTCTCGCCTTGTGTCCGGAGAATTGGGCGCCTGGCAACCCTGTCTGCCATGTTGCACAAGCCGCAAAGTATCGATAGTTTAGCCCTAAGTGGTATATAATTTAATTCCAAAAGTTCTCCACGTAGCTTTGGTACCGCCGCTATTTCAACAATACTGTGCTCATCAGGAATATAGTTATTTTATTGCAAATTGTGGCATAGTCGACAGTAAATCATCCTATGCTGCAACTATAACGCTTCTTCTACAGATCTTGCTCTGGCCTGTTTATCCACACATGTGATCAGCCGGTAGAGTTTGGGGTTTCAGTCTTGAGGTAATAATTCTTTTCCGACTCCAGCCTTAGGCATTGAAAAAGTGTCTCGAGCTCTGAAGTAAATAAAGTAGATTGAGTAGCTTCAGGTGCATAGAGTGCGATCATGTACATCCTCTCCACTATGGAGAGGAATGCACACGATACACGCTTCCAGCTCCTAGAACTGTCGCACTTCACCACTGTACACACTACTCCATCCTAACCCAGAGTGCATTTTTCTGCCTTGTGGTTCTTTCCACACTTAACACATCGATGCATTTCGCAGTTCGACGCGGCATGACCGAACTTTTGGCAACGAATACATTGTAAAATGTTTTCGCTCCTTTTTAATTTCTCCCATGCGACAACCTGATAGTCTAAGACTTTGATACTCCTTAAACCATCCAGTTTGCTGTTGGGTGAGATCTGAATAAGGAACGGCAGTTTCCGCTTCTCACTTTTGGCCCTAGCTGTGGTGAATGGCTTAACCCCTACGAATTGGAGCTTGTCGTACTCCTTCTCTTTAAGCAGCGCAAGGATCATTTCCGGATCAGTAGACGGTTCTACCCCACTCAGCAGCATTGTTTGCAGCTTTTTCCACTTCGGGGTGAAGGAGAAGAACTCTGTGTCGTGTCCCTTAATAACTCTTCAATTTGTTTGTACTGCTCCACTGTATTGCAATGGATAGCATGCTTATCTTCATTCAAACGTTTAATAAAGAAATTGTTGCCTATGACCGACTTACGTACTTCAATTGTATCCTTCAACTCCACCTTGTAGGTATTAATTGGCGCCACCCTCTTCTTTGTAGTCGTCTTCTGCTGCGGTTGCTGTTGTTTCTGCTGCTGCTGCGGTTGTGGCTGTGGTTGTTGCTGCGTTTTCTGCAGCTGTTGTAGTTGCTGCTTATACTGGTGTTGTTGTTGCTGCTTATTCTGCTGCTGTTGTTGTTGCTGCTGCTTCTACTGCTGCATTTGCGGCTGCTTTTGTGGTTGTTGCAGCTGGCCTTCTGGCTGCTTCTGTTGTTGTTGCGAAGCGCGCTTGAGCTCTCGCTGCCGCTCGCTCTCTCTTCGTGCCACAATTATGTAGTTATAAGACGAGGTGAAGGAATAAAAAAAAATTGTTGTTTTCCTACCACCTGATGCAGAGTTCATTTTTGTTTTTCTTTTACTCGTCGTCGTTGAGGTTTTTTTTATTTTGCGCGACCCGATTGCTGTTTAGTAGTAACGCATTTAAGCAAGAACTGTGCAAGCCCATACAGTTGTAGCACATACAAAGGTTGACATCATTAGCTTTTGCATATCGATTCACACTCCACACCTCCCCCTCAAATATTCTCTCCGAACAATACAGTTTATAATCAGCCCACCACCGCTACCTCATCTCATTTAAAGTTACAGTCCACTTCAAATCAACGGGGAAACTCTCCCACACTTCAAACCTTTTTCACGACCAACGGTAGGTCGATTCGTCTTGCAACAACTTTGATCATAATCATTCATCAAGAATCCGTTTTTGTTATAAGGTCTATGGGATTGGCAACGCGGACGCTGAGGTATCAAAACGTAAAGAAATTTAGCTTCCAGTTCTTTTTATTTTAAAATAGTTCCAATCGTTTAAATAAAAGTTAAAGCTCAAAGCGAAATTAAAAAGTGCGCGCAAACCAGACAGCCGAAGTATAAATGTAAGGTGAGTCGAAAATCTTTCGATACAAGCAAAAAAAAACATAAAGGGATTTACAATGAACGGTATTGCACCGTGATACGAACAGCTCTTACAATCGTTGACCTGAACCAGCGAACGAACGCACCTACGACTGACAGTTGTCATCTTCAACAACGAGCGGCAGTTCTCCATCGCGCCGCCATCGCAACAGACGTCATTTCACCTTTCCATTAATTTACATATATATTCATTTTACTTAGAACCAATAATAATTGTACCCTTGAATTTAATCCACATTAAATGAATTATAACGTGTACTCATTCGTGTTTGCCTTTCTGAAAACCCCCATCACACACAACAATTGGCGACGAGGAAAAACAATTTTTTTATTTAACCTCACATCAGACTTTGCACGCGGTGTGAAAGTCATTCATTTGTAATTTCTACCTCTACAATTGGACATCAGCGAAACTCAGTGGACATTCCATTAAATGGCAGAAATAGAAGAACTGCTTAAGGTATTGCTGAAGTCGCAGCAGGACTATCTCAACGTTCTCCAAAATGTTTCTTCGAGAGGAACAAGTGGAACAAGTGGCGGCATGGTACCACAATTTTCGCAGTTCTCGGCTGAAAAAAATACATGAGAAGTATACATGCAGCAGCTGGAGCAGCACTTCGTTGCGTATAAGGTGGTGAGTGACGATGACAAAAAAGCATATTTTTTATCATGGTTGGGTCCAGACATTTATAATTTACTGCAAAACCTTTTGGGGGGTGAGAAGGTAGCAAATAAAACATATAAAGATTTAACGGCAAAACTCTCCGAGCACTTTAAGAAAAAGGTGCACATTTCGATGGCTCGTTATGAGTTTTGGAAGTGTCGCATGCAAAGCGGTCAAACTTACTCCGAATGGGTTGCGAATTTGAGGGGATTATCACGTTCATGTTTATTTGCATGTCAGAAAACAGATTGCGAGCAAGAATTCGTTGATGAGATGATTAGAGACGTAATCATTTTACATACACCACACGACGTGGTACGTACAGCAGCACTTCAGAAAACTAACCCTACATTGGCAGACGTTTTTTCTATTGCGGAGGCTTATGAAGCAACGCAAAAATCTCTCAAGGTTATTAAGGCTGATAGTGTTGAGCCGCTGGAAGTAAATCAAGTAAAGTCGGCAAGTTGGAAAGATTCAAGAGGCAGAAGTGGTGGTAGGCGACAGGGCAAAGAACAGTATCGTGGTGATAGTAGGCAAAAGGTGAAATCATGTCCCGGATGTTGGAGCAAACACAGTAGGAACTCGTGTAAATTTTCTAAAGCACAATGTCGCAAGTGTGGTCGCATCGGGCACATTGCATCAGTATGCCTCAGCGGCAAAGGCCAACAAGTACACAGAGAAAACGGATCAGAGTATGTTCAGCAGATAGAATGCGTATATACAGTTGGTGATATATGTCGAGTTGGTAGCAAGTGGCTTATTTATGTCAATATTAATGGTTACAAAACACAGTTTTTGCTCGATACAGGAGCTAGTTGCTCGCTGGTTGGTCTCTCGGGATATGAGGAAATAGGTGCACCCGCACTTAGCAAAACTAGTCGCACACTTCTCTCGTATGGAAATACGAGCGTTCCCGTTCTTGGCGATTTGGATGTAAATGTTGAGTTTGGCAATCAGTGCAAACAATTACAGCTCTTGGTGGTCGATGTAGCAGAAGGGCACAATATCTTGGGTTTAGACTGGTTCACGGCATTTGGTCTCGAAATTAGGTCTCCCACACGGAATGTCGTTTTGAATCTGACTTCAAACACAGATCAGATGATTAGTGACCTCATTCTTAAATATCCGGATGTAGCCTCAAAAACATTGGGATTGTGTGGTTCCATGAAAGCGCGTCTCTACATAAAACAAAATACGAAGCCGAAGTTTCACAAAGCGAGGCCTATTCCATTCGCTTTATTAGACGCATTCAAACAGGAAGCAAAACGTTTAGAGGATGCTGGAATCTGAAAGCCGGTCAGATTCAGTGAATGGGCTGTGCCCATTGTGGTCGTTTCAAAGCGTAACAAGTCGCTACGCATATGCGGTGACTTTAAGGTCACTATTAACCCGCATTTAGAAATAGACCAATATCCTATTCCAAGACCAGAGGAATTATTTCAAAAATTATCAGGTGGTAAACGATTTTCGAAAATTGATCTTGCAGACGCTTATCTGCAGATAGAACTCGATGATGAGTCAAAGTCTCTTGTCACTGTTAATACGCCTCTCGGGCTTTATGAGTATCAGAGACTACCTTTCGGAGTTGCTAGTGCTCCCGCCATTTACCAAAAGACCCTAGAACAAGTATTGTCAGGACTAAATTGCGCTATATATATGGATGATATATTGGTTTCTGGGAAAGATGACGATGAACACTTACGGAATCTTGAGTCAATTTTAGACCGATTATCTGAGCATGGGTTACGTATCAACCGTGAGAAGTGTTCATTCTTCCAAACTGAGGTCGAATACTTAGGGCACATAGTGGACCACAAGGGTAATCGTCCATCTCAAACAGGAGTTGTTGCAATTAAGAACATGCGGCCTCCCATTGATTTAAAAGAATTGCAAACATTTCTAGGAAAAGTTAACTATTATGGGAAGTTCATAAAAAGCTTTTCTCAAGTAGCTGCGCCTTTGAACCTTCTACGCAAACAGAACATACCTTTCAAATGGGGCCCATCTCAAGAGAAGGCATTCGAGAATCTCAAGAAGCAATTGGCGGAGTCCACCTGTCTTGTGCATTACAAACCGGAGTTGCCCATAGTCTTAGCCACCGATGCGTCGTCTTATGGAATAGGGGCAGTGATTTCTCACCTCGATGAACAGGGAAATGAATTACCTATAGCTTTCGCATCGAAAACCCTCGACGTACATCAGCAAAAGTATAGCCAAATCGAAAAGGAGGCGCTCTCTATAGTGTACGGAGTGAAAAAGTTCCACCAATACCTATACGGACGTACATTTACGCTAGTAACTGACCACAAACCATTAGTAACTCTTTTCCACCCAGATAAAAGATTACCAGTTATGACAGCCAACCTCTTACAACGCTGGGCGATCACTCTAATGGCGTATAACTATAGAATTCTGTACCGTCCCACGGGTAAGCATGCCAACGCAGATGCTTTATCTCGGTTTCCCATAGGACCAGATCTGCAGTTTGATAGGAAGCAAGAAGAGTTGTGCATGGAAATTTCTGCTGAGTGTGCAGATAAGGTAGACGCTTTCCCTATCATGAGATCTGACATTTTAAGAGCCACAGAAAAAGACACAGTTTTAAAAAGAGTTCGTCATTTTATACTTACTGGTTGGCCTGAGAAGTTGTCTGAAAAAGATCGTGACATAGTACCATTTTTCAGTAGAAGATTGTCCTTAGCAGAGTACGAAGGGTTAATTTTGCTGCAAACAGATCACCTACGTGTAGTAGTACCACAGCAGTTGCAAAGGCGGGTAACGGACATGTTGCATGAAGGGCACTGGGGTATAGTGCGAATGAAGCAACTAGCGAGGAGATATTGTTGGTGGCCAAACGTCGATCATGCAATTGAAACGAGGGCTGCCAATTGCAGAGTATGTCAAACAACCGCATCAGATCCCCGGAAGGAATTCAGTTCTTGGCCAACACCAGAATGCCCCTGGCAACGAGTGCATATAGACTATGCTGGCCCATTCATTGGAGAAATGTGGCTTATTTGCATCGATGCTTATTCGAAGTTTCCTTTTGTTGTGCCGATGAAAAATACTACCACCACTACTGCGACGATCAAAGCCTTAAGAGGGATATTCACACTGGAAGGATTACCCGAAACCTTAGTATCGGACAACGGTCCGCAATTTACTGCCTCAGCCTTTGAAGATTTTTGTAAACAGAACGGAATCAATCACCTACGTACCGCACCTTTCCACCCTGCTTCCAATGGCGGAGCCGAACGCTTTGTCCGCACATTCAAGACGCATTTCAAGAAGATCCTGGAGGAGAATCCCGACAACGAATCAGCGTTACAAAAATGCTTGGCCACGTATCGTACCACTCCAAACCCCAAAACTGGAAAATCACCTGCTGAATTGCTCCACGGCAGACAACACCGCAGTTTAATATCACAATTAGTTCCGGAACGCAGACCGAGAAATGCAGAAGCCATGAAGTCACTAACAAAGTATCACCAGAATCAGCCTGTCTACGCCAGAAACTTCTCGAAGGGTCCTCGTTGGATCGATGCAACAATCGTTAAGTCTATTGGAACCAAGATGTTTCTAGTCAAAACCCACAGAGGCCAATGGAAGCGCCATCAAAACCAACTGAGACCCCGAAGTGAATCAGGCAGTGCAGCCTACCACTTTCTTGAAGCGAGAAGATCAGCTGATCTCACATCAAATCATTCTAATCAGGCAAGTAGCTCTTCACATATCACTAATCCTTTAAGCCATTCCAGCTCCAGCCCCGTAGCGAAGCCTATCCTAAAGATGTCGCCTACAGTCGCGGACACCCCGCGTCGTTCTAACCGGCTCCGTCGACCGGTAGTCCGGTTCCAGCCATAACGAGGAAGGAAGTTAAATTGGTGTGGAGGAATGATACGAACAGCTCTTACAATCGTTGACCTGAACCAGCGAACGAACGCACCTACGACTGACAGTTGTCATCTTCAACAACGAGCGGCAGTTCTCCATCGCGCCGCCATCGCAACAGACGTCATTTCACCTTTCCATTAATTTACATATATTCATTTTACTTAGAACCAATAATAATTGTACCCTTGAATTTAATCCACATTAAATGAATTATAACGTGTACTCATTCGTGTTTGCCTTTCTGAAAACCCCCATCACACACAACACAGATGTTATTTCCATTATTTGAGAAAAGAAGAAATACATCTTCTTCTTCAAAGGCGGCACAGCAAAGGAGGTGGTGTAATGATATGGGGAGCAATAAGCTATTACGGAACTGTGGAGCTGGATTTCCAAAGCTCCAAAATGACGGCAATCACTTACAAATCGATACTGGAAAGAGCTTTTCCACAGTTTTCGGAGATATTTGGTGGACAGCGATGGACTTTCCAACAAGACAATGCACCGATACATACCGCACGGACAACAAAAGCCTGGATTCAGAACCAAAATGTAAACCTACTTGCATGGCCGCCATATTCACCCGACCTGAACATCGTGGTAAACGTTTGGGGTTGGCTTTCAAGAAAAGTCTACGAAGGAGGAAGGCAATATGATGAAACGGAAGAGATTATTGAAGCCATAAAACGAGCCTGGTCCGAAATTTCGCTAGATTATTTGACAGCACTCTATGAATCTCTACACAGCAGGCTACTTGAAGTGATTCAGAGATTAGGAGGTAGTACCCATTACTAAAAACTATTGCTACTCTTTGAATAAAACCAACATTTACTTATACAAACAAATTTTATATTGTTTTTTTACCTTTTAAGCTTCTAAAAGGTAGATTTAGCTACAGTTCGTAATCAAGTGAGACAAAAAAAAACATGTAAATTTTATGACCTTTTTGGAAAAAAGCGTCATAAAAGTTCCATTTATCAACTTATTCCCACTTTTTTTTTTACAATATAAACATAATATATCCTTCATTCCTTGTGCAATTGGTTTTTCTCAGATTAGCGAAGGGTTTGAAAAATATCGTAAAAATAAAACAAAAAACTGCCTGTTCGTAATCAAGTAAGACGGAGTGTTGGAGAGTGGATTATGCAGGACCCTTCATGATGAAGGCGAGCAACTTACGCTACACTAAACTAACTAAAGGATACATAGCTGTATTCGTATGCCCTGCAACAAAGGCATTCCATTTAGAATCTGTATCTGATCTGTCGACAGAATCGTTTTTAGCCGCATTCGACAGATTGAGTTCCAGACGAGGTCTTGTAAGCCATCTATACATCGACTACGCCATAAATTTTGTAGGAGCATGTGCGAAGCTGAGAAAACAATATATGTCAGAATTTCAAACTTACAAATACAGTGGTCAGCCAAAGAGTAACATGGCACTTTATACCACTACACTTCGGCGGACTTTGGGAAGCTGGATTTAAATCAGTAAAACTTCCTTAAAAAATACAATTGGCGACACACACCTTTGCGAAGAATTTTCCACGCTGCTCACTAAAATAGAGGCCTGCCTCAATTCAAGATCCCTATGTCCAATGAGCAGTACTACCAATGACTTAGGGGCACTTTTTCATCGGATCAAACATGCTCTGTATAGAAACAGAAAATCTGTTAGACATACAAGTAAACCGACTGAAGCGATAGGATTATTTAAACAAGTTACAAGAACAATTTTAGAAAAAATGGACATCTGAGTATATTAATAGACTACAACAACGACCCAAATGGACACAGAAAATATACCATTGCGAACGGAGATTTAGTTCTTGTACGGGAGGACAATATTGCTCCATCAAAATTCTGTATGGGACGGATTCAAGAAAAACATTCTGGAAAAGACGGGCAAGCACGAGTTGTTACATTCAAAACTTCTACCGGATGCCTAACTCGACCTCAAACCACACTCTTCAAATTAGCACCTGATGCCAGTAGACATCGACCTTACCAAATATGTAAGTGAAAAAACAAAGCAACGAGATCAAAAACTCCAGGTCAAATGTCATCACCTTCAAATAAGGGAACCGAAACCACAACGAAAGGACAAGCGACTGAAAATTGAACAGTTAGTAAGCGACACCAAAATAAGAAGCACACGAATGAAACTAGAGTACAAACCAGTGAACTAAAACAGATACGATCAATCATCCCATCCTTGGTTACTTGAATTGCGCTCGTGTGGCCACTAGCAAGTTTCGCTCAAGCAGCCAAGAATGTACAAATGATTGTGTACAGAGTCACACACAACATTCATTGATAAGGGCGACAATTGCATCGTCATCATCACACTCCGAGTATTGCAAAAAGATTTTTGTTATTCTTTATTCTTTATTCTTTATTCTTTAGTCTTTATATAATCTATGCTATTATTGACTGCAATTGCTGTAAGTTTGTGAATTAAGCAAATTGTGCATTTAGTAATAAGCAAATTTGTTGTATAAATAGAGTTAAAAGTTTTTGAATAGGTACTTAGAGTGGAGTGAGTGTACGTTGGACAGGTGTTTTTAGATTGTTTTTAATTTTTTAAAATGTCTTTTCAAATGTATTAATTGAAGGAGGCCAAGCCATGCTTTCATCAGGTGTTATTGGCATATAATCTGTTTCGATGAAGCTAGATAGTATCCAGTAGATATCTCTTTCTATTCGGTATATTACAATAGTTTGGCGACAACGACCGCAATCAGACATGATCTGCGGCGCCTTAGTATTCATCTCTAATATCACTTATTTTACACAAAAATAAGTTGTTAGACCGAAAAATGGGTTTTTTAGGTATCTGTCTCATTTTTAGGGCAAGTACCTAAAAATGTTTTATTCTTGAATTTTTTTTGTTTTTTTATTGCTTCTCAGAAACATTCTCTATCTAATTAGTACTTCGTTAGACCTCCCCTTGCTTTTATTACAGCTGCACATCGGCGAGACATTGACTCAGATAGGGAAGCAGGTATGGTGTTCCAGGTCCGGATAAGTACATTTTGTAGGTTTTCAATTGATTCTGGACGCTTCTTCACAACCTTAAGTTTCATTATTGACCAGATATTCTCAATTGGATTGAGATCTGGACTGTAGGGAGGCCAACTTAATACATCGACATTATTTTCTTCGAAGTACTTTTTAACCTAAGAAATAAAACAAAATGCAAATATTATTTTTAGTCATTGTGACAATGCAATTGATGGCTGGCAATTCCCTTCACCGACTCTACACCAATTCTCCACTGTAACTCTACACCCTTTGTGTTCTTTATGTCATTCGTATATAGATCGCTGAATAAAGCACAAGTAAGCATATACGTTTTGGGAGTATTTTCATAGGAGCATTACAGTCATAAAAGTTCCAGCTTATTTAAAAGCTTGATATTAGTCTTTCACATAAAAAAAAAAAAAAAAAACAAGTTCATACTTACAATTTTGGCTGTATAGCAAGGAGCATTGTCCTGTTGAAAAATGAATCTGCAAGTGTCACCAAAAAGCTACAGCGCAGAGGGCTCTAATACATTTTCCAGAACCCGTAGGTAACCTTCAGCAGTGACTTTCGATTCTAGGAAGACCATTCTACCTTTTTCATCTCCAGAGAAGCATCCCCAGACCATCACACCTTTAGTTTTGTGGTGCATCCGTAAGATGCATTCAGAGCTCAGACTTTCCTTTGGTTCTCTTTGCGCAAGAATTCTCCCATCTCCAAGATGCAGCTTAAACTTTGATTCGTCGGAAAATATAACATTGTTCCACGACATTTTGGTACCTAGTGCTAAAAAACCCGTAGCTCTCATAAATTCCAAGAACTGAGCCCGAAAAGGGTAATAAAATGTTTGACCAACATTTTTCGAACGGCAATTTTACAGAAGTCGTCAAGCCGTTTCGAGAAAATTACACTTTTTTTTGGCCTTAAATAAAGTAGCGTTGTAGTAGCTAAAATGGAAATTCCACTTTCGTCTTTGGCCATTATCACACAGACCTCAGATATGAAGGAAATCCATCCAGCTATTTAGGTTGCAGTTCGAGGTACAGACAGATAAACAGATTTGCAAGAGCTACACCATCGAGTTCCTCTATAAATTATTATATAAACCAAAATTGTTTAAAATAATACTTGCCCTACCTTTTATAGAAATAATGCACTCCACCCATAACGCACTGAGACTTGTCGCCTCTCTAACGACTGAATTTCAGTAATCAGCACAGTATCATTGTAAGAGCCACACCATACCCCATAATTCCTCTAGCATTGGATTCACCGTCCGATTTTGTTTTAGGCCGCTACTGAGAGCTTGGTTTGCTCTCTCTTCCTCCCCTAATTCTAATATCCTTGTTTTTAAAAATGTTACACTTTTTTAAAAATCTCCATGCTATATTCAAATGTGTGAATATCTTTACAGGTGACTGGTTGTAAAGGGTGGTTAGATTTTAAGGGCCGATGTTGAATGTGAACCACACCTAAACGTCAAGTTTTTTTCTGCATTTCATTTGACATTTCTCAATTTCAGACTAACTCAATTTGAACCATGGAAAGATACACAATCGAGCAACGCGTTAAAGTTATTCAGGCTTATTATGAAAATGGGCGTTCAAATCAAAATGCATATCGTGCATTTCGTGATTCTTTCGGTCAATTTAATCGTCCAAATGTGCGTACAATCGGAAAAATCGTGCAAAAATTTGTGCAAACCGGGTCTGTAGGAGATGTGAAAACACCAGTGCATACACCAATGGTGGCAAGAAATGGCAACAGTGGATGATCAATTTTCGAAGAAAATCATCTTCAGTGATGAGGCACATTTTCACCTCAGTGGATTTGGGCGAATGATAATCCAAGAGTGATTGTCGAACATGACAATACCAACTGAACCGGTCGTGCTTTATCTTGCTTGTGATGGGTTCTTTTACATGAAGGCTTCCCCAAATCTTTGAACTTCTTATTCTATCAAGCTTTGTTACTCCTGCTGTCATGCGAAGCTTCTTCATCACAGCTGCCATTAAATTGCCTTCATACTTTTTGTACATTGTAAAGCGTTGTGAATCATATGTGAACGCAGGACGTACAACTGCGGTGTAGAGCCTTCCTTTCAGCTTAGGGGGCATTTTTCGATAAAAGAAGATGGCGGAGTTTTCCCGCCACTTCATCCACCCTACACTTACGCGATGAATGATGTCATCATCACAAGTTGCTTCGCTATTGATCATAGATCCTAGATATTTGAAATTTTCGCACTTGAGAAGCACTTTTCCATTCAAGTAAATGTCTGGAATATGCCGGTGTGGATCAGAGAATGCGCAGCACAGAAACCCAATATCTCCTATTTTTTCCAGAACTCAGAGGGTATCTCGTCTGGCCCAACCGCCTTTCTTTTTTTGGATTATTTGACGGCGTTCCTAACTTCTTCGACAGTAATGTCGGATATTTCGTCATGGTTAGGAGCGGCTCTTGGAAAGTATAGAAGGGAAAACTGTTCGTTCAGAAGTCTTTCACAAATCTGTCGCCATATGTGGAGAATTTTGTCGTCTTCCACAAGAAGCTGGCCTTGAGCATTGTTAATGAACTTTGGGGAACGAATCTCCTGGGCCTCTCTTCTTCTCTGGGTGGCTTTTTTGAAGATAGTTGTTCCCTTGTTCAAGTTGTTTTGTCGAAGCTCTTGGATAGCCTGGTTCTTATCAGACGCCAAAGACGATATTTCTTTCAACTCCCGATAGAGGCCTTCCATACTTTTTGCTTGAAATTGGGCGTACTTCTCCTTCGCGAGACCTTTGCAACATCTATATATCACTTCAAGGCGACCTTTTTCATCTCTTTTAGTAAAAGAGCACTGTGATCAAGCCTTGAAAGCCGTTTTCTTTTCTCGTATCAGTACTTTAGCTTCATCTGTCCACCACCATGTTTCGTTGTCGTGTTGGCAGGGGCCTTTCGACGTTCCAAGCAGTGATTTGGCTCTCTTCAAGCAAGATCGCAGTAGGGAATCCCACATGTCTTGTGCTCTGCACTCCTTATCACCGACCTCATCGATGATGGTAAAGAGGAAATTGTCATGCTGGTAATAAAAACTTCGCCTTTTCCTTTGCCCAGCTTGTAGCAATTGAATTTCTCAGCCACCTTTGTTTCCTTATTTGTTTTCTTCCCCGTCTCCATAAAAATTTCTGTCAGAAGGAGACGTTACTTGGCGATCGCCTCTCCCAGGATCACTTTGCAATCTTTAACCCGGAACTTCATGAAACTCGCTACCAAATGGTAGTCAATCTGGGTTTCATTTCCACCACTGCGGTAAGTGATCAGTTGCCGGCGACGAACATGCTTAGGATGTCTTCACCCGGACAATTCCAGGTGCCGTACCCCAGTCCTCCATCGCAATCTTCATAGTTTTCTTTTGTCTTCCCAACATTTCCGTTCGAATTTCCGCCAACAAATAAAAGCTCTTCCTTTGGGATGTTTTTGATGAGGTTGTGAAAATCCAGCCAGAATGAATCTTTTTCTCTCTGTTCGCATCCGACTTGGGGAGCATATGCGCTTACAATATTCCACACCTCACCCTGTATCACCAATTTGAGAGACATCAAATGGTCACTGGACTTTGAAATGGTCAAGATGTTGCCAAGTAGCTCTGCCGCGAAGATGATAGCAATTCCGTTTTTACCTTGTTGGGATCCATAGTAGAACATCTTGTAAGCTATTGTCTTAACGTCCAAGAAACGCGCCCAGTTCCAGGTGTTTCGCCATTTCGTTTCTTGTACACACAAGATGTCCACTCGCCTTCTAATCATCATTTCTTCAGCCCGTAGTGACGACCACTCATAGTTCCAAGTATCCAATTCGCGATCCTTAGGTTACGCCTAAGCCGTTGCATTACTTTGCTATCCCCCGGAAAACGAATAGCTCTGACCCGAGCATTTCTGCTCGTCCCAGGATCACCATGCGTAGCATTGTTAGTGCCTGGCGGGGTAGTGCTTTTCTTTTTTGCGTACTTTTCCATAATACTAGGGTTTAAACGTTTTTTTTTTTGGTTTTGATACATGCACGCTCCTGATTTTTGATTTATGTTTGATATTACTTTTACAACACCGGTGATCTCCAGTCGTATCAACCCACAGATTCGCATGCACACTTGCGGGACAGTTTTAAGATGGTATATGTGTCGCCAGGCTCAAATGGATATTTTAAAATTGCCTAGATGTGATTTTCCCCCTTAGTCGCCTTCTACGATAAGCGCTATGTATTTGTAGGGGGCGCTGCAGCGATATTCTTAACCCGTTCCTGCACGGGGAACTTGATTAATATGATAACGAGAAATATTTCATAGAGTAACATACCACTTAAACATGTTTGCAGTAAATACCGGATCAACTCGTAGATGATTCAAGCATGGAAATTTATCTTTTAAGGCCCAAGTAAGCCACATTTTCGAAGAATATGTGCTATCTCCGAAGACAACGGCATTTGGAAAAGGCCGCCACCCGCCTTCCATTTTATGATAAAATGAGCTATTACGTAGTACTCGTGCATAGTGAACACTGCCTGGCCAATTAGCACTTACATAATAAAATCGTATGTCTGGACCACAAACTGCTATACAATTTAGGGTGCTTCATTATTTATCGGATCATCGATGTTGATAGAAATAAGCACCACAAACCTCTGGCATACCAACCAAAAAAAAATTTTGATCACAGAGCTCACATCTTCTGGCCAACGCACTTGTCTATGAAATTCTACTTCATTGATTGCAGAAATAACTTCATGAATGCATCGGCATACTGTTATATTACTGATACCATCCATATCACCTATATTATGGTACTGGGATCCCGAACCAAACCAGTGCAAAGCAATAAAAATTTGTTCTTTTACACTTAACGCTTTTCTTTAATTAGTTGGCGACCGCAACTTATCCGAAAGTCGTTCAGCAAGATATTCGATAACGAACACGAAATTTTTCGAAAAACAAGTGGTCTTCATTTTCAAAGTTTATCCTCTCTTTATAAATTTTAATTCTGTTTTGTAAATCACTGTCACTGTACGACTCTGAATCAAAAAAGCACTCGTACATATTTTGTTTTCGTTGCTGCACACCTTTCCTTTTCAAATTGATTACACAGAATGAAAGCTTTCTTTCTTCGCACAAGTCTTAAATAGCCTGTAAGGTTTGATCAATTAGTCAACAAGTGAACTTTAATTTTTTTTACAGTTCTAACTTCCAGTTACAGAAAGATGGATATCACTATATTTTTCACTGAGTGTATTTGCCCATAACACTTGTAGAACTGCCAGTTGACTTATTGTTTTGTGTTACACAATTGGTCCATACTTGCATAATTTCACTCGTACTTGTAGTACTTGTTGTATTGTGTTATAGGCCCCAGATCTGTGATTTTGATGATAACCTGGACCTATTGCCACCGAAGGCGATGTTACAATGATGTCAAATACGAGTATTCCATCTGCCAATGTTTCCAATACCTTTGGATTTTAGACTGGAACATTTGCCAGGCAGACAGACAGTTCGTTGGTATCCGTAAGGACGGCTCCGGAACAGCAGCACAGAACTCACCTAAAAAGAAATGAGCCGAGGTTAATGGGTCTAAATTAGTATCTGAGATTTGGCACAATGGTCTTGAATTAAAAATCACTTCAATTTATAGAATTGTTCGATAGTTAAGATGTCAACACCAATTACTCTGCGAAGGTACTGTTTTACGGATTTCACTCCCGCCTCCCACAAACCGCCACAATATGCCGAAGGAGGAATGAAGATAAGCTTCGCTATTGCATGACCCTTGGGTATAATTATCGGGTGCTTAGCGTTGAATGAAATATTGGCTTGTTGAATTCTCAACCAACTCGTAGGATACCGTCGCTATCTATAAAAGGGAATAGATTGCTAATTTTACATTTCTTGTCGAACGATTGTATAATATAAAGTGATTGTTCTAAGTAGAGTTGCCTTAGAATGAAATTGATGTCCGCTAAGTTAAGTTGAACTTAGACGGACAATAAAATATCCGTACTTCACAAAAGGTACAAAGGAAATGAGACTCGTATCAATTTTTTCCTTAAGACGTTATAAATTTATTGTGCGTACTTTCTTTTTGCTGGACTGTAGATGAGTGCCGCAAGCCATTCTCTAATGTTATCAGTTAGCCTCGGTTCAAACAGCTGTTAAACTTTACATAACAGGTGGGGTTGATGAACCCTTGTACATAATTTTACTATTTTACATTTGGTTTGACTGTGTGAATCTTTACTTTAACATGATTTACAACTGGTTTGACTGTGTTAATATTTAGTTACTACATTGACATGAATATTATTAATGCCCCATATTTAATGAAAAGTAGTTAGAGAGAGATGCCACTATTAATTTTTTTTGGAGCCATCAATGCATGTTATCCCTTTCTTCAAGTCGGCCATCATTAAAGATTGTCAAAAGCCTGGTTTTGAATATATACCTATTTCTTACGAGTCAAGCGATTAGATGGAAAGAGATAACATGCATGTAACCAGGCTAGCCTTCCAGATTTGACATCTTAGTTTTCGAGTTAAAAGCGTAGTATTCGGTCGTGTAGTTTATTTACTTTGTGGTTTTAAGTGAAATAAATTCTGTGTTTTAATTTTAATAATTGTGTTTGCGTTGTCCATTGTGACTAGTTGTCGATGATATGGAGGTTGCAATTGCCAACTATTTTATTATCATATCTCGACAATTAGTTCAATTTGCAAAACACGTAGCATCGATGTCGAATGTGGAAGTGAGTTTCATAAGCAATTAATTAATAATTAAAAATGTGTTGTGTGTTGATTGTTGAATGTTTTGTTGGGAACCAACAGTGATAGAAATACCTATCTTGCAACCATTTAATGACACCTATTTTGACCTGGTACATCTCATGCGCTTATTAATACTTCAAAGTCAAGTATGCATGCTTCCGGGATCTAGCAATAAACTGATATATTCGCGCCACCGTTACAATTAAAACATTCCAATACAAAGAAATGACTGTGGAGTTACCTACCATTCTTCCCCCGTGTGAGTAGAATGCTCCTCAATGTCACTTACTGTCGGTCAATCGTTGCTATCCCTTTGAAGCCAGTGTGAACCTGGGTGATCTAGAAGCTGATAAAGTGGAATACCACGAGAAGCGCAATCAGCTGGGTTGCTCTCCGAGGGGCGAAAGTTTAATATCTGTTTACTCATTGATTTCTTACTATGCTTAACAACATGTAAAAGTAGATAATTGAGTACATAAGCTGCAATTGTGGACTAAGAAGAGCAGAGAGAAACAAAGGTCAGTTGAAGCTGCATACTACGGTGCGTAGACGCGATATATGCTTCCAAATCTAGGACACCAGAATTATGTAATATAGATCTGAATGCATGATTGAAAATAAAATAAAGCTTATTAAATCTTATTGGAATAAATAAGTTACTAACACTATACTACAAATACAAATTGATACGTATGTAACAGGAAATATGGATAGACAAATAAATGAGATAAAAATCAGTAGATGGGTAAATAAATTAAGACGTAGATAAGTATTCGTATTATATATATACTACGCCAAAAAATGCATGCAGATATTAATAAATAAATAATTAAATACGAACGGATTCAAAGCTAATAATAAATAACATTATACAAAACAAAGTCTAATGAGAGATATATACATATTGTACATATGTATGTATATACGTAATCAAAAAACTGTTTGATAAAGTAAACTTTTTGCGAAATAAAATTTTTTTTTTATTTATAATTTGCGCGCCAAAGGGAATAGGAATACCCATTGTTTCAGGGCACGGACGTTTGGAAAAGGGAAAAGGGAAAAGAGGAACAGAGGAGAAGCCTGTGCACGTTGGCTTTAAATGATTGTAGTGTAGTGATAGGGAATTACAAAGCCTGGTAGATCATTCCACATTCGTGTCGTTCGGCTTATAAACGAATCCTTATATTTGACAGTACGACCGAAGTTGGGTTTAAGGGTGAACTGATGTGCATTTGAAGCATGACGCATATTGCGGGTGAAATTTTGAAGAGTAGGAACATTTCTCTGATTTTCAACTTTCAACAAATCAACAATAGAATCCACAACAAAAAAAAAAATAAAATATTTTATTACAAGCTATGTATGTATAAACGAAATATTATTTAGATACGAGTTGTATTTCACAGAAGTGATACAATACAAACGCACTCTTTGCAATTCACCATGGCATGTCTTCTCTCTCTTCAGATGAAGACTTACGAATTCTTAACTGTAAACAACAATAACAATTAAGGACAATGACAAACACAAAGGGTAATTATTGTCGCTGTCAATATCGAAACTGCTAGTCGCTCTTTTAGATATTGACAGCAAGAACAATTGGGGACGAATACAACATAAAAGACCGATGGACAAACAACGTTGGTCGCCATTTGTAATAGGCAGGAAGGATATGAAAGAACGTTGGGATTTGAATTTGGAAGGAAGTTATACACATCATAACTTAAGGGACTTAAGGATAGGATGGTTCCGGAAAAAGTGACCGCGGAAAATGCGTCATGCTTGCATAGCACGGCTCTGCTCGTCAGAGATTGAGTGGTTCTTTCTCCGCAACAAGACTACGCCTACCACGAAACACATATCATGTCATTCTCTGTCCCTACTTGGAATTCTCCAATAGCGCGGATGTTGCAGCCATCATTCGAAAAAAAAAAAAAAAAAAACAACACATATTTCTTTCATATAAGGCTTGACTGGCATTGCTTATTTACCTTGTAGTAATTATTTAAGTAAGTAAAGAATGTATGTAGAATAATATGCAACCAAAATCAAAGTAAGTACATACATATAGCTGTGTGCAAAAAAATAGCAGCACCCACAACCGATTCAATAATTCTTGAATATCTGCGTTTTGTATAAAAACATTTCAGTCATCAAACTAAATAAGAAAACTTCATTTTTAATCGAATATACAATTTGTTCTTTCTATTTCAAGAAAGGAAAGCCAATATTATTTAAAAACTAAATTATTAGTTGTGCAAAAAAAATACCAGCGGTTGAGATTTTTACCTAATGAAAAAACGTGAGAAAAAAAGCCAATGTGTATATTTTTGCGTAAAATCCTTTTTTTTATTAATATTTTGTAGAAAAAAACCTTTATTGGCTCCAACTGCTCTACATCGGCGAGGCATAGAGTCAACTAGAGGTTGACACCTTTCAATGGATATTGACTCTCATGCCGCTTTCACCACACGCCAAAGTTAGTCCTCATTTTTGGGCTTTTGATTGAATACAACTATATTTTACTTTCGTTGGCGCTACAAAGCATGGTGCTCCCGGGCCACGATGTTAAGCATCAACTGCGGGTCCACTACGGTGTTCTCATCATTATCCCTGCATGCTCCAGGGCGGCTCGTGAATCCTGCTGTAGATTGTTTCACTCTTCTATAGAAGTTTCGCATCTCTTTCCTGCTGAAGCATCTCTGCATCTCCTCAACTTCATGCTATTGGTGTTCTCTTTTCTTCCTTCTGAGCATGCGTTTCTCATCCTTTCTTCGGTCAACATAAAGCCTTGCTTTCTTCTGGAACCGCAACCTACACGCCTACACGTTTTTGATTTGTTAGCCTTAGCGCATTCGGATTCGAACCATTGGTTTCTCGAAAGTGGTTGTGAGAAGCCCAACACTTCTGATGCAGCATTTATGTCGACATTCTGGGGATTTCTCGCAAGCTGGGGCGCGGACGGAATAGGCTGCAGCGGTCACTTTGATTGTAGTCGTTGAATTTCCTCGGCGTAGTTGTTGATCCCCTAAGAGCTTCGATGAATATTCGTAAACGCAGTTTGGCACCAACCAGGTAATGATCCGAGTCGATGTTAACTGCTCAGAAGGTAGGGATATCCAATATGTTAGAGGAGTGCCTTCCTTCAATGGCAACATGAACGCCATGTGGTGTCGTGTAGACTGCATTTTTCTATCGTCTTACCAAAGATGCCCTCTTTCCCAAATTTGGCGTTAAAATCACCCAAGAGTATCTTAATGTCATGCATTGCTCAAAGTTTTTGTGTAGAACCTTTCCTTGGTAGCGTCGTCTTTCTATTTTGTAGGGGCATGTGCGCTAATAAGGCTCAAATGATGGAATTTGGCCTTGATACGGATTATCGTCATTCTCTTACTGACTTCGCTCAGGACTCTTTGCCTAAGTCTTCCTATGACAGCAAAACCGCATCCAAACAAGCGCGACTTTCCATTGAGGTGGCAGTTACCGTAGTAAAAATTGCAGTTTTCCGTTTTTCTCAGGCCTTGTAGATGTGGACAGATAATTAGGGACACTTTTATTATTTACATATAACGTAATGAAATAAAGAAAAATTACTTAAAAAGTTAATAGATATTTAATATTTTGTTGGGCAGCCCTTTGATTTCAATACAGCTTTGCACCGATTCGGCATGACGGCAACCAAATGTCGACACCGGTCAGTTGGAATACCATTCCATAGCTTTTTCACAATTTGAAAAAGTTCTTCAGCGCTCCTATGCCTTTTCTCCTCACAGATTTTTGATCGGGTTTAGATCGTGACTTTGAGCAGGCCAATCCAAAACACTAATGTTTTTTGCTGCAAACCACTGCTTCACGCTTTGTACAGTGTGTCCATTGACTTTTTTTCTTTTTTTTTTTATAATTTGCGCGCGCCAAAGAGGATATGAATAATCTTATACTATTACAGGACACGGGCGTTTGTGAAGGAGAGAGAGAGAGAGAAAGAAAGATTTAGTGGAGTGGTTTGAAACTTAGATGGTATTAAGTTTCTGTAAACTCCAAGGGTAGCGTCCAGATAACTGGGGAGCTTGTTTGTTTTTGCTTTTATCGTTGCTCATGATTCACAGTATTTTGTTCCGTCCTCCTGATGTCATCATCACGATCAAGTTGCATTTTCAGCCATATGACCGCTCTACTGCCAGTGCTATGCCTTCGCAGTAGAGTTGACTTATGCAGCTTTCGCAATTGATCGACTTTTCAATTCATTTCAGACGAAATAAATAGATGATTGTTGACATTAGGATTTGAACCGTGAACCAAGAGCGTGACAAGCGCTGATGTTACTACTACACCACGGCCACCCTTCTATGGCTATGTCTCGAACTTATTTTTATTTTTTTCTGTGGTACTTTAAAATAATGATTCTTCTTAATTCGGGAGTGCAACTCTTTTTTCTACCCATATCTAAAATATTATTAAGTGCGCAACTAAGTTCTCGCTGTTTGTTAATAGATGGCTCCAGCAGTAAGTGCTGCTGGTTTGGTAAACAAACTGTTTTGACACATTAGTGATTATGTTTTGGCGTCATATACTTTTGATTGTGTGAAAATGTCTGATTTTGTGCCAAATAATCGTCATTTGCGAGAAATGTTGATTTTCTTCTTTCATTCGAAGAAAACGGCGGATAAAGCTCATCGAGAGCTCTAAAAAGTTTACGGAGATGCTACTCTAAGTGAAACAACATGCCGTGATTGGTTCCGTCGCTTCAAAGACTGTATTGGAATCTAAGCAATATGAAATCGACACTGTAAAACAAGAGCTAAGAGATCAAATAACAAAACACGAAAAGGCAATCAACAATATCATCACTTGAAGGGAACAATATGGGGAAAAGCATCAACTAAAAGAAATTAGATGCGACGCACTTTTACACGGTGTACCCTTGCTCCTTGCGGAAAATCTTAAACTGATGTTCAACCACCTCTGTGTTCGCTTCGGTGGGCACCAGCCACCATCACTTCAAAATATTTTTCGCCTTAAGTCAGCAAACAACTCATCACACCCGCTAATTCTGATCAAATTTTTATCACTTCACGATAAAAGTATAGTACTGCGATCGATAGCTAATTACCGGAAAACTTCAAAACAACCACTCCTCCTTCGAGACCTTGGTGTTGATGACTGTGGTGATTCTCGTGTTCATATACACGAATGTTTAACTGTCAAAAATCGCTCTCTCTTGCAGTATGCACTAAAAATTAGGCTAGATAAGAAACTGTTCTCAGTGTTTACCATGCGTGGACTGTTTACGTAAAGAAACACCGCAATGGAGATGCTGCTTTGATTAATAATGCCGATGACCTTACAACCATTGCTACCACACTGATGACAACAAACACAGCTGATAACTGATCAAGAAAGCAGAAGTAAACAAACAAACGGCATTTTACTGGACTTCAATTAATTTTATTATTTCTTTTTTATCTTTTTTCTCTTTTAATTTTCTCACTCTTTACATAATAACAATGAATTATAAAGCTTTTTTCCGATTTTTCTATATACCCGATCATCATCCTGTTTGTGCCCTTACTTGTTGTGTGGTCTCTTATTTTCACTAGTTGCACAGCTTTCTGACGGTGCGGTGCATCTCTTTGGGGGTCTACCATTATTAGTTCATAATAATGGTTGGTCCTGATGAGAATATTAGGAAACCAATAGTCGAGAACAGAAATGATGCAACGCTAAATGTTTTGTGTGATCAGCGTGCTGGATTACAAGAAAGCTATATAAATACTCAGAGTTTAAGTCCAAAAATTGATGAGTTCAGGTACTTGTTTGAAGATTCAAAAGTTGATGTGGTATGTGTAACTGAAACCTGGTTTTTACCGGAACTGATTGATGCTTCATATTCTCTGCATGGGTATCGGCTATTTAGGTGCGATAGAGTGGGGCGTATTCGCGGAGGTGTGGCGATCTACGTTCGTGGTGATATACATTGTAGATTAATACGTTAGTCTCCGTCTGGTAGTAAGATAGAATATTTGTTCATGGAAATTATTTGCGAACAAAACAAAATTTTGCTGGGCTCAGTATATAGACCCAAAAAAAACATTGAGACAACTCCATTGTTATCCGTGTTAGATGAGCTCTCATTTGTATCTCCATTTGTCGTTCTTGCTGGGGATTTTAATAACAACCTCCTATTTGAATCATCCCTAGTTGATAGTTTGAGAACTCTTTATCTAGTACCAGTAAACACATCAACCCCCACCCATTTTACCAAGGAGTCCAGCACACTTCTTGATGTATTTTTTGTAAGTCATCTGAACAAAGTTCTCCATTATGATCATCTCTCTGCTTCTTGCTTTTCTCATCACGATCTCATTCATTTAACATTCCAATGTGAACCAGCCTGCTTCAATACTGTTCACAGCTACAGATATTTCAGAAGCATTAATTCGCGTCGACTAGAAGAAGACAAATGGTTCCAAATATATACAATGCCCTCTGTAGATGAACAAGTATTTTTTATTCAGGGAAATATTAGCCATCTCTTTAATGTTCATATCCTCCTGAAAACCTTATCTGTGCGAAGAAAAGAGCAACCCTCGTTTACAGAAAATATTAAAGATCTGATCCGAAAGCGAAATCTAGCTTACAAAAGTTGGAAGCGATTCAGACTCGATTTGCTTCTGAGGGTATACCGTGATTTGAGAAACAAAGTTACGTTTGAATTACGAAAATCAAAGAGACATTTAAACACCTCGCGATTGGATTCTGCTCTACCTGGGCATACGCTTTGGAAAAAGCAAAGAGAAATAGGTGTAGGTAAACAGATTAATAGAAACCTCGTTGATTGCGATGAGTTGAACCAGTTCACTCTTCTATAGACCTTAATAATTATAATAGTATGTCTTCTGCAAACATTCAGGATATCTCTAGCGCGCATTTTGGTACTGGGTTTAGTTTCACTGCCGTTGATGAAGCTGATGTTTTAGAGAGTTGCATATCAATTAAGTCAAACTCTGTTCATCCAGTATTTGTCAAGGCAACTCTTCCTTTCACATTAAAGTATATAACACATCTTTTTAATACAATACTCATGACCGGAGTTTTTCCTACTGCTTGGAAACATGTTAAAATTGTACTCGTTCCCAAAAATCGTAATGAGTATAGACCAATAGCAATTTTGCCTTTTTTCTCTAAAATGCTAGAAAGGATTATGAATTCTCAAATGCGCAAATTTCTCGCCAGTAATAATATGCTTCGTCCTAAACACAGCAGCACTACGGCAATAATAAATGTCGTGGAAGAAATCAGACGGTCTGTAGATGACGACAAGGTAATTTTTCTCACTCTCTTAGATTTTTACAAAGCTTTTGACACGGTCGACCACAATATTCTATGCAATAAACTTAGAACCCAATTTAGATTTCGCTACCATCTTCAAATCTAGTTTTCTGATATTTAAATAGAAGATTTCAAGCAGTGGCTGCTAACAATACGGTATCCTCTTTTCTGCCTTTAAGTCCAGGTGTTCCTCGGGGGTCTACATTAGGCCCGCTTTTGTACATAAATGAGCTCCCATCACTTTTATTAAGCTCCTCCATTCATATTTATGCTGATGATGTTCAGTTGTAAATCAAAATGCCTGGTAATCTCCAGAAATCTTATTGATACGTCATATTTTCCACAAATAAGCCTCAATAATACAACCATCAAGTTTGTTGACTCTGCGAGGAAACTTGGTATAATATTCAATAAAACACTTACCTGGAATGACCACATCAGATTGACTGTAGGCAAAGTTTATGGAGGTCTTCGTATGTTATGGGCCACTCAACGAATAACACCTGTTAGAACCAGAATGATGCTTGCCAAAACTCTACTAATTCCCATTTTGTTGAACGGATGCGAAATTTTCTACAACTGCGACTACGAACACAGACGGAGACTTAATGTAGCATACAATAGTATCGCACGGTATATTTATGGACGGCCGGCGGAGGTATGATCACATTTCCTCCTTCTCTAAATCGATATATGACCTCACTCTGGAGAACCTTTTTATATTTAGAACAATAACGATGCTTCACAATGTTATTCCAACAAGTCAACCGCCTTATCTTTATAACAAGATACGTTTTCCGCGTTCTAGCAGAAGTTGTGACCTTCTTCCAATACGCTATATATTCCTAGAGTCTGAGCGCCAATTTTTTATAAATGCTACTCGGCTATGGAACTCCCTTCCCCGAACTGTTAGAATGATAAGTTTTGCAACCCGGTTTAAGGTGACACTTAAGCAATACTTGGAGGCCCTGTGGTGAGGATGATTGGTTTTACTTTATTCTTTCTTTTTTTTTTACCTATATAAATATAATAACTAAATTACTTTTTATTTGCTAATTATTTAATTATTTTTTTATTATTATTCTTATTATTGTTTATATATTTATTTTAATTAACTTAATTTTAAATTTTAAATTTTTGTTTTTAATTCAAAATTTTTTTTTTTTTATTATTTTTATTATTTTTAGTTTATAAACGTTACACTATCTTTTTACTTTTTTATTTTTTTTTTTTTTTTTTTGTCACTTAGTAAACATTAATATATTATAGTATTGTAATAAGTACTGAAGCTTGCATTATTTTAAAAGATTTGTATCTTACTGTGACGGTGATTTCGATGTTGACGACTGTGCGCGTGAAGGAAGTTTGGAATGATTCTCTCGCGGTACCTACCTAAATAGAGCTCAATATACATACTTAGATATCTTGCTAGATTATAAAATTTTCACGGATTGAGGAAAACGACGGACGAAAACGAAACTTTATACTATACTAAGAAAAATAACAACATTACAATCAGACAGGTAAACAATAACAAAAAAGTACACGCAAAAGAATACGTAACAATAAACTGACAAACTATTAATCATTTACTAATTATCCAAAGTATAATATAATTTTGTGCGCATGTACTCGTATGTTCATGTGTAACTTAATTGGCAACACGGTGTACAAATGTATATGGATGATTGTGTTGGCTTAATAGGTACTTAGGGTGGAATAAGTCTACGTTGGACAGTTGTTTTTAGATATTTATTTTTTTATTTTTTTAGATGTCGTTTCAAGTGTATTAATTGAAGGCCATGCCATGCTACCATCAGATGTTATTGGCTTATAAGCTATTTCGATAAGGATAGAACACTCTGTTGGCACACTACTCGGATTTTTAGTTTGGCGATCACGCTCGTAATCATACATGGTCTGTGGCCGTTTCAATATTCACCTTGAACAGCAGTGATTTTAAACAAGAGAAATCCACTGCCTTATAGGCCTTTTAAATAAATACTGCACTCCACCCACCACGAACTAAGACTTGTTACCTCTCTGACGACTGATCTGATCAGCACAGTATCTTTGTTAGAACATCATCGTGATCTCATAAACCCTCTATCGTTCGATTTACCGTCCGACTTTATTTTGGGCTGCTACGCTGACTTTATTTGAAGCAAACGATTCCTTTCTCCGCCAATTTGAATACCTTTGTTTTTAAAAACGTTACACTTTTTTAGTGTGTTAGTGCTTAAAGTTTAAAAGTATTTCTCCGACCACCCTGTATCTCCACACTTCTTTTTTTTGCATTGAAATCACGTGCGGCAATCATGAAAAAGAAGACAAAAGTGTCAACAACAAACAAATTACAAAATAATGGAAACAAAGATATATAAGAGAGTAGATTACGTTAAATTTTATTTGTGAGCTAAAGTATTTGTTACCGGTTGGCATGACTCTGCCGTCTGCCCGGTTAACAACTATCTTTAAATTCGTGTAGATAATTGTTTATAAAATAAAATAAAATGAACTCAAATAATATATATTAAAGTAAATTTGTTTAAGTATTATCCATTAGAAGTTTTCTTTCTCGATACTGTAATACTTGCTCGATACTCTTGCAATACCTGGTTAATTTTGAAACGTCTATTTTATTAATACCTCTCCGGATTTCATTTTTCGATCACCGTTTTCAAAGAATTCTCGCCTTGTGTCCGGAGAATTGGGCGCCTGGCAACCCTGTCTGCCATGTTGCACAAGCCGCAAAGTATCGATAGTTTAGCCCTAAGTGGTATATAATTTAATTCCAAAAGTTCTCCACGTAGCTTTGGTACCGCCGCTATTTCAACAATACTGTGCTCATCAGGAATATAGTTATTTTATTGCAAATTGTGGCATAGTCGACAGTAAATCATCCTATGCTGCAACTATAACGCTTCTTCTACAGATCTTGCTCTGGCCTGTTTATCCACACATGTGATCAGCCGGTAGAGTTTGGGGTTTCAGTCTTGAGGTAATAATTCTTTTCCGACTCCAGCCTTAGGCATTGAAAAAGTGTCTCGAGCTCTGAAGTAAATAAAGTAGATTGAGTAGCTTCAGGTGCATAGAGTGCGATCATGTACATCCTCTCCACTATGGAGAGGAATGCACACGATACACGCTTCCAGCTCCTAGAACTGTCGCACTTCACCACTGTACACACTACTCCATCCTAACCCAGAGTGCATTTTTCTGCCTTGTGGTTCTTTCCACACTTAACACATCGATGCATTTCGCAGTTCGACGCGGCATGACCGAACTTTTGGCAACGAATACATTGTAAAATGTTTTCGCTCCTTTTTAATTTCTCCCATGCGACAACCTGATAGTCTAAGACTTTGATACTCCTTAAACCATCCAGTTTGCTGTTGGGTGAGATCTGAATAAGGAACGGCAGTTTCCGCTTCTCACTTTTGGCCCTAGCTGTGGTGAATGGCTTAACCCCTACGAATTGGAGCTTGTCGTACTCCTTCTCTTTAAGCAGCGCAAGGATCATTTCCGGATCAGTAGACGGTTCTACCCCACTCAGCAGCATTGTTTGCAGCTTTTTCCACTTCGGGGTGAAGGAGAAGAACTCTGTGTCGTGTCCCTTAATAACTCTTCAATTTGTTTGTACTGCTCCACTGTATTGCAATGGATAGCATGCTTATCTTCATTCAAACGTTTAATAAAGAAATTGTTGCCTATGACCGACTTACGTACTTCAATTGTATCCTTCAACTCCACCTTGTAGGTATTAATTGGCGCCACCCTCTTCTTTGTAGTCGTCTTCTGCTGCGGTTGCTGTTGTTTCTGCTGCTGCTGCGGTTGTGGCTGTGGTTGTTGCTGCGTTTTCTGCAGCTGTTGTAGTTGCTGCTTATACTGGTGTTGTTGTTGCTGCTTATTCTGCTGCTGTTGTTGTTGCTGCTGCTTCTACTGCTGCATTTGCGGCTGCTTTTGTGGTTGTTGCAGCTGGCCTTCTGGCTGCTTCTGTTGTTGTTGCGAAGCGCGCTTGAGCTCTCGCTGCCGCTCGCTCTCTCTTCGTGCCACAATTATGTAGTTATAAGACGAGGTGAAGGAATAAAAAAAAATTGTTGTTTTCCTACCACCTGATGCAGAGTTCATTTTTGTTTTTCTTTTACTCGTCGTCGTTGAGGTTTTTTTTATTTTGCGCGACCCGATTGCTGTTTAGTAGTAACGCATTTAAGCAAGAACTGTGCAAGCCCATACAGTTGTAGCACATACAAAGGTTGACATCATTAGCTTTTGCATATCGATTCACACTCCACACCTCCCCCTCAAATATTCTCTCCGAACAATACAGTTTATAATCAGCCCACCACCGCTACCTCATCTCATTTAAAGTTACAGTCCACTTCAAATCAACGGGGAAACTCTCCCACACTTCAAACCTTTTTCACGACCAACGGTAGGTCGATTCGTCTTGCAACAACTTTGATCATAATCATTCATCAAGAATCCGTTTTTGTTATAAGGTCTATGGGATTGGCAACGCGGACGCTGAGGTATCAAAACGTAAAGAAATTTAGCTTCCAGTTCTTTTTATTTTAAAATAGTTCCAATCGTTTAAATAAAAGTTAAAGCTCAAAGCGAAATTAAAAAGTGCGCGCAAACCAGACAGCCGAAGTATAAATGTAAGGTGAGTCGAAAATCTTTCGATACAAGCAAAAAAAAACATAAAGGGATTTACAATGAACGGTATTGCACCGTGATACGAACAGCTCTTACAATCGTTGACCTGAACCAGCGAACGAACGCACCTACGACTGACAGTTGTCATCTTCAACAACGAGCGGCAGTTCTCCATCGCGCCGCCATCGCAACAGACGTCATTTCACCTTTCCATTAATTTACATATATTCATTTTACTTAGAACCAATAATAATTGTACCCTTGAATTTAATCCACATTAAATGAATTATAACGTGTACTCATTCGTGTTTGCCTTTCTGAAAACCCCCATCACACACAACAATTGGCGACGAGGAAAAACAATTTTTTTATTTAACCTCACATCAGACTTTGCACGCGGTGTGAAAGTCATTCATTTGTAATTTCTACCTCTACAATTGGACATCAGCGAAACTCAGTGGACATTCCATTAAATGGCAGAAATAGAAGAACTGCTTAAGGTATTGCTGAAGTCGCAGCAGGACTATCTCAACGTTCTCCAAAATGTTTCTTCGAGAGGAACAAGTGGAACAAGTGGCGGCATGGTACCACAATTTTCGCAGTTCTCGGCTGAAAAAAATACATGGGAAGTATACATGCAGCAGCTGGAGCAGCACTTCGTTGCGTATAAGGTGGTGAGTGACGATGACAAAAAAGCATATTTTTTATCATGGTTGGGTCCAGACATTTATAATTTACTGCAAAACCTTTTGGGGGGTGAGAAGGTAGCAAATAAAACATATAAAGATTTAACGGCAAAACTCTCCGAGCACTTTAAGAAAAAGGTGCACATTTCGATGGCTCGTTATGAGTTTTGGAAGTGTCGCATGCAAAGCGGTCAAACTTACTCCGAATGGGTTGCGAATTTGAGGGGATTATCACGTTCATGTTTATTTGCATGTCAGAAAACAGATTGCGAGCAAGAATTCGTTGATGAGATGATTAGAGACGTAATCATTTTACATACACCACACGACGTGGTACGTACAGCAGCACTTCAGAAAACTAACCCTACATTGGCAGACGTTTTTTCTATTGCGGAGGCTTATGAAGCAACGCAAAAATCTCTCAAGGTTATTAAGGCTGATAGTGTTGAGCCGCTGGAAGTAAATCAAGTAAAGTCGGCAAGTTGGAAAGATTCAAGAGGCAGAAGTGGTGGTAGGCGACAGGGCAAAGAACAGTATCGTGGTGATAGTAGGCAAAAGGTGAAATCATGTCCCGGATGTTGGAGCAAACACAGTAGGAACTCGTGTAAATTTTCTAAAGCACAATGTCGCAAGTGTGGTCGCATCGGGCACATTGCATCAGTATGCCTCAGCGGCAAAGGCCAACAAGTACACAGAGAAAACGGATCAGAGTATGTTCAGCAGATAGAATGCGTATATACAGTTGGTGATATATGTCGAGTTGGTAGCAAGTGGCTTATTTATGTCAATATTAATGGTTACAAAACACAGTTTTTGCTCGATACAGGAGCTAGTTGCTCGCTGGTTGGTCTCTCGGGATATGAGGAAATAGGTGCACCCGCACTTAGCAAAACTAGTCGCACACTTCTCTCGTATGGAAATACGAGCGTTCCCGTTCTTGGCGATTTGGATGTAAATGTTGAGTTTGGCAATCAGTGCAAACAATTACAGCTCTTGGTGGTCGATGTAGCAGAAGGGCACAATATCTTGGGTTTAGACTGGTTCACGGCATTTGGTCTCGAAATTAGGTCTCCCACACGGAATGTCGTTTTGAATCTGACTTCAAACACAGATCAGATGATTAGTGACCTCATTCTTAAATATCCGGATGTAGCCTCAAAAACATTGGGATTGTGTGGTTCCATGAAAGCGCGTCTCTACATAAAACAAAATACGAAGCCGAAGTTTCACAAAGCGAGGCCTATTCCATTCGCTTTATTAGACGCATTCAAACAGGAAGCAAAACGTTTAGAGGATGCTGGAATCTGGAAGCCGGTCAGATTCAGTGAATGGGCTGTGCCCATTGTGGTCGTTTCAAAGCGTAACAAGTCGCTACGCATATGCGGTGACTTTAAGGTCACTATTAACCCGCATTTAGAAATAGACCAATATCCTATTCCAAGACCAGAGGAATTATTTCAAAAATTATCAGGTGGTAAACGATTTTCGAAAATTGATCTTGCAGACGCTTATCTGCAGATAGAACTCGATGATGAGTCAAAGTCTCTTGTCACTGTTAATACGCCTCTCGGGCTTTATGAGTATCAGAGACTACCTTTCGGAGTTGCTAGTGCTCCCGCCATTTACCAAAAGACCCTAGAACAAGTATTGTCAGGACTAAATTGCGCTATATATATGGATGATATATTGGTTTCTGGGAAAGATGACGATGAACACTTACGGAATCTTGAGTCAATTTTAGACCGATTATCTGAGCATGGGTTACGTATCAACCGTGAGAAGTGTTCATTCTTCCAAACTGAGGTCGAATACTTAGGGCACATAGTGGACCACAAGGGTATTCGTCCATCTCAATCAGGAGTTGTTGCAATTAAGAACATGCGGCCTCCCATTGATTTAAAAGAATTGCAAACATTTCTAGGAAAAGTTAACTATTATGGGAAGTTCATAAAAAGCTTTTCTCAAGTAGCTGCGCCTTTGAACCTTCTACGCAAACAGAACATACCTTTCAAATGGGGCCCATCTCAAGAGAAGGCATTCGAGAATCTCAAGAAGCAATTGGCGGAGTCCACCTGTCTTGTGCATTACAAACCGGAGTTGCCCATAGTCTTAGCCACCGATGCGTCGTCTTATGGAATAGGGGCAGTGATTTCTCACCTCGATGAACAGGGAAATGAATTACCTATAGCTTTCGCATCGAAAACCCTCGACGTACATCAGCAAAAGTATAGCCAAATCGAAAAGGAGGCGCTCTCTATAGTGTACGGAGTGAAAAAGTTCCACCAATACCTATACGGACGTACATTTACGCTAGTAACTGACCACAAACCATTAGTAACTCTTTTCCACCCAGATAAAAGATTACCAGTTATGACAGCCAACCGCTTACAACGCTGGGCGATCACTCTAATGGCGTATAACTATAGAATTCTGTACCGTCCCACGGGTAAGCATGCCAACGCAGATGCTTTATCTCGGTTTCCCATAGGACCAGATCTGCAGTTTGATAGGAAGCAAGAAGAGTTGTGCATGGAAATTTCTGCTCAGTGTGCAGATAAGGTAGACGCTTTCCCTATCATGAGATCTGACATTTTAAGAGCCACAGAAAAAGACACAGTTTTAAAAAGAGTTCGTCATTTTATACTTACTGGTTGGCCTGAGAAGTTGTCTGAAAAAGATCGTGACATAGTACCATTTTTCAGTAGAAGATTGTCCTTAGCAGAGTACGAAGGGTTAATTTTGCTGCAAACAGATCACCTACGTGTAGTAGTACCACAGCAGTTGCAAAGGCGGGTAACGGACATGTTGCATGAAGGGCACTGGGGTATAGTGCGAATGAAGCAACTAGCGAGGAGATATTGTTGGTGGCCAAACGTCGATCATGCAATTGAAACGAGGGCTGCCAATTGCAGAGTATGTCAAACAACCGCATCAGATCCCCGGAAGGAATTCAGTTCTTGGCCAACACCAGAATGCCCCTGGCAACGAGTGCATATAGACTATGCTGGCCCATTCATTGGAGAAATGTGGCTTATTTGCATCGATGCTTATTCGAAGTTTCCTTTTGTTGTGCCGATGAAAAATACTACCACCACTACTGCGACGATCAAAGCCTTAAGAGGGATATTCACACTGGAAGGATTACCCGAAACCTTAGTATCGGACAACGGTCCGCAATTTACTGCCTCAGCCTTTGAAGATTTTTGTAAACAGAACGGAATCAATCACCTACGTACCGCACCTTTCCACCCTGCTTCCAATGGCGAAGCCGAACGCTTTGTCCGCACATTCAAGACGCATTTCAAGAAGATCCTGGAGGAGAATCCCGACAACGAATCAGCGTTACAAAAATGCTTGGCCACGTATCGTACCACTCCAAACCCCAAAACTGGAAAATCACCTGCTGAATTGCTCCACGGCAGACAACACCGCAGTTTAATATCACAATTAGTTCCGGAACGCAGACCGAGAAATGCAGAAGCCATGAAGTCACTAACAAAGTATCACCAGAATCAGCCTGTCTACGCCAGAAACTTCTCGAAGGGTCCTCGTTGGATCGATGCAACAATCGTTAAGTCTATTGGAACCAAGATGTTTCTAGTCAAAACCCACAGAGGCCAATGGAAGCGCCATCAAAACCAACTGAGACCCCGAAGTGAATCAGGCAGTGCAGCCTACCACTTTCTTGAAGCGAGAAGATCAGCTGATCTCACATCAAATCATTCTAATCAGGCAAGTAGCTCTTCACATATCACTAATCCTTTAAGCCATTCCAGCTCCAGCCCCGTAGCGAAGCCTATCCTAAAGATGTCGCCTACAGTCGCGGACACCCCGCGTCGTTCTAACCGGCTCCGTCGACCGGTAGTCCGGTTCCAGCCATAACGAGGAAGGAAGTTAAATTGGTGTGGAGGAATGATACGAACAGCTCTTACAATCGTTGACCTGAACCAGCGAACGAACGCACCTACGACTGACAGTTGTCATCTTCAACAACGAGCGGCAGTTCTCCATCGCGCCGCCATCGCAACAGATGTCATTTCACCTTTCCATTAATTTACATATATTCATTTTACTTAGAACCAATAATAATTGTACCCTTGAATTTAATCCACATTAAATGAATTATAACGTGTACTCATTCGTGTTTGCCTTTCTGAAAACCCCCATCACACACAACTCCACTTAAACAAAGCGGATTTCCTCATCGAAAATACTATGGCAGCTTTACTTGATGTCAAACTCCAAAATATGGCCACAAAAGATGACAATGATATTATAAATGATAATTTATTTATTTCTCTTATAATCCAAATAACAATTAATCCATACAGTTTACTTAAAAAGAGAAATATGTGTAAGTGACATTTTTATTTATTTAAATAGTGATAATGCCAGTTCAGATGCTTTACAGATATATAATATAAAATGGGTGGGGTGACCCTTTAAATAAAATTATACATACCAAAAAAGAGAATAGGAACACAAATATGTATAAATACAATAAGCATTAATGCAGAGTACAATGAAACTAGAGAAAAATTCGTTAAACCAGAACATCAAAGTAAAATTTAAAGCAATGATTCAATACTCCTGAGATCAAAGGAAAAAAGCCAATTTTTTTCACATATTTTACAAACATTAAATGAGATCTTAACTCTCTGATTGAATGAGGAAAAGTTTGTTAAATAACCGATATGAAGCAACAATATTTTTGCGAAAAGCTATATTGCGAAAACCGGGAAGAGATACAAGATTCAAAAAATTACCACGTAAACTGTAGCTATCGATTAGTCTGAAATTAAGATTACCTGATCTTCTAAAGAACATTTTTATCACTTCATAACAAAACGAGTAACGAACTGGAAGAATTTTCAGATCACAGAAAAGAGGAAAACTGGAGTGTCAGCGAGATTTCCAACATATGCTCTTCAAGACATGTTTTTTGAAGGATCAAAAGTGATTGTATTCTATTGATCCTCCCCAGCAGGCAATCCCATATTGAAGTCTTGAATGAAATATTCCATAACAGATTTTTTTTAAGAGTTCTGTAGAGCAAACCTTACGTAGATAATAGAAATTTCTAAGAGTGCTGCGAAAGTAAAGCCTCAAATTTTCCGTGTGGTTAAAGAAACTCAACCTCGAGTCAATGACTAGTCCCAAGTATTTGAACTCGTTAACAATTTCAACTTGAAAACACTTATCACTGCAGACGACACCGCAATCAAACGTTACAGTCTTAATCAGTGTTACAGGTGCAATATGAGAGTTTAAATCTTTGACACTCAGATGCATGGAAGAACACATTTGCTTCAAAATTGCTTTGCACTGACAAACGAAAAAAACATAATTTTAGTTTTGGAGCTAATTACCAATTTATGCTCAGCAAACCAGATTCTTGATAAACTAAGATCCCAATTAACATCGGATACAAGATTCAGAGCACTATCGGAGCCATAGGCAAAACCCACATCATCTGCAAAAGCAGTTAATACGCCCTTAAAGTACAAACCGAACAATAAATTAATGTATACCAAGAAAAGAATTGGTCCTAGGACGGAACCTTGAGGTACTCCCAGATTGAGAAACTCCATATCACTTCTGATGCCATCAATAGTAACTCTCTGAGGCCTATTACTCAAGTAAGATTTAAACCAGTCTAAAATAAAGCCCCGAAAACCAACTTTTTCAATTTTACCAAGCAATATATCGTGGTTGACCATATTAAAAGCTTTTGTTGTATCAACAAACAAACCAGCTTTATACATTTTTTCGTCCAGATTCCCAAAAATTTGCGAACAAAAATTTAAAAGTGCATATTCTGTAGATCTTCCTTTTTGGAATCTAAACTGGACAGCACTGACAAAGTTCGTTTAATTTAAAAAGGACACAACCCTATTTTTTATAGCTTTTTCAAAGATTTTGCTAATTGAAGGTAAAAGTGAGATTGGCCTATAATTACTTAAGTCATCAGACACTCCTTTCTTAAACAAAGGTAAAATATCTGCGCATTTAAGAGCTTCAGGAAAGACAGCAGAAAAAATACTATTATTAAATATATGTGCCAGAACATCAACTAAAAAACATGAAATTTTTTTAAGAGTCATTTATGTAGATATCAGAACTCTTTCTGCTGCTACTGCCACCACCGCTGCTGTCGCTGATACCAAGCACACTCGAATTTAAATTTTTCTTGTTCTTCGTCTCCTCACTCATTATCCGTTGTTTAAGAGAGCAATCATTAAAACTTAGACAGATGATCCGTTTGCTAGATTTAGTTGAAGCGCTGTCACCTTTCCTTCTTTCCCTGCACCTTCTTTATGTAACATTTGTCAATTTCTGCATCAGAAACGTCTACAGACGAAGCTTTCGCAAATATTTGTTGTGCTATAACCTTAGCATTATTGTCATTGACCTCTTGCACTCCCACTATTTCTACACAGTTGCTTAATAGCCTTTGCTGCTGCGAGTTGAGTCGGCTTTCAAGCATTATTAATTTGGACTTCAACTCATTATTTTCTGTGCGTAGTTCATTTAGTGAATGCAGGAACTGACTATTGATTTCCTCCAGGCTAGTCAGTTTCTGGTAAATCATTCGGAGTGTTAGTTTATCGCCTTCTTCCTCACGAGTGACTGAATTGTTTGTTGGCATTTGCAAGTTGCCGATGGCTTTTTTTCTGTTGACATTGCCGCTGTTAGATGCTGGTGCCTTCTTCTTTGCAACTGTCTGCTTGATGTTGTTGTTATTGTCTAGTGACGGATCAGGAACGTGGACAGAACTCCGCCTAAGTACAGAACATTTGTCACATCGAAAAGGCAGGCCACTTGTTTTATAATATTCTGCGTCTTCTTTAAGAACATTAACGCAGGAAATATGAAAAATTCCCTTGCAATCCCTGCACAATATCTTTGTTGTGGAATTTCTTTCAATTTTTTCACTACACACTTGACAATTCATTTTAACTATTAAGGTTTGTACAGTTTTCTTAGGATGCGCACCCCACAACACTCAGAAGAGAACATTGTGGGGATAAGTGCCGAAATGCAGTCACTGCAAGACAACAACAAAGCGCTGCAAGCACAATTACACCCAATGGAGGCTCGTTGTATTTCATTGCCAGGTGGAAATGTTAGAGAGTGGAACTAACGAAAAAATATTGTCGTCCATATACCTGCACAGGAGGAAATTAATGCGACTGAGAAAGTAAAAGTCCTATGCCAGGAACTTCTGCAAAACAATAATGCTTCAATGGTTGCAGCAGCGCGAGAGATGCACTCCGAACACAAAACAATTTCCAATGTGGTGGTCGAAATGCAGAGCACAGAGGACGTTCGACGCACTTTAAAAGCCACATCAAAACTCCGGGGCACGCGCATTTCGATCCATAAAGACTATCGGCAGCAGTGCGAGAGAGAAGGCGACGGGCAATAAAATTGAAAAACGAGGTTTCTGCGAAAACTAAGGACATACAAGTTCAAATCCGAGGGCAGTATCTAGAAGTCGGCGAAAAAAAAATTTTATTATGACAGAAGCAACACTCTTAAATGCGATGGAAAGGACGGAGACTTGGTGTTACAGCAGCTGTTAATTGACAGCCACCAATTGACAGTGACAGTTGGGAAAATATCGACGAATGGTGAAAGCTCGGATGCAGAGCGCAGCATTGGCTCCCAAACTGGAGGGGCTGTTCAACAACAACATCGTTTATAATTTGAGTGCTGTCTGCCATAGTAGTAATAAAATCATTGAAAATGTTGAACTCAAGAATTTTAGAATATTAGCATATATCGTTTCGGGACTATCGAATAAGTCCTTATATATAGATTTTTTCAATTTCATTAATCAATTTGAATTTTTATTTTTATTCGAAACCTTTTTAACAGATAGCTTTCGTTATTTTGAGAGTCGACTTATGAATTATAAATTTATATGGATAAGTTCAATAAGAACGTATGCCAGGAGTACATAGAGTGGTGGGGGTAGTTTTTTTGGATTTATACGAGACCTTAAGGGTGCTTCCACACCGAATGGAACAAAAACGCGTTATTTACTTTATTTTTCATCTTCAGATTCAGAGGATGATCGCTATGAGTGTATTGAACGAAGACGTTTAAGAGATAAAAGCGATCCCCTCTCTTTACAAGACTCTGCGTACATATACAAAATTATAATTTTCTGAAAATATCTTTCACAACATACACTTTCGATTGCAGTTCTATCAAAACAGTCAGGGCAAATAGAGAGTGCATTCTTATTTATAATGGAGAAGATCAATTTTAGAGGATGCACCTAAACCGCTGTCCCAGTTCATAAAATTAGCTAAAATCAATTTTTTCAAGAGGGTTAATTTTATTTGGACTCAATCTGAAAAAAATTCCAAACAATAAATTTAAACAAACGCAAAAATAACAATAAACAGAGATGTTCTCACCTATTTTCTCCCAAATGCACCTCAGCTCGTCAGCATAAACCATATCGAATAAATAAATACACGATGACTGATGACAGAATGCCAAATTTCGATACTCGATCTCTTAAGCGGGCATGTCAAATCAACATTTATCAGTCACGTGTTGCTCGATAACTGATGCGGTAATTCGACCCCTTCGACGAGTTAGGCAAAAACACTAGGAGACAGTTGAGGCATAGACAAGCGATCAAATATAGACATGCAATCAAATGAGAGCGCCTACATTAACCCAGTCAAACAAGCAAAACAAAAAAAATGTTTGAAACATGCGAACGATAGCTGTCGTTATTTATGTTTCATTCATTCATTTTATGTGTCGTCGAAAAATTATAATTTTTGATTGAAAATCGGGCGACAATACATAATTTTAAATTAAAAGGTCATAACGATAAACGTATTGTAAACAAATTGTGGTTAGAATTGCTGAGGAAATGCAAACTACAGGTAAGTTTTTTTATGACAATTTATTTAAAACTCTTAGTATATACATATGTAGGTATAGTACTAACAATATTTATTTTGCCATGGAAAGGATCCCTATGTTGAACTGAAGTACTTCACAAATTCTTTTCGTATTTCAAGTGCAATGTTTGTTGGACGATTTAAAAATTCACTACCATCAGATCGACGTGTTGAAATGGAAAGTTCATGTAATTCGTTGTGAATATCGGTTAATTTTCCTTCTCTCATTCTAATAAAATTGCGAAGAACGCAGACTGCCATTGTTATAATTTCAATTTTCGATCCTTGTCCGGAGACACCAACACAACTTTTTCCAAAACTCTAAATCTGTTTGTTATCATACCAAATGCACACTCCACCAATCTTCGTGCCCTCGATAAGTAGCAATTAAAAATTCGGGTGTCTTAAGTTAAATTTCTGCGTGCAAATGGTTTCATTATGTGTTTCCGTAATGGATAAGCTTCATCTCCGTAAAAGGAATGTGAAGTTATTATATTATTTTCACAAATTTGCCGATCTTGAGGCAAATTTAACTGCCCAGACAAAATTTTTTTTCCAAAATTACTTTCATTGAATGCTCCACTATTCTCCATAATCACCAACATCAATCGCAATAAAATTTCCTTTGCATCTCCTACAGCTTGAAGAACAATTGAGCCAGCATTTGGTGGGCACTGTATACGGATATGTTTCCCATCTATGCATCCTAAACAATTTGGAAATTGCCCAATTTCTTCAAAACTGCTTGCAATATAGAGCCATTCTTGCATATTTGGCTCCTTCATATAAATGGGAGCAAATACATTTTATATGGCTTGGCACACTTCTAGGATCATTTTTTCTATTGTTGAAGATCCCAAATGAAATTGATAATAAAGAGACTTGAAAGATTCTGACATAGCTAGAAACTTAAAAGAAAATACGATATGAAATGAATTTATTAATAATTCAAATAAAATCATTCCATTCAATATTTTCAGCTACAGAGTGCAAAGCAAAGTACACATCCGCAACTCTTATGTAAGGTTCCTCAGAGAGTAGCCACCATCCATCAGGATCTGCAGCGAATAAAATAAAAAAAAAAAAAAAAAAAACATTGTAACTTGCGACTGCCATGTCATTTTTGAAAGACCATATGATGGTTCATAGAAATACTGGAAGCAATATAGAACCAATGGCAGATATAATGGATGCATGTCGTTCAATCCAAGCCCCATTTGAGCTTATATATTGCGGGGCATCAACTGACTACATTAATTCCTCTTATTTTTTTCACTCACCACAATATACACATGCTACCATAAATAGGCTAACATACAGGAACTTGAAGGTTTAACTATATTATTTGTTAATAGCGCAACAAATTTTACAACGCATCCCTTCTATTTTGAAGAGCACACAATAACCCACTCAAACATAAAAGATACCGTTAGGTCAAACGCATTTTCACGATCGAGGAAGACTTTAGCGTAGTACGATCAGTTTGTGTTAAGCCAGAAGTAGGTTAACATTTTTGCGTCCCTGTGTTTTTTTTTTTTTTAATTCAAACATTAGAATTATTTATACCATCAGGATTGATTGGACAGACTTTAAGGAATTTGGTTTTAGATATGTTTTGTTTTTTTTTTAATCGGAGGATTGCATCAAGAAATAATTTTATTCTATTTCCTCCTCTCAACCCAGTTTCGGAACTTTTTTCAAGAAAAAAAGCATAAAAATGGGTAAATTCAAGTACTTGACTGCTGAGGAAAGAAAATTAATTATTGAGCTTAATCAAGAGGGCAAAACAATTCCGAGATATTGCCAAATTATTTGAAAAATCACCGACATCAATTTTCAAAGTCATTAAAGCATTCAAAAATGAGAAGAGAACAGAACCGATTCCTAGGCCTGGTCGTCCCAGAATTACATCAGAGCGGCAGGATAAGAAAATAAAAAAAATTCGACTTGTCCTCCATCGAAAACATCTGATAAAAAGCGTTGCCAGGCAGAAGGCCTTAGCGAAAGAGCTAGAACAGGCTCAAACAAAATTTGGGAAAGACAGCGTTGTACGGAAAACTCAACGATATAAAGAAAAACGAATTAGAAAATTAAAGAAATTTGGACTGAATTTGAGAATGATCATGAAAAAATTCTTAATGTCGTAAAACCCGATACTGCCTATATTCAGAACAATACATTTCAATTAGTGAAAACAGTTTACGAACAGTTGAGAGCTAAATTGGAGAAAATTGATCCATCAGAGTTGGTATTAGTTGAAACAAATAAACAGAACCCCGCGCAATTCGGAAACGAACCCCAGCGACTCCGCCTAAGAAAGTTAAAGATAAAAATTGCGGCACTCATGAGAAGCATAGATTCCTTTGAACAAACATTCAAGACCTACTCTAAAGAAGTTCATGAGTATCAGCAAAAAATTCTGCTTGAACAAGAGAAAGTTTTAACGGAATTGCATGAGGAATTTCTGACCCATGCAGCAAATGAAGATTACAAAACTTCATATCTAACAGAACACAGGTATGAAGGGGTTCAAGAAGACGTAAACAACTGCCTATTTCAAATGGCTTCAAACAAATTGGAAATAACATTAGCTAAGGATTCGTCATCTAATCTAGAGGTTCGACTTCCTCAACTCAAAATCCCCATATTCAAAGGGAACTATTTAGAGTGGCAGTCTTTTGTGATATTTGCACAACAATAATACACAAGAAGGTAACGCTTAGTATCACTGAAAAGATGGAGTATTTGAAAACACATTTAAAAGGTGAACCACTCCAGCTCATCCAACATTTCACAATATCTAGTGAAAACTACCAGAGCGCATGGGAAAGTCTTAAGAAACGTTACGAAAACGAACGGAAAATCGTATTACTGCACCTAGACAGGATGTTCAAAACAAGCCAACAGGGAGACCAATCTACAGCAAGTCATTTAAAAGCCGTTCTAGATACAAACAAAGAAGGTCTTGCGGCTCTCAAAAACATGGGATTTGAGACTTCTTCTTGGGGACCAATCATAGTTCACCTAGTTGTAAAGGCACTGGATCCAGAGAGTAGAAACCTGTTTGAACAAGCCATAAAGAGGCCAAATAAGGTACCAACGCAAGAAGAACTCTTTGAGTTTCTCGCAAGAAGATACCAAGCATTAGAGGTATTAGGATCATCTCGGCAACGATCGCATAAGGACGAGAATAAGAACTCTGTGAGAAATTACCACATAGCAGCGAAGTCCAGTTGCATATGTATGTATGTATGTTTATTCATTATTCTCATTTACAGAATTCATTCAACTTAAATCTAAATTAACAGTTTTTTTTTAAATTTATGAGAATAGTTAGTGGCACTTTTATTTTTTATAAAAATAGAGCAAATGCCACATTAAATTTAGCAATTACATAGTGGGGTGACTAAAAGAAAAAATAGCGTTTTACAATAGGTTATATTTTACAAAAACAATTATAGGAGATAAATTGTTATTTAATTAACAGCCAGAGAGGAAAACAAATCTAATATCAAGTACAGTTTTGCAAAAAAATTTCGATTTCATTCATATCATACATAACAAGCCACGACTTAATTCTTTTTAAAAACAGACGCAGATTCGTAATGTTTTGTATTGTTTCAGGAAGTTTATTGAATAACTTGCGTGATATAACAGAGTAGGAGTTTCTATAAAATGTAGTCCGAAAACGTAAATATGGAAAATTACTAGAATTGCTTCTCAAGTTATATGATCCAATAATGGGACTTTGCCTATAACCACTTCGTACAAAAAATATTTTTAAAACCTTATAGTAGAAAAGGTGTCGTACAGGCAAAATTTGTTATTTACGAAAAAATTCCATTGAATGAGCAAAACGAGTAGAATTGCAAATTTTTCTTACGGCACACTTTTGCAGGACAAGCAATTGTTGCAATCTATTATGGTAAGCACCCCCCTAACAACATATACCATATTCTAACCTCGAATTAAATATCCCGTAGTATACAGATTTTAATAAAGCGCTAGAACGAAATTTTCTCAGACTGTATAGACACCGATTTGTTGAAAGAAAATACTGTTTAAGATTCGAAATATGTTCGGTCCATTTAAGTTGTTGATCGATTGTTACACCTAAATATTTGAAGAATATAACCTCTTCAATTTCAAAGCAATTTTCGGTACATGCCGCATTTGGATTAAAAAGGGTCTGAGAACTTAGTCTCAAGCAATTTTCGCTAAACAACTTGAATCTTAAACAAACAGGTGAATGAAATCTAATTTCAATGTTACTCAACTCCTTTGCGTCAAGGCTAAAAAACATGACTTTAGTCTTATTACTTATACAAAGTTCATGAACCACAAACCACAACCTTAGTATATGGACATCATAATTCATGTCTGAAACTAAATTTAATGGATTTTCAGAATCATATCCAATTGCAAGATCATCTGCGAAAGCCTTAACATTCCCAACAAATGGTTGTTCAAAAAGAGAATTAATGTATATTAAAAATAGAATAGGACCAAGCACTGATCCCTGAGGTACACCCAAATTAATATCCTTCGAGTCGCTTAGAACATTATTCACATTAACTTTTTGAGTTCGATTACTCTGATAAGAAACAAACCAATTATAAATACAACCTCGAAAACCAGAGTTATACAGTTTTTTTAAAAGAATGCTATGTTTAACCATATCGAACGCTTTGGTTATGTCAACGAAAAGTGCACTACAACATTTTTTCTTATCAAGACCTTTTTGTATAAAGGAACAAAAATCCAACAGAGCATCTTCTGTTGATAACCCTGATCGAAAACCATATTTTAGGGGACTAAAAAAATCTTGATTTAACAAAAATTGCAAAATCCTAGTTTTAATGATTTTTTCAAAGACTTTTGCTATTGAGGGTAATAATGAGATTGGTCTATAGTTATTTCGATCTTTTTTGTTGCATTTTTTAAAGAGAGGTATAACAACAGCACTTTTCAGATCATCTGGGAAGATGCCTGAAAGAACACTCAAATTGAAAATGTATGCTAGAACGTCAACTAAATTCAAAGCGGTTTTTTTTAACACAATGTTCGAAATACCATCCTTACCACACGAGTTAGTATTTTTGAGAGAGTTTATTGTTTTCAAAATTTCTAGACCAGAAATAGATTTGAAATAAAAGCTATTCCTACTAAAGGCTCTGCTTAAAACACCAAGATCTGTGCAGCAGCTGGAAGGTAAAGTACAACTACTAGTAGGTGTGTTTTTACCAACTGTTGCGAAGTGTTCATTGAAAAGATTAGCTATTTCTACAGGATCTGTAACATCTTTACTATCTACTTTAAGTGATATATTTTTAGAATTGTTTTTAACTTTTCTATTTAACATGTTGTTAATAACTTCCCACTCCTTTCTGGAATTGCCTACCGAACTTCTTATTTTATTATGGTAATAATTGTCTCTACATAATTTGATCTCATTGTTAACTTCTTTACACATTTTTTTGAAACGTAATTTTAAATTTCTATTGTGCGGATGCTTGTGACATTTATTACGCAAGTTGTTCTTGACATTAATTTTTTTGAGAAGACGATTATTTATCCATGGTTTTAATTTTGATTTTATGTTCTTATGGATAGTATAGGTTGAATTACTGACATAACTTTTAAACTTTTCAGAAAATAAGTGATACGCCCTGGAGGGGTTTTCCTCAGCGTATATTTCTTCCCAAACAGCATAAAGTAGTTCATGATTTAATTTGGAAAAATCAATTTTAGTCGCCCGGTGATCAGATACAGATTTATTTTGCAATGTGTTTTTTAAAGTTTTTAAAAGTATACCCGTCATGCAATGATCTGTAATACCCAGATCAAAGACAATACCTTGACAATCGTTCTGAGATATACTTGAGAAACGACAAAAAACGTGATCAAGGCAGGTGCCTGCAACAGGCCTTGTAGGTTCGTTAACAAGGGATGTAAACCCATTTTGAGACAACATTACATTATATAAATCCAAGGCATTATTTGAGGTTAAGAGATCTATATTCATGTTACCCAAAATCAAAAGATTAGGTGCACGCTCATTATTTAGAAAAACAGAAAATTCTTCAATAAACTCTTGAATTGATTTTGAGTGAAATCTATAAACGCAAACAAAATTGTATTTTACATTACATAAGCAAACTGAAATTCTAATAATATCTGCAAAGGTCAGACTAAAACTATTGAAATCGCACTCATAAACATTACGCACTAAGACACCAACTCCACCTGAAGAATACGAATCATTAGGACAAGCATAAAATGTGTAGTTTGGCAAACTATAATCTCCAACTTCATAAGAAAAAATCCATATTTCAGACACGAAAATAAAGTCGGGCATACATGTAAAGGTTTCAAGGTTACAAGACAGAATATCGAAATTACGCCGAAAATTAGAGTGATCACAACATCTACTCTTGCAACAAATTTATGAATTGGACTCCAAGGGAAAGATGTGAGCAAGTCAAACAAGCCAAGATAAGCATGAACTGTCTGAGACATGACAAGAAGATCACGTGCTCAAGTCTGCGAATCGGTGCTCAAGTCTGCGAACCCAGTCGTTACGCTTGCCGAAACATTTTTCATTCCTGGACCTATCGATATGATATTAGGAGCCGATGTGTATGGAGACATCATTCTCAATGGCATTAAGAAGGGTTCGAAAGGTTCCCCGGCAGCTCAAAGGTCACATTTAGGATGGTTCATCACAGGCCGTACATCATCAAAAGGTGAAAATGTGAAAGTCGTAGAGATGGTCGCTCAAACAACAATAGAAAACCAACTTAAGTGATTCTGGGAACTCGAAGAAATAGCTAAAGAGAGTCAGCTGACACAATTGGAGCTGGATTTCGAACGGGATTACCCAAAAACCCACTATCGTGAACCCGACGGTAGATATACTGTAAGCATCCCTTTCAATCAGGAATTAATGCAAAAATACAGTCTGGGCTCATCAAGAGATAGAGCTGTAGCTAGGTTACTCTAATTAGAAAAAAAGATTTGCCACTGACCCACAGTTGAGATTGGAATATGTGAAATTCATAAACGAATTCATGGAATTGGGTCATATGGTCGAGATTACAAAAAAAAACCCCAAGACAAAAACATTTATTTAATGCCGCATCATGCAGTTCTAAAACCAGACAGCACTACTACAAAGTTAAGTGTAGTGTTCGACGCATCATCAAAATCCTCAACCGGTGTCAGTCTCAACCAACTGATGCACGTTGGTCCAAGATTACAAGAAGACTTAACGACAATAATCATGCGCTGGCGAAGATACCGCTATGTTTTTACAGCGGACATCGAAAAGATGTATCGCCAAGTAAAATTAAGCACCCATCATCAAGATTATCAGCTTATAGTGTGGAGGAGTTCAACAAAAGAAATAATAAAGGATTACAAGCTGACCACAGTTACTTATGGTACAGCTTCAGCACCATATCTAGCTGTAAAAACTCTACACCAGTTGGCAATAGATGAGCAGCAGAATTATCCAACCGTGTCTAAACTGGTGAGGAACGATTTCTATGTAGACGACATAATGAGTGGAGGAGGCACGTTAAATGAGTGCAAGAAGATGCAACGTGAGTTGATTCAATTATTGGCCAGTGGCGGACTCCACCTAAGAAAATGGGCAGCAAATCACAAAGAACTCTTAACGATAATTCAAAATGCAAACCGTCAAGGTAGCATCAACTTGGATAAGGAATAAGTCATCAAAATTCTAGGGATTCATTGGAATCCAACGGCTGATACATTTCAATAGTAAAAAGTAAATATCGATAAAGCAACAGCAAAGTTGGGAACCTCATCGAAACGTACGACACTTTCCGAAATAGCACGACTTTTCGACCCATTAGGGTGGTTGGCTCCAATCATCATCACCGCAAAGATACTCATGCAGCAAATCTGGAAGGCGGAACTCGGTTGGGATGAATCACTAACAGCTGAGTTACAACAATGCTGGAATCAATTTAAATGTGAACTCCTGAAACTATTAAACTGGCGAACTTAAGTCACAAAAAATTTAACTACACGGGTTTTGTGTGATGCAGCATATGCAACAGTGATATACTCCAGAGCTACACATCAGAATGGAACACACAAGATCACTTTGCTTACGTGTAAAACTAAAGTAGTACCCATTAAACACAAACTCACAATTCCAAAGATGGAATTATGCGCAGCCCACTTGTTGTCGAAATTAATGGCTGAAGTGAAGCGAGTAGTTGAGACTCCAGAAAAAAATGTCTATGCCTAGACGGATTCAACAATCGTGTTAACTTGGATAAAGAAGAGTTCATTAAAGGAAAAAGTATTTGTTTCTAACAGGGTTGTTCAGATACATACAAATATTCACCCAAGTTCGTGGAGACACGTAAGATCGACAGAGAATCCTGCAGACTGTGCATCAAGAGGCGTAACACCAACTAAACTAAAACATCATTCTCTATGGTGGAGTGGACCTTTGTGGCTTGAAAAGGCCATTGAATATTGGCCGACAGAATCCGAGAAACATCAATCTTCCGAAGCTGATTCCATGGACGCGACAGTCTCTTTAATCTCAACAGTAAAGAAAGACAATATCGTCGAACGATTTTCCTCGTACACAAGACTAATTAGAACGATTTCCTATTGTAAACGGTTTGCAATGAACTGTAAATATCAAGCAAATAAACAAACTGGAAACTTGACCACCTATGAACTTGAAGGTGCTCTAAAATCTATCATCCGTTTAGTTCAACAAACCAAATTTTTAGAAGAAATCAGGTGCCTACAGAATGGACACAATCTTCACAAGAAAAGCAAACTCCTTGCCCTAGCCGCACGCTTAGACAACGAGAATATTCTTGTGGTCGGCGGCAGACTTGACAATGCAAATCTATCAGAAAAGGAGAAGCATCCGTACATAATACCACGCAACAACATATTCACCAAATTATTAGTTAAACACGTTCATGAGAAAACACTGCACGGAGGAATTCAGTTAACATTGGTAACGCTCCGTCAGTCATTCTGGATTCTTCAAGCTAAATCTGTGATTCGTCAAGTAATCTATAATTGCGTACGATGTCATCGCTTTAATGCAGCTACAAAGGGTCAAATTATGGGAACGCTGCCAACTTCCAGGGTAACGCCAACAACACCATTTACACACACTGGTATTATCAGAAGCATTTTTAGTGGCCGTTAAAAGATTCACGTCCAGAAGAGGATATTGCACACATTTCTACAGCGACTGCGGGACAACGTTTGTCGAAGCGAAAAAAAAGAGCTTCAAGAACTTTTTAAATCTGTAATCACTCAAGGCAATAAAGAAGCCGCAGAATAGCTAGTTTTGGATGGCATACAGTGGCATTTCATTCCACCCGCAGCACTACATTTCGAAGGCTTATGGGAAGCCGCAGTAAAAGCAATGAAGTTCCACCTAAAGAGAGTCATTGGGGATACTACTTTGACATTTGAAGAGCTGTCCACAGTTTTAACTCAAATCGAAGCCTGTCTAAATTCTCTTCCGTTGGTCACGGTAAGCAATGACGTTGATGATGACCCAGTGCTTACACCTGGACATTTTTTAATCGGCTCAGCATTGCATGCAGTACCTAATCCAAGATTAGATCAGAAGCGAAATTTTCGTTCACGATGGCTGCTAACTCAAAAGATCACTCAAAATTTTTGGCAAAGATATGGTCTTCTGAATATTTGGTACAACTACAACAAAGAACAAAGTGGAAACAAGAAAAAACCAAACCTTTCTATTGGTGTTATAGTGTTGGTTAAGGATGATTGATTACCACCCACTAAATGGAACCTGAGCAAAGTAACTGAACTGCATCAAGGAAAGGATAAGAATATCCGAGCAGTCACTGTTTACTGCAACAAGTGACACGCAAAAAGACCAATAACAAAGCTGAGTCCACTACGGATGCGGAAGAAAGCACAGACAACAGCGACGCAGGAATTGGAAAACCATCAGGCAAGGCAGGCGTAATTAATAACTCAGCTATAACATCTTCCATGGGACGCGCATGTTTTAAACCTATTCTTTTGATATGTATCATAGCAATAGCGATAAGTCCAATAACCACTAAAGGAGCCACAGATAACTTTGATATAACTGCATTCGCGACAAACCCAGGCATATACTTTGAGGATATCGGTCGAGCGAATTTAGTAGTGAGTTCTTGGAAGACTGTAGTATTTTTCAACCTAACTAATTATTGGTTGGAATACAATGTGTACAAGAAATGTCTAAGACACTTGAATGAAATTTGTTCCACCACCAATCTGACTCAATCGGATTCATGGCTATGCAACAATTGAATTTATTCGAAAATCAACTTCAACAAATAGAACTAAACAATGAAGTATTGCTCCATGCCAACAACGATCCACAACGCAGAATCAGACATTCACCCTTCGATTTCGTCGGAACTATCACAAATGAATTGTTCGGAATATTAGATCAACTCTTTGCTAATCATTACGAAGAAATAATAGACAAAATCGGAACCAATGAGCAACATCTGTTGAATTTAGTCAAAAATCAGACAACAATCATAGACTCTACACTAAACATTTTTAAAGAAGAACACTCATCTTCACAAAGAGAACTACAGACGTTGATGAATATGATTTCAAGGCTGAAGAATCAGAATAATAATAAGCATCCTTAAGATGATTCACTACCATAATACACAAACCATACTACTGAACATAATACTGGCAACACATCACGGTCAAATACATCCTTTAATTTTGACCGTGCAGCAGTTTAAAATAGAATTATCTCGCATACATGACAACATACCAAGGAACATGATGATACCTGGAGACCGACATCACGAGTCAGTAATTCAATTGCACAAGACTTTACAACCAAGAGCAAGAGTAACTGGGCGAAATATCATAATAGAACTAACATTACCTCTCCTCTACGGCGAAGAATTCAAAATGTACAAGATTCTTCCTGTCCCCACTTGGCATGATCAGAAGTTCACATATATTGTGCCATCAGCGGACTATCTAATAGTCAATATTCAGGGAGATCACTGTTATCCCCTAAGCGAAGGTCACTTCTCTTCATGTAAACAAAGGTCCTCAGACACATATTGGTGTGAAATGCAGCATCCAATATATACAGCAGGATCAAGTGTAAGCTCTTGTGAAATAGAACTTCTGCGGCATACACAAAGGTTACTATCATCATGAGTCACTCGAACCGTGCAGCCACAATTTTACTGGGTAAAGATGCAGCACACTAATCAATGGATATTTAGTGCGCCTAATAAAGTCAAAATAGACATCGCCTGTGGTTCGACAATAAACCCTGCTAAACTGAAGGAGACTGGGATTCTGAAACTTCAACCAAACTGCAGAATACACCAATCAACTATGATCCTATCTGGGAAGCAAGCCATAACAACAATACTGAATTCATCGCATCTTCCCATTCAAAACATTTCGGTGCAGCTAATTAACTTCGATTATAAAAAAGAAGAGGATCCAGTTTTGGCACCACACATCTCTAATCAAATCGTGAAAGTTCAGCCCGATATTAGTCTCCAAAGGAACCAGGAGGTACTATTAAAGGAGATTAGGAATTACAAAATTCACCAACATTCACTGACCGGAGGCATAGTGTTTCTACTAATTACATCAGTGGTCATCATAGTAATCAAAAGACTACGGTCGAGGTCAGCAGTAACCATTCAATCAAAGCAGCAGCCCGAACCAGCACCTCGAGAACTGACCAGAAGACGCTCATCAGTGAATCAGGCTAAACAACCAACAATGTTTGCGGATGAACAATTCAGGGTGTAAGCAACAAGTCGTGGCGCCAGCATGTTGTGAACAACATAATTTCCACGTAATCAGCAGTTTACTGTGGACATCGAAGGTGTTACCCATCACCGTCTGGGTGCTGGTCATCCAACACCTGTGCGACCAGACAGTGGAGTTATCTAATTTTATGTTTGTCATTTTGGAAGGCTTTGATTTTTGCCTCAGTCGGTTGATATTATTTTTTCTCCACAAAAAATTTCTAAAATCAAAAAAATTAAAAAAAAAACTTAAATTACATAATTAGGAAGTGAAAAAAGGATAAATAAAACCACAGTTCGGCAAAAGTTTTGTGTAACTATAAATAAAAAAAAAGAAATATTAAAAACAACTAAAGAACAAGAAAAAAAAATAATAATAAATAAAGTCAACAAAAAAATGGGGTCCCCTTCAAGGGGAGAGAGGTGGCGATGGATCTCTTTGAAATTGATCAAAGAGTGTATATTGAGGCTATAGAAATGGCGAATAAATATAAAGAAGAAGTTCTTGAACTTAAAAAAATTATAAGTGATCTACAGAACAGTGATAATGACCCCACTTTCAAGACAAATTCAAATGAAAGAAAGAAAAACTGAAACAACAAGTGATACAAAGACATTAACAGACAACCAATTTGCTCTCCTAGCCGTTGATGAAATAGTCGAAAAGTTACAAGTGGACATAAACAATAAATCAACGGTAACAAATACGCTTCTTGAGCAAATTAAGTCTAAAAATGAAGAAAAAAAAGTTACACAATCAGCAAGAGAAAATAACAGAGCATCAACATCGAACATCAACGGCCAGAAAAAGAAGAGAGCCAATGAAGAAATAGTGGGGGCCAGAAAAAGACCACCACCAATCAAAATATATAAAGAGGATAGTCAAGTGCTATCCAAATTATTACAAACCGAATTAGGCACAGGTAAATTTAAGATAAGGAATATAAATAGTAATAAGCTAAGCTTAAGCTTAGAAGATAAGAATGACTGCAACAAGGTCAAAGAACTATTGAATGAAGCAGGTACGGAGTACTTCTCCTACACACATAAGGATGATAAGTTGCAGTCATTCTTATTTAAGGGTCTTAGTATTGGCTTCAACCCAGACGAGGTCCTCAAAGAATTAAATAATATGCATATTGAGAAACTAAGTTTCGTCCGCGCATTCAGGTATGCTACGGTGAACTCTAGGCGTGATAATAGAGTCCTACCTATCATTGTGGTACAGCTATCTCCAGATAGCAAAGAACAAAACTTGAGACAAATCAAGTTCGTAGAGGGGCATTTAGTGTCTTTTGAAAAAATTCGAAGAAACGGTGTCCTTCAATGTCACCGGTGTCAGAGATTCGGACATGATTCTCCGAATTGTAAGATGGTATGGAGGTGCGTCAAGTGCCAAAATACGCATGAACCTGGCAAGTGCCAAGTGCAAAAAGAAGCAAGCAGGGACCAGTTATTTTGTGTTCTCTGCCAGAAACCTGGTCACCCTGCCTCATGGCGGGGATGCGAAAGCTATAAACGACTAGCAGATCAGCTTTAGGCACAGAAAAGGGAAGCACAACACAAGATTGCACAAAAAGTCAAGATGATCGACAATCATGTTCGAGGAGAGATATCCTACGCAAACGTGGTAGGTAATAGTGTTGGGTCAGGTCCTTATGGTCCCAAACCTTATGGCGCTCCAGTGCTGTTGGCCCCAATTTTGTTGGAACCAAGAGTACTGGTCGCCCTGCAAACGACAAAAAACAAGTCTACAGTCTGACCAGGACTGTTGCTGATCTCTCGGCGAAGGTTGATGCCCTTCTCACCATCCTTAGTCGTCAACATGATTTGATGTAATTGTGCAACCTTAAAAATAGATGCTCTAAATGTAAACTCCATAATCCCCATCAGCAGGCGCGGTGATCTACTCGCTTTTTGACTGATCATAAACCTGACGTTCTTTTTTAAACAAGACAAAGCTAAATGATAGACATCAATTAGCTTTTAATAACTATGAAGTAATACGGACAGACAGATGTGACTCTATTCGAAGTGGCGGTATGGCAATTCTTGTCAGGAAACAACTGCGAAACACTACAATTGAACGAAGTGATATTAGGAGCTTCAGTTGTCTTGAGACAACTATTATCTCACTGCCTCTCAGGGATAATGGTTGTCTGTATTTAATATCAGCATATGCGGCTAAAGATACCGTCAATCCGTTTAAAGTCGACATCGAAAAAATATACGAAGAACTGAGACTGAGATAGTTTAAACAACTATTTCGTCTTAGCGGGAGATTTTAACGCGAGACACTCGGCCTGGCTGAACTCAAGGGCAAACGGAAGGAATAAAACGAAATTGATTTCAGATGTCAATTGGAATCTAAACGCCAAACGATGTACAGCTGACTGTCTAGTGGATATCGAAAAAGCCTTCCACATGGTTTGGATCGACGGGCTTTTATATAAACTTCTACGATATGAATTCCCACATCATCTTATAAAGATAATTGCATCTATTGTGCATAAAAAGAAATGTTTTGTAACAGAAAATCAATACACGACGACTAAAGTTTTTAATGTCATCAATGGTGTGCCACAGGGCACAGTTACAGCACCGCTACTTTTCAACATCTACATTTCGGAAATGCTAAAGGACATGGATAATTCAATCGTTCGCTGAAGATGTAATATTGTATGCAAGCGGCTCGAAAATCCAAGACATACAGACAGAGCTTCAGAACAATTAGGAACACAAGCCCGTCTTATATGGAAAAACTTAGGCTATTTGAAAGAAAATAGCACATTCCGATTTTCGCCATTACGTTTCTAATAAGAGACTATTGGATGCTTCCGGTGTGTCCAGAATTGACATTGTCATTCTAGATCTTGTGAGGAACCATTTTGCGCGGTCAGCGAGCGTTACGGAAAACGAACTTGTGTCAGGCTTATTTTATCCCAATCCTGGGTATTTTCAAAGTACTATGGTGAGTGTTTACATCCCCCATGAAGCATTCTTGTATCTGGATGCACATAGTTATTTGTCAGATTCACTGAACGTTTCTATTATTTACCGTATTGCTAGAAGGGCTACAGATAAACGTATCCTCAGGAAAAGGAAACGCTGACTTGAGATACTGCGTAAGCATACCTGAGCGGGATTCAGTAAACGACATTTTGAATAGGGAGAGATATCGGTGGCTCGACTGGGTTGAGGCTAACACTTAGGTTAAGCAGGGCCAAGAATTAGGTTAAGGTAGTTTTAGTTTATATCAATTAAATTAGTTTTTATGAAAAAAAAATAATGTATTCTAAAAGGTTTCCCCACGTTTTTCCTTAAAATGAAATAATCCAAAAAAAAAAAATTTGATATTAACAAAAAAAAACATCGATTAAAATTAAAACACTAGAATTAAGTTTTCTAAAAATCATATAAGTATTCTGCATCCCTTTTAAGTTTATTAGAACTGTAAATTATGTTAGTGTATGAGTGGAATGAAATAAACAATTAAAAAAAAAAATTTTTTTGTCGTTTTCTTTGTAAAAATTGTATATAAATAGTCTAGAATTAAAGCAATGAGTGATTCGTTGAAAATTCATAGAACAAGGTTTATTGTGAGACCACCCCACCAGAGGTAAGGCTCACATCTCATAAAATTCACTTTGTCCAAAGTAATAAAATTCACATTGTCCAAGAAGAGTGCATGATTTTGATCTCGACACAATTATGGATGTTATAAAAGAATCATGTCCTTCCCCTAGGAGCAACAGAAGTAGTGAAAACAAATGCGTGGGACCATGGTTTGATGTAATAGAATGTAAAAGGGCAAAGAAATTATCGTTTGCATGGCTAAAATCTTTCCGTGAAGACACTGACGGTTTCATTAAACATCTTTATGGTTCACCATTTCAAAAGCCTTAGTTATATCAATAAATAGACTAGAAGGAATTTGAGAGGTATTAAGACTATTATATAACTCCCCAATCAGTTTTAGCAATGCACTTTCAGTCGATCTACCGCTTCTAAGGCCAAATTGAGAGTCGCTAAAGAAGTGATTCCTATCTAAAAAGGATAGCATTCTAGATTTTATGCCTTTTTCAAAAATTTTCGAAAAAACTGACAAAAGGGAAATGGGATGGTAGTTATTTAATGTCATAGTATCACCTTTTTTGTAAAGAGGTATTACAACTGCTGTTTTTAGAGAATCAGGAAAAACACCTTTACGCACACAAGAATTAAAAATAAAACATAGAACATCAGAAATCTGGAAAGATACATTTTTCAATAGCATGCTTGAGATATTATCGAAAGAAGAGGAATTAGATGTTTTAAGAGAAACTATAATTTTTTGAATTTCAAGTGAAGTAAACTCTTCAAAGAAAAAACTTTCAGATTGAAAACTCGATTCTCGATTCATAGGTTAAGAAAAACCAAACCCAATGAACTTTTTTGACAATTACGAGAGCCCGTAATTAAATTGTAATACCTTATCAAAACCGACTTAACGTTGAAAATAAAATCTTTTGTCGACCACAGATTGGTCATGATTAAGGAGGTGTTTTTAGTGCGGTTAGAGTCCCACACTACTTTGGGTTTCGAACCCCACTGTCTTTCGAGATTTTCACCTTCATTAACACTAGGTTTACGAACATTTCTTATATACCTATCTCTACGAACGACGGTTGAACGAATACATACACAGGCCGACATAATTCATCGTACGGCACACATAAATGCTCTAGTTCAGTACCTATACAGTTCACTCGGAAAATGACTAGAATTTAAGAATCAGGACAAATAACAACGATTATTTTTATGTTGGATTGGATTGAATTAATCTTTATTAACTTATTATTTAAACAAAAAGAAATTATTCATTTCATTCAAACGGCGAAATTCATCGTTCAGTAAATTCATATCTTAATATTTTAATAAAGTCGGGCAATCAGTATCTTGTTGGGCCTTCACTAGATGTAAGAACGGCCTGCAGTCGACGTGTCATAGAAGAGACCAGGTTTTCGTAAAGTCTTCGGGTACACCATCCCATTCTATTTGGAGCTTGCTTAAGAGTAGCTTTTGAAGTTTTTTGATGTTTATGGAGCTGCCATAAATGGTCTATTGGGTTTAAGTCTATGGGGGTGAATTCAAACGGCTTAGAGCATAATACAACAACCATTCCTTCACTTTTCGAGCGGTGTGCTTAGGGTCGTTGTCTTGATGAAATATCCACCCAGGATCCAAACCCAATTCCGGCACTGATGGACGTAGATTTTCTTTTAGTATATTTAAAAACATGTGCTAGTCCATGTTTCCTTTAATAAATACCAGCTTTCCCACTCCGGACCAAGCCATATTCTCCCACACCATAACACTACCTCCAATGTGCTTGACTATTCTTCGAAGATTTTGAACTTCCATTTCTGTATTTACCAAACTCTTGAAAGACCATCGTGACCAAAAATATTATACTTGCTTTCATCGGGGAACAACATTTTCTTCCAAAATAACAAATCTGCGTCTTTGTGTAAGGAGGCAAAGTCCTTGAGTTTTTTTAATTGACAGCACTTATTGACGCTTTTTTCCTTGGTGTTCTTGAAAAATACCCATGTCTATTAAGAGTTTTTTCAATTGCACGCGTGCTGACATCTTTGTTGCATGTATCCGAAGCTATTTTTTTATGGCAGGGCAATTAGTTTTTGGGTTTTTAACTTGCGTGGACGGCCTGATCTTCGCACGTACTCAACACTTCCTGTTATTTTGTACGTTTCTATGATGTGTTGTATAGTAGATTTGGATTTTCCCACTATACGTGCAATATCCGCTAACGATTTGTGGTCATTGCAACACACATTTACAACTACTTGGCTGAAATCTTCGGTCGTTTCTGTTCTGGGTTGTTGAGCTGACTTGATCACTTTTTTCGCAAAGAATGAGAGAATACACATGGTTGTTAGAAACGACATTACCTATAGGTATTTAAAAAAATATTAAAAACAAAATATTACAATTTTATTTATCGTACGATTAATTTTGTCGGCCTGTGTATATTTAAAGAAAAAACAGCATCAATATTTCAACCCTTTTGAAGAAAATAGACTTCAATATATTGTAATATGCTGGCTACGGCTCGAGTAGATAAAACGATATTCTGTGAAATTTATTTCTTTATTTTCTAGTCTATAGAACAATTCAGGATCACACTATACTATTCTTCGCAAATTTTTTTCTTACAAGGTCTCTTTCCTCTGAAATCACTTTATCTCCTTTCAATTACTTAATTCACAAATCCAAACTAATTACTTCTTCTTGTTAACTCTCAACTTTCAATTTATCACAAAATTACAACTTCGCCCATTATAACTTTTCTAATCTCTTCGCCACGGTTTTAAAACAACTGCGTGGTCTGTCTGTATCGCCATCTGTCCTCATATAGCAGAAGTTTCTGATAGCCAGAAACTTCTAGCAAATTCTTCGACCACTGGAAAAAATTCTGATGTAATAATTCCAAGATGACAATCATTTCGTGCAGTTATAATTCTCTCTTGTTCTCTCTTATCCGTGATATTATCCATCTCTTTCTAACCGCAGACACGAACCTTGAATGAAAGGACACTTCGGACCAAAATTCTGCCAGAATGAAAAGACACTTCGGAATTTGTTGCATTATACTTTTAGGGAGCGTAGTTATTATTATGTTACAATATATTTACCTCGTTCAACCGATAAAAGTCAGTACAAGAGATAAAATAAAAATGCGAACGGATTTGTAATTTTCTTTATAAAATTCGAAATGCGTCAAAATGACGCGTCCCGTAAACCTAGTGTTAACACAAAAAAAAACCCTACCCGAAGGGGGTATTTATATGTTTGCGAGATATGGTGGGGCGATTTATAATGCCACGTCTTCTAAAATTTTGAAGTTTTTTTTTTTGTTTGTTTTGTCCAAAAAATACTTGCCACTATTTCATATTTCATATTTTCTCGTATCTTTTTCATTATGTCACTTACGAGTATGTATCTATCTGGGTACTGTAATTCGTTTCCATATTGTTCGCATCCTTCTAGCGATGGATTTTATTGTTCTACAAACCGTATCCGGAAAAAGTACAAGTTGTCCAATATTTACAGTACATATGCATTTGGAATTCGAATACAAAAAATGCCTTCATTTTTATTTTTTCATTTTTAATGCATTTTTATTACGTAATTCAATTAAACTTATAGCTAGACAAAAAAACGCTTAAAACTAGCTTAACTATTCTTATTCTAACTTACTGGCCCTATGCGGGCGTTCTAAGTTAAACCTAATTCTTAAAACTATGTCTTTCGACGTACCGTACTTAATTGTTTCATTTGTCTTATTCTTTAATTATTGATAAATACTAAGAAAAATTTTTCATAAAATTACAAAAAAATTAGTGTATGTACTTTTTTTTATTTTGTTCTTATAATAAAACTTAAAAACTACCTTAAAATAAATCCTAAACTTCTTATCCTATCTTACTCTAATTATGTAATTAAATACATACTTTTTTTTTTTTTTATTTTTTCAAAGTGCTGTTTACATTTTTTTTTTCTACCTATAAATACCTACAAATACCTTAAACTATGTAAGTCGGCCAAGACCAAACAACCAACTTTAAACAGGCTACCCCGGATTGTGAGGGAACGACGAAGGAGTTCCCTCTCTTTCAGTTGGCCACCAAAATTGTGAGAACTGACGTTCAACGTCCTTCATATCGCGATCCGATACCGCCCTACTAAACCGGAGACGCTCCACACTGCCGTGTGCAACGTCTCTGTCGTAGTTGAGTCGCCTATCCACAGCTGTCCGAGCAACGTGGAAGATTAGCGGAACCGCCAATCTGTCCTGGATCAGACCTTTCTCATCAAAATAGAGGAACGCCTCTGGGGGAACAAAGCCGTTAAGGCGCACTCTCTCATGATACTCGTAATTGGGGTAATAAGCCCCGGAGATCAGGTTGTTCGTCGAGCTCATTGCTCTTGCAATGTGCCTTCGAATCAGCTTGATAACGAAATTATCCACTCTTATTAGCCCTGTTGTATAGGACCTCATTGGGATAGAATTTTATATACTGGGACTCCGGTGTTCTGTACAAATGAAGGCAAGCCCTCTCAAACACCCGAATCTTTTCCAACAAGCTTGCTCCCACGTTGAACCACACGGGACATCCATATACGAGTAAGGGGAAAAGCACCTTTGGCTCTGGCAAGAGCACCATCTATATGTTTGTTAAAATATAGATATTGGTCTAACCAGAGCACCAGGTATCTGACTACACTTCGACTCGCAAGTGGCTGTCCGTGCAGTCCAACGATTGAGAACTTTCGCCTATTCTTTCTGGCATCCCTAGAGGCACCAGGCAACGGCGTCCTAAAAAGAATGGTTTCCGATTTCTGGAAGTTGATCTTCAACTTCCAGTCATCGCAATATCGCTGAATTTTATTTAAGTCACGTTGCAAGAGAATTGCAATAACCTCGATTTTTGGTCCTGATCTGTATGGTAGGCATGGTGAAGTGATCCTATGAGATCGCTCGTGTAAATGTTGAAAAGGATCGGTGAATTAACCGCACCTTGTTGCAGACCATTTTTAATTTGAAATGTTCCAGCAGAAGTCACATTACCATTTTTGACAATGAACTGTCTACTGGTGAGCATGTTATGAAGTATGTACAGCAGTGGTTTGCTTATGCCCAGCCTACTTAGCTTGTAGAAGAGTCCCTCTAACCATACGCTGTCGAAGGCCTTCTAGAAGTCAATCAGGCAGGAACCCGTGCACTGTTTCTTGCATTTGTTCCATTGGATATCCGATACCAGTTTAGACGCGGCATGTATTGTATCATGCCCTGCCTTAAAACCGAATTGGTTATCCGGAATTATATTACTGTTCTCAGTCCACTTAAGCAGGGCTCTATTGATCACTTTTTCGAATACCTTGCTGATGGTCGGAAGGAGACTTATCGACTGGAGATTTGCCGGATTGGAAGTGTCCTGACCCTCTTTTGGGGATGGGTTGTATCACTGCTGTTTTCCACTGCGCTGGATAATGTGCATTATTCAGTGCATTGTTAAACAGAGTGGTGTAAATGTCCACCGCTTCTAGAGGGCGATGTCGAAGCACAATGTTCGATACTCCATCGATTCCCGCAGATTTCTTCCTCCTCAATGAGTCGAAGATCGCTTGGAGCCCCACCTTCGATATGAACGGGGGATGTACCCTTTCATCGGCGATGACATTATTTGCCATGTTATCGTCATTGAACTCGGCAAAACCTATGTTTTCGAATCGCCAGTGCTCTATATCATTTCGAAGGTAGAAGTTGTGCACATGGACGCGATTTTCCAAGTCGTGGTTCGGGCAAATGGTATCATTCACCTTATACACTTCCTGGAAAGGCGCTCCTAATTTTGTCGCCCGAATTTTGTTGTTCCAATGCAAATTTACAGAAAGTCTGTAGTTTTCTCTAATTAATTTCTGGAGGTTTTTAATCAACGACTTCAGCGTCCTAACCTCCAAGTTTTGTCTGTCAGTAAACTGTCTGTACAAGGTTTTTAGTCTCGACAGCAGTCTATTTTTGTGTTGGTGTAGTGCGTCAATTGTTGCATTACGGAATAAGTCTGCATTGTCAGTATGTTGATACCGAGGTATAGTATTGTCCACAGTTCGTTTTTTTTAGGTACCAGTCAATCTCCTCGTTTGACAGATTCCTATTGGACGGTGGGTAGAGCGAACTCGAGGAGAGTGCTCTTGTCAAAACTCTAGAGAAGCGAGTTCAACGTGTCCTACTATAATTGTAGGAGTACTGACGTTGTGCGTCCTCAACATCACGACCCGATACCGCCCTACTAAACCGGAGACGCTCCACACTGCCGTGTGCAACGTCTCTGTCGTAGTTGAGCCGCCTATCTACAGCTGTCCGAGCAACGTGGAAGATTAGCGGCACTGCCAATCTGTCCTGGATCAGACCTTTCTCATCAAAATAGAGGAACGCCTCTGGGGGAACAAAGCCGTTAAGGCGGACTCTCTCGTGATACTCATAATTGGGGTAATAAGCCCCAGAGATCAGGTTGTTCGTCGAGCTCATTGCTCTTGCAATGTGCCTTCGAATCAGCTTGATAACGAAATTATCCACTCTTATTAGAATAGCCCTGTTGTATAGGACCTCATTGGGATAGAATTTTATGGACTGGGACTCCGGTGTTCTCTATAGATGAAGGCAAGCCCTCTCAAACACCCGAATCTTTTCCAACAAGCTTGCTCCCACGTTGAACCACACGGGACATCCATATACGAGCATGGGCCGGATGAGGGCCATGTAGCAGATTAATTTCACCCTTGCATTTAGTTGCTTGCTATAAAAAATTCTCTTTGTAAGGGCAAAAGCACCTTTGGCCCTGGCCAGAGCAGCATCTATATGTTTGTTAAAATATAGATATTGGTCTAACCAGAGCCCCAGGTATCTGACTACACTTCGACACGTAAGTGGCTGTCCGTGCGGTCTTGAGAACTTTCGCCAATTCTTTCTGGTATCCCTAGAGGCACTAGACAACGTCGTCCTAAAAAGAATGGTTTCCTATTTCTGGAAGTTGATCTTCAACTTCCAGTCATCGCAATATCGCTGAATCTTATCGAAGTCACGTTGCAAGAGAATTGCAATGACGTCGATTTGTGGTCCTGATCTGTAAGCGATCAAGTCGTCTGTGTACGCTATGGCATGGTGAAGTGATCCTATGAGATCAGTCGTGTAAATATTGAAAAGGATCGGTAAATTAACCGCACCTTGTTGCAGACCGTTTTTAATTAGAAATGTTCCAGCAGAAGTCACATTGACATTTTTGAGAATGAACTGTCTACTGGTGAGCATGTTATAAAGTATGTATAGCAGTGGTTTGCTTATGGACAGCCTGCTCAGCTTGTAGAAGAGTCCCTCTAACCATACGGTGTCGAAGGCCTTCTCCATATCAACAAGGCAGGCACGCGGCATGTATTGTATCATGCCCCGCCTTAAAATCGAATTGATTATCCGGAATTATATTATTGTTCTCAGTCCACTTAAGCAGGGCTTTATTAATCACTTTTTCGAATACCTTGCTGATGTTCGGAAGGAGACTTATCGAACGGAGATTTGGCGGATTAGAAGTGTCCTTACCCCTTTTGGGGATGTGTATTATCACTGCTGTTTTCCAATGCACTGGATAATGTGCATTTTTCAGTGCATTGTTAAACAGACTCGTTCACAGACCTTTGTGTAGTATACACGTACTTCGACTTCTAGTAAGTGCATAGTAAAGCATTTATTAGTAAAAAAGAGCAGCAGTGTCAGTGATCGAGTCGTTCACAGACTTTCAAAGAGTGCGCACGTGTTTCGGCTTTTAATTTAAAACAATAATGTTCTCTAGTAAAAAATTACACAGTGTTCCTTCAAGTGGCGAGTTAGCCTAGTGGAAGTGGTAGTGAACCATCAACCCAGGGACTTGGGTTCAATTTCCAGCCAGGGAAAATTTTACTCTGGACTTTCTTCTTTTTTTTAATAACTAAACACAAGTGTGAATACAACATTCATAATAAATAAGAATCAGGTGATGGATAGTGAGCGGTCCGCGCTCCCATTAGCGGGACCAGCTAATAAGAAAACAGATGAGGCAGTCACATAAGGCCACCCAGTAACAGTGGCAACTGAAAATACGGGAAAAAGTAGAAGGAACTTGAAACAATCTCCCACTTTGGTAAAGCGCCCCTCCACGTCAGCTCCAGCTCAACAGCTGCCAGGTACAGCGAGGGAAGGGGCGCCGACCACAGCAACAACAGCAGCAGCAGATCAGAAGCGACAAAGGTCGGATGACTCTGTCGACTTCCCGTATATCTCCGACGGCGGGGAAGGCCACTACGTTGGAGAAAAAAAACAACAGCTTCGCAGTTCTGGCGGCCTCCGAATCGGATGACGAAGAAGAAGTCGAGAGTCTGACTAGCAGCATCAAGCAGCTCAAATAAAGGGTGCGTGCCATAAAGGCTAAGCAAATGGCTAGAAGAGAGAGAGAGTGGCAAACAAGAGCTCCAGCGCGCTCAACAACACCAACAACTACAGCAGCAGCCGCCAGAAAGCCAGCGGCAACCGTCAATACATCCGAAGCAGCAGCAACAACAACAGCTGAAAAGACAGCAGCAACTACAACAGCAGCAGATAACGCAGCAAGAAATAAGACAACAACCGCAGCAGCAGAAACAACAGCAGCAGACACAACAGCAGTAGAAACAGCAGCAGCAGCAGAAACAACAGCAACAACAACCGCAGCAGAAGCAATAGCAACCGAAGACGACGACAAAAGCGAGGGTACCGCAAATCAATACCTACAAGATTGAGCTTATGGACACCATTAAACTATGTAAGTCGGCCATAGGCAACAATTTTTCTATTAAACGTTTAAATGTAGACAGGCATTCTATCCACTGCCATATAGTGGAACAATACAAAAAAATTAAAGATTTGTTATAGGACACGACGACGAAGTTCTTTTCCTTCACCCCGAAAGGGGAAAAGCTGCAAACAATGCTGCTGAGGGGGATAGATCTGTCTACTGATCCGGAGACGTGCCTTGCGCTACTTAAAGACAAAGAGTGCAACGAGTTCGAATTCGTAGGGGTCAAGCCATTCACCACCGTTCTTCCTAGTGCAGCTTTCATTCAATAGCAAGCTGGATGGTCGAAGGAGTATTAAAGTCCTAGACTACCAGGTTGACTCATGGGAAAAATTAAGAAGGAGCGAAAACATTTTACAATGTGTTTGCTGCCAAAGTTTCGGGCACGCCGCGTCGAACTGCGAAAAGTAGCCTCAATGCGTCAAGTGTGGTAAGAACCACAAAGCAGAAGAATGCACTCTGGGTAAGGATGGAGTAGCAGATAAGAGCCAGCTCCCATGTGCTTTATGCAGGAATTCGGGACACAACGCAAACTATCGGGGTTGTCCTAAGTTCCAGTATATTAAGAAAATAAATCTGGTTCGTTAGGAGAAGATCGAAGTGAAACGTCGACCTTCTCCAAGTCAAACACAATCCGTGACTCCCCAAGTGACCTACGCGAAAATAGCGGCAGGTCGAGGAAACGCGGAACAGAAAAACCGAAGGTTGCTTCTCAGGTCCCAGCGCCTAAAGCACCGGAGGTTCAAACTGACTTACTGGCCATCTTGCTCTCTATTATCCAAGGGCAGATGGAGCAGCTTCAGCGTCAGGTACAGGAGCAGGGGAAGCGGGTGCACTAGATCTACGCACTTCTGCTGGGACTAACGCACCTCCAGTCGTAATGGGTACGAACATGGAGGAGCAACCCTTGAATATCCCTGTGGTGAATGTGAATTCACTGATTAGGATCGAGCGAAGAGCCGTATTGTTTAAGTTGCTAGAAGACCAAACCCCTGATGTGCTTATGGTTAGCGAAACAAAAGCTATCCCAGAAGCACAAATTGGGGCACAATAAATACAGTATTGTCAGAAGAGACTCCACACAAGGAGGAGGTGTTGCGATCTTCATACGCAAAAAACTACAATTTAAAGTAATGTACAGCAGTGAAGTGCGCAGGTTCCAGGAGCTGGAAGCGTGTATCGTGTGCATCCCTCTCCATAGTGGAAAGAGGATGTACTTGGTCGCACTCTATGCATTTTATATAGATATATTTTTTTTAGAGCTCGATACACTTTTTCGATGCCTAAGGCTGGAGTCGGAAAAGAATTATTACCTTTTTTTTTTTTATATAATTTGCGCGCGCCAAATGGGATATGAATGCCATTAAATTATTTCAGGGCACGGGCGTTTGTAGAAAATTGAGAGAGAGAGAAAGAAAGATTGGTCTAGTGTGTTTGAAACTTAGGTGGTATTAAGTTTCAGTAAACTCCAAGGGTGGCGTCCAGATAACTGGGGAGCTTGTTTGTTTTGCTTTTTGTCGTTGCTCATGATTCACAATATTTTTTCCCTCCACCTGATGTCATCATCACGATCAAGTTGCATTTAAGCCATATGACCACCCTGCTGCCAGTGTTATGCCTTCGCAGTACAGTTCAGGACTTTCGCAATTGATCGACTTTTTTATTTATTTCAGACAAAATAAATAGATGATTGTTGAGATCAGGATTTGAACCGTGAACCAAGAGCGTGACAAGCGTTGATGTTACCACTACCTCAAGGCTGAAACCCCAAACTCTACCGGCTGATCACATGTGTGGATAAACAGGCCAGAGCAAGATCTGTAGAAGAAGCGTTATAGTTGCAGCATAGAATGATTTACTGTCGACTATGCCACAATTTGCAATAAAATAACTATTTTCCTGATGAGCACAGTATTGTTGAAATAGCGGCGGTGACAAAGCTAAGTGGAGAACTTTTGGAATTAAATTATATACCACTTAGGGCTAAACTATCGATACTTTCCGGCTTGTGCAACATGGCAGAGACGGTTGGCAGGTGCCCAATTCTCCGGACACAAGGCGAGAATTCTTTGAAAACGGTGATCGAAAAATTAAATCCGGAGAGATATTAATAAAATAGACGTTTCAAAATTAACCAGGTATCGCAAGAGTATCGAGCAAGTACTACATAATCGAGAAAGAAAACTTCTAATGGATAACACTTAAACAAATTTACTTTAATATATATTATTTGAGTTCATTTTATTTTATTTTATAAACAATTATCGACACGTATTTAAAGATAGTTGTTAACCAGACAGACAGCAGAGTCATGCCAACCGGTTTTTTCGTATTACATATTGTAACAAATACTTTAGCACACAAATAAAATTTAACGTAATCTACTCTGTTATATATCTTTGTTTACATTTTCTAATTTGTTTGTTGTTGACACTACGAATTGGAGCTCATCGCACTCCTTTTCTTTAAGCAGTTTAAAAAGCATATCCGGATCGGTAGGCGGTTCTATCCCCATCAGCAGCATAGTTTGCAGTTTTTCCCCCTTTGGGGTAAAGGAGAAGAACTCCGTCGTCGATTCCTTTAGTAAATCTTTTATTTTATAATACTTTTCCACTGTGTTACAATGGATAGCATGTCTATCTTCATTAAGTCTCTTAATATAAAAATTATTACCTATGGCCGACTTACATAGCTCAATGGTATCCTTTAATTCGATCTTGAAGGTGTTGATCGGTGGCACCCTGGTTTTCGTAGTCTTCTTCTGCGGTTGTTGTTGTTGCTGTTACTGCTGGTGTTGTTGCTGCTGCGGTTTCTGCTGCTGTTGTTGTTACTGCCTTTCTGTTGCTACTGCTTTGGGAGCTCCTGTTGTTGTTGCTGTTTTGGCAGCTGCTGTTGTTGTAGCTGCTTTGGCAGCTGCTGTTGTTGTTGCTGCTTTGTCTGCGGTTCTTGTTGTAGCTGCTGTTGTTGTTGTTGTTATTGTTGCTGCAGCTGGAGTTGCGGCTGCTTTTATTTTTACAGTTGGCTTTCTGACGATTTCTGTTGTTCTTGTTGCTGAGCGTGCTGGATCTCTTGCTGCCGCTTTTTTTCCCTTCTGGTCATTTGTTTGGCCTTAGTAGCACGCACCCTTTGTTGCAGCTGTCTAATGCTGCTATTCAGATTTCCTACTTCCCCGTCTTCGTCTTCGTACTCGGAAGCGGCCAGAAAAGCGAAACTGTTGGAGTCGCCCATATAATGGCCTTCCTCACCGGCGAAGACGTATGGGCATTGGTCGTCGTCATCTGACGACCTTTGGCGTCCCTTCCATCACTCCACCTGGCAGCTTTTCAGTTGAAGTTGTTGCGGAGAGGCGCTTTACTGGGTTGGGAGTCGATTTCAGCTTCCTCCTCCTCTTCTCAGTACCATCTGTTACTACTGTTGCTGGGTGGGCTGACTTTACTGCATCATCAGCAGGTCCCGCTATTGGGAGCGCGGACCGCTCGCTGTCGTTAATCTCCTGATTTCTGCTGTCGTCACTTAATTTTGTTTGCACTTTTTTTTTTTAATTAAAAAAAAAGAAGAATACAAAACTTGTTTCACGTCTGAAGTGGTTAGATCTATAAAAAATCGGAATAAATTATATAGTAACTCTAACTGGTCTGAGTACAAAGCGGCACGTAACTACTCAACTTCCATTATACGTGCTTCAAGGAAAAATTAGTATGCCTCCAAATTAAATACCTCCCTCCCCGCAAAGAAACTTTGAAGTAACTTACGTAAAATCGGTATCACCAGTGGTAACAACGACGCTAAATGTGTCCTGGATCCCGATGAACTAAATCTTTATTTCCTTGATAATGATTCCACCACCTGTTCTCGTAATACTGATTATATTCGAACTGAAGATCTGCAATCGGTCCCAATACTGGAGGATTTTATAGTAGCAACAGAAAACGAAATTATCCAATGCATAACAGCTATTAAGTCTGATTCAATAGGGGAAGATGGCATACCAATACGTTTTGTCAAACTTATTCTACCACAAATTGTCTCTCATCTCACCCATGGTGCACAACTACATCAACTTTTCCTGAGTTCTGGAAAATTGCAAGAGTTTTACCCATCGCAAAGAAAACTAATAATTTGCTGAGTGCTCAGCAATCCGGTTTTAGAGCTGCTCCACAGCTATGGTCAACTTACTCGAGGAAATAAAGCAAAACTTCGACAGGGGTTATGTTTCGCTCTTTGTCTACTGGATTTCTCAAAGGGTTTTGATAAAGTGAATCATGCAATTTTGTGTTGGAACCTTAGAAAAAATTTCGGATTCGGTGAAAGGGTGGTGAAGGTGATGAGCAGTTTTCTTTCTGGTAGATCTCAAAGGGTTCCGGTGAACGTCGTTCATTCCTTAAAGAAATGAAGCAAGGTGTTCCACAGATTACAGAAAGTAACAGATTACTACTTAATCCGACAAAATATCAAGTAATTGCAATATCCAACAAATTTTTTAATTCGAATCTTATATCAATAATAATAAAATGAAAGCTGTAGAATTTGTCACTAGTCTTGGCTACACAGCAAATCGTAATTTGTCTGGTTACAATAACACCAATGTGATCATTGGTCGCATCTACGTATGCCTACGCAAATTGTGGCTCAGTGCACATTTTACACCACTGTAAACACGACGAAAGCTGGTGATATCATTAGTCTTACCTCTAACAACGTATGCCGAGGTTGTTTACAGCAGCCTTGACTCGTTATCCCAGCGTAAATTGCAAGTAGCCTTTAATGATGCGGTGCGCTACATTTACGGCATTCGAAGATCTACAAGAATATATCAATGCCAGGAATTGTATATTTTTACACAAAATTATTCATACTCGTACTCAATGTCCGTCTTATTTGTATAACAGACTTAGCTTCATTCGTTCCTCAAGAACTATAAACCTTATTCCCTGCCGTTGCAATTACTTAAATTCATCGCGTTTATTTTTCATACACACTGTTTTTCATTTATTATTTATAGTTAAAGTACTAAGTACAAAAAAAGATCTTAATGTACATACCTCTAATTAAATAAATGAAATAAAATGAAATGAAAAAAAAAAAAAAATCTCCTCCTATGAGACCGTAGTCCTTTGCTTTCCCACAAAAGTGAACTACCCCAAATTATCCGAAGTGCTTGTTCCGTTTTGAAGTCGAAGCCCATGCGAATTAAATAGCTCTAATAATTTAGCACCTCTCGCTTCATTGCCAGTTCGTGCGTTCAAGTCACCTACGATTAATTTATTTCACCGCAGGAAATAAGGCCCCAAACAAAAAATTAAATAAGGCCCCAAAATTATACTCGTAGTGCAATAAAAACAAAAATATGACATATTTTGGGTGTAATTTCATTTTTTGGGACACCAGGTGGCCTTCGACCTCACATGCAGGTGCTCAGGGCCCCGATTCGCAGCGTGTAGTTAATTTATTTATTTTTTTTAGGGCCTTTTTCCATTTTAGAATTGGGGCACAATTTCACTACGAAAAATTACCCCAATTTTGGGGCTTTGTTAAATTTTCACTTTTGAGGGCTTATTACCCGGGGCCAGATTTCACGGTCCCAGATACAATTTCAGTCTCATCCTCATTTTTATTATTTTGTATAACTAACTATCTCCCATTTTCAACAGAATTATTTTTTGTTGAAAAAATTAAAATTAACTAACTCCCACTTTTCCTAAATTGAGACTAAGTTCACTGGGAATAAATTCATAATGAACTACGCCCCAACTGAACTATCTCTCAAACTTATGAACTAAATCCCACTGCATATTTTGTGGGAGTTAGTTCATTTTGGCTAGTGGGACTTAGTTCCATTTGGGACTTAGTTCGTAGGGCCCTTATTATACGATGGAGATTTTTCAAATTTGTCTTTAATGGAGACATTAAACAAATGTATCACTTAGGTACTCAAAAGGAAGTAGAGATAGCAAAACTTAGACTTATTCATGTGATACAACGCAGATACTTTTCTACTGAATTTCATCGAAGGGAGAACCCTTCACTACTAAAAGTCCCCTCAATCCATTTCTGGATTCTCATAAAATTCTTCGTGTAAATGGCAGATTAATCAATGCCGATCTTTCTTATAATGAGAGTTATCCAATTATACTGCCATACGCTTCGCCCTTCTTATTGATTTTCTTCACATATTATCGCTACACATCGGTAGCGCATTGGTGCTACGCATGATCAGGCAAGAATTTTGGATTCCACGGTTAAAATCGCTAATAAAGACTCGAATAAATCGTTGCAAAACTTATGTTATTTATAAACAAATAATGAGTACTCAAGGTCAATTTCGCCGATGTCCGAAGATCCTACCAACTTGCTGGCCCTTCCACTTGGTGATTTTTTGCGCGGTGGTCCCTTGCTCGCACTACCTGAATTTGAAATACGTGAGCCTTCCCTTTCTGTCGTCAATCGTTTTGAAAAGCGTCAATTGACGGTGGGAAGAGGAATACCTAAAGGAACTGTACAGGCGATATAAATGGAAGTATCCTCAAACTGACGCGAAAATAGATGATCTTGTCGTGATTGGAAATGAAAACTTACGTTCTAAGGAGTGGCGTCTTGGACGTGTCATCAGGACTCATCCTGGTTCAGATGACAGAGTGAGAGTTGAGCCTATAAAAATCTAGCTTGGAGATATTACCAGACCCATAGTAAAAGTTTGAGTACTACTAAATATCTAGTATAAAACATAAAAAATATACAGTTTCTTTTCTTTAGATGAAGTATCTATAAGCATCTACAACAATATTCAAAGTTATTATTAGCAATTTAGACATACATTTAAATCTCATTTATATTTACTTTAAATGCACTATACTATTTAATTTTTCTAAGCATATATAAACTTGTAAATAGGATAGCTACTATCTAAGTATGTATGTATTTATTTAGCCGCATTGCGGCAAGGCGGCCGGTAATGTTTACAGTAAAAGTAATCTATAATTGGTCAAAGTAAAATAATAACATAACTAATCGAGTGTGATGCGACCCTCAACTTATAAATTGTCACTAGACGACGATCACACCAGTGAAGTTGGCAGTATTTTCGTTTTAGCAGTTTTTTGTGTAAAACCGGTGCCGCCAATACTTATTTCATCTTCCTTTTTACCAACTTCACTGTCGAATGGTGTGTGTGGCCGAATAAAATAAAATATTGTAAAGTTATTCTCAAAAGTTTAGTTTTTGATTTTCATTTCGTGCACGAACACATTAAGCAGCCCCCCCAACTTATCCATGTCAATTGACAAAGTTTCGTCTATGCTATTGATTAAGTACTTTGTTTTAGAGTGAACTGATATAAATTTTTTCACATATGTCACATGATCCCATGAAAGGGAGCCGTTCCCAGTCGATCCCCAACTCGCAACGCGAACGGACGACTATGTTAGTGCTGGAGCAATTTCGAGCGATTAATATAAGAAACAATTTAGTTAATCACTTTTTATAAGTTCGCGTGGCTCAGTGGAGCAAGTCGTGGATTCTTGTGCTGGAGGACCTAAGTTCAATTCCCAGCCAGGGCCATAATTTTTTTTTAAATTTATTTTAACTTAAAAAAGTTAAAAAGAGTGAGAAAGTGGAACGAGAAGTGCCGATGAACAATAAGGCGATGGACCCCGGCCAATCGGCGGTCCCGCAAATGGGTGTGCCGTTGCCAAAACGTGTGGTTAAAACACGCGAGCAGAAGCAACCAGTAGCATCCAAAACAACAACAACAGTAACGGCTACGTCAGCAGCTACAGCAGAAGCAGCTAAAAAAGAATTAGAAAAAAGTGAGAAGAGGCGACGAAGTTAAAACCGACGCAAAATCTGTCAGCCAAGAGGAAGGCAAATACAGAGGGGGGAGCATGGCCCAAGTGCACCATCGTCGGCAGCTGAGACCGAGGATGAAAATGAAAACCTCAGCTTCTCCTATGAGTCTGAGGGGGGCTAAGGCCGATACGTCGTCGAGGGAAATTCCTTCAAAGACCTACCGGCAGAAGACGGTGTTGACATCGAAGAAGACGAGGAATATGAGGAGGAAGCTCTTAGCAAGCTGATTAAAGAGCTCTTCGAAAAGCGTGACAAGGTTCGCCAGTTAAAAGTAGTAAAGAAGCAGCAACAACAAGAGGAGCTGCTAAAGCAAAACCAGCTCCCCAAGCAGCAAGAGCTGCAGACAAATAAGCAGCAGCAAGAGCTGCAGACAAATAAGCAGAAGAAGCAGCAACAACAAACAAAGAAACAGCAACAATAACAACTGAAGGAGCAGCAACAACAACAACAAAAACCACAGCAGCAGACGCAAAAGCAGCCAAAAAGGGAAAAAGTACCTCCAATTAACGTAAGTGACCTAGAAATAAGTGATGGTATTAAATTATGTAAGCTAGTCTCTAAGAATTTTTATTTCAAAAGACTGAGTGCCAATAGACACATTATAATGTGTGAAAATTTAGAGGAGTACCAAAAAGTACGCGTCGCCTTGGGAAAGGCACAAACTGAGTACTTTACGTACAACCCGAGGGGAAAAAAATTTAAAACCGTTGTTGTTAAGGGAATTGATCCCTCAGTTAAGACGAAGTAGCTCGAAAGGGAGCTCAAGAATTTCGAAAGCGATGATCTCAAGTTCGTGGGGTCAAGCCGTTTTCTTCGGCTGTGGCAAGGGGTGGTAACCGTAACTTACCATTCTTCTTGGTACAGTACACTTCCAACAGCAAAATTGATAGGTTGCGGGATATTCGTTACTTGCACCATTATGCTGTAAAATGGGAGAAAATAAAGCGGTCAGGTCGCATACTTCAGTGTATGCGCTGCCAAAGGTTCGGGCACGCCGCAGCTAACTGCAACATGCAGTTTAGATGTGTAAAGTGCAACAAAGACCACAAGCATGGAGAATGCCCTATTGGCAAGGAGAGAGTTGAAGACAGGTGTGTCCTCTCTTGTATGCTCTGCAGTAACTCTGGGCATCCTGCCAACTTCAGGGTTGTCCAAGGTACCGAAGAAGAGAAGCGCCAAAAGAGTCGCACGTTCTCTAATTTTGTGGCACCCAACGTGACCTTTGCCCAAATGGCAGCTGAACCGGGTAAAGCCACAATAACAGCAAATACGCCAAAGGTAGCCCAAAAGGCACCAGAGGCGGATCTGGACCGGAAATCTTAATGAAAAACATGCGGCATGGGGAAATATTTCTGCAAACACTAGGGGCAACCAGTTGCACGATTGGTGGCGCCTCAATATGAGTGAGTACAAACTTGAGTTGTACGCGACGGATATCCCTTCATTTCAGAGAAGTGGCTCTTTTCTGGACTTGGCCCTAACGGACGCAAGACTAGAACAGACGAACACAGAACGACTCACGCGGAACTGTTTGCGTGCGTTCGAGTACGATAGTGACCACTATGGACTCGCCGCCATAATAAGGATCCAGAACGAGCAAACGCTGCTGGAGGACTTCGATGCGGTGTGTTCCTTCGATTACCGAAGGGCACACTGGTCGCGCTTCTCCAGATTGTTAAAGCGGGATATACGTTCGAATGGGATCGATCCCCAGACAAACAGGAACATGACAAATGATGACATCGATCAGTATTTGTTGCAAATGAACGATGCCATCAAACGAACAACGGAACGAACTATTCCTCGGGTGGGACGTCCCGATGACTACCAGACAGAAAAGTACAGAAACCCTACAATCGACGCACTGTACCGACAGAAAAGTAGACTGCTCTTGAGGCTTAAACAGCTGCACAGACAATTTACTGACCGAAACGAACCTGAGATAAGGACGCTTAATTCAGAGATCCGAAACCTGAAGCAGCTTATTAAAGAAAATTACAGGAAATCTGTAAATCTGTATTGGGGCAACTAAATTCGGGCTATTAAAGCCTGTAGTCCGAATATGTTCCCACAGGTAAATAAGTTGTTCAGGAGGAAGGATCACAATGATATTCCATGTGTCCGAATCTCTCAGACAACAGAGAACAGACATACATTACTGACTGTTGGAATAAGTCCGCAGTGTCACATCAAACGACGGTTTTTTCGTAGTCGAGGACCCACAGGAGAGAGTAAATTTGCTGGGCGCTTGTATCGAGGCCATGTATACGGTGAATTAACCTGTTCACCGTAGCCACGACATTGAGAATAGAGTCCTGGTGAATCACATTTATCTACGCACCGAACTTGAGAATTGGCGATCTGAGAATAAAGGTTTCACCGTATTCAATGATGAAAACCATGAGAACGTCGTCATCGCCAATAGACGAGACACATCTCACTTGTTCGTGTCGAAAGATGATCTTCTTTGCATCTTCGATTCAATTAAAGAATACATAAAAAGTCGGCGGGAGTGGATGGTATCCCAAACGTCGTATTGAGACATCTACCTCTAGAGGCTGTAGATAATTTCACCACGCTGTTTAACAATGCGTTGAATAATGCATATTGTCCGGCGCTTTGGAAAATAGCGGTGGTACACCCTGTCTCAAAAAGGGGTAAAGATAAGACGAACCTTGCTAATCTTCGGTCAATTAGTTTGCTTCCGAATGTTAGCAAGGTCTTTGCGAAAGTTGTCAATAGAGCCCTGTTGAAGTGGGTCGAGGACAATAACGTTATTCCGGACAACCAGTTTGGTTTCGGGGCAGGGCATGACACTATTCATGCCGCGTCGAAACTGGTATCCGACATACAGTGGAACAAATGCAAGAACCAGTGCACGGGTGCTTACCTAGTTGACTTCGAAAAGGCCTTTGACACTGTATGGTTAGAGAGTCTTTTCTATAAGTTGACTATGCTGGGTATGCACAAACCCTTGCTATACATATGTAATTTATAATATGCTTATGGGAAAGAAGTTCGTTGTCAAATGTGGGAACGTGATTTCGAGCAGAGTCTTCGACATTAAAAACGGTTTACAGCAGGGGGCGGTGAATTCGCCGATACTGTTTAACATATACACGAGTGATCTGGTGAGTTCACTCAAACACGCTATAGCGTATGCTGACGATTTAGTGGCATACAGATCAGGTCCTAAAATCGAGGTCATCAAAATTCTTTTACAGCATGTCTTCGATCAAATTAAGGGATATTGCGACGACTGTAAGCTGAAAATCAACTTTCAGAAGTCGGAAACAATCCGGTTCAGAACTCAATTGTCTGGTGCCTCTAGGGATACCAGAAAAAACTGGAAAAAATTGGCCATTATTGGATAAAACAGACAGGAATTGGCGGTGAGGAACTTAGTTAGATATCTCGATATCTGGCTCGACCAGTATCTATATTTTGACAAACATGTTGATGCTTGTCTTGCCGGGGCCAAGAGGGCTTTTACTCTGAAAAGGAGACTGTTTCACAACGGTCAGCTTGCTTCCAGGGTGAAGGTCATATGCTACGTGGCCCTGATAAGGCCAATCAACGCTTATGGTTGTCCATTGTGATTCAATATAGATTCAATATCCGCAGCTGCGGAGAGGGACAAAACGGATACTGCAAAACAGTACCCCACGTTCTGGTGGCTGTTCGAAGGGGAAAGGGTCAACACGCCTTCCCAGGACGGTGCGTTACTTTCGATAACATCCTCTTAGTTTTAAGTTAGTTTAAGTTAGCGAAGTTAGTTAGGGGGTTTCTGGGAGAGGCCGGGCTCATCAATATGAATTGGTGCATCCGAGAGTTGACTGACGTCTCTTGGCCTCGGTCAGTTCCCGGCGGCGCATGTGCACCATGTTGGTGACTGCCAGGCGCCGGGATAGCAATTGGGATGGTGACCACTCGGTGCGTGAGGCAACGAGTGCTCACCACCCTGATTATAGTTATTGTAGGTTAGGTAGCGTAGGTAGCTTGTAAGAGTTTTATTTAAAACAAAATAAAGATACCAAGTTTTTTTTCTATTTTATAATTTATATTTTCTTGGTAAATAATAATATGTAAGATTAGTTCGTAGAATAGTTTTTAGGCCGAAAGGCAATATGTTATGTGGATATATGTAGTTAAGTTTAGAGAACCAGCATAAGGACCAGAAAGCTAGAATAAGAAACCTGTTAATTTTTAAGTCAGATTTAGTAATTTTTGTCTAGTATGTAAGTTTAATAAGGATAATAAAAAAAAAAAATTAAATTAAAAAAAAAAAAAACAACATCCAAGTAAACGAGAATTCCTTGATTTAAATTGCATCTGCAGTTACTCACACTAATGTCGTCTTACGCCTACGCAGTGCAGGAGAGCGTTTTTATTCACTTAAGAATACATAAAAAGTCGGCGGGAGTGGATGGTATCCCAAACGTCGTATTGAGACATCTACCTCTAGAGGCTGTAGCATTGGAAAATAGCTGTGGTACACCCTGTCCCAAAAAGGGGTAAAGATAGCCCGTCGTTCAGAGACTTTCACAGTGTGCAGACGTGTTTCGGCTTCTCCTTTAAATCCATAGTGCTTTGAAGTAGATTAATAGACAGTGTAATTTCAAGTGGTGAGTTAGCCTAAAGGTAGTGGTGGTGAACCGTCAACCCAGGGTCTTGGGTTCAATTGCCAACCAGGGAAAATTTCAATATAAACTTTTTTTTATAATTTATACTAAATTAGTGAATAAAATTAATTATTAATAAATAAACATTCGATGGAAAGTGAGCGGACAGCGCTACCAATAGCGGGACCAGCTGGTCGGGTGACTGCATCAGCCGATGCATTACAGAAAGACCAGCCAGTGGCAAATGCAAGTATACGGAAAAGGAGAAGGAAGTTGAAACCTTCTCCCAACCTTGCGAAGCGTCCCTCCACATCAGCTACAGCTGAACAGCTGCCAGGTGGAGTGATGGAAGGGGCGCCGATTACAGCAACAGCAGCAGCAGCAGATAAGAAGCGACAAATGTCGGATGACTCTATCGACTTCTCGTACATCTCTGACGGCGAGGAAGGCCGCTACATCGGAGACGACAGCAATTGCTTCGCAGCTCTGGCATCCTCCGAATCGGATGATGAAGATGAAGAAGTCCAAAGTCTGACTAGCAGCTAGAGCAAAGAGTGCTTGCCATTAAGGAAAAACAAAACAATGCAGCAGCAGAAGCAGCAGCAAGAACAACAGCAGCAGAAAAAACAGCAGCAACCGCAGCAGCAGCAGCAGAAACAGCAGCAGCAGCAGAAACAGCAGCAACAGCAGCAGCAGCAGAAACAACAGCAGCAACAACCGCAGCAGAAGCAACAACAACCGAAGACGACGACAAAAGCGAGGGTACCACCAATAAATACGTACAAGATTGAGCTTTTGGACACTATTAAACTATGTAAGTCGGCCATAGGCAACAATTTTTATATTAAACGATTAAATGAAGACAGGCACGCTCTCCACTACAATACAGTGGAACAATATAAAAAAATTAAAGATTTGTTAAAGGACACGACGACGGAGTTCTTCTTGCGCTGCTTAAAGAGAAAGTTGCACTCTTTCCCTCGAATTCGTAGGGGTCAAGCCATGCACCACAGCTAAGGCAAAAATGGAGAAGCGGAAACTTCCGTTCTCCCTAGTTCAGCTTTCACCCAATAGGAAACTGGATGGTCTAAGGAGTATTAAAGTCCTAGACTACCAGGTTGACTACAATGTATTCGCTGCCAAAGGTTCGGTCACGCCGCGTCGAACTGCGAAATGCAGCTTCGATGTGTCAAGTGTGGAAAGAACCACAAAGCAGAGGAATGCACTCTGGGTAAGGATGGAGTGGCAGATAAGAGCCAGCTCAGGTGTGCTTTATGCAGGAACACGGGACACACCGCAAACTATCAGGGTTGTCCCAAGTTAAAGTGTATTAAGAAAGTAAATCCGGTTCGTCAGGAGAAGGTCGTAGTGAAACGTCCACCTGCTCCAATTCAAACACAATCCGTGACTCCCCAAGTGACCTACGCCCAACTGGCGGCAGGTAGGGGAAACGCGGAACAGAAAAGACCAAAGGTTGCTTCTCAGGCCCCAGTGCCTAGAGCACCGGAGGCTCAAACTGACCTGCTGGCCATCTTGCTCTCTATCCAAGGGCAGATGGAGCAGCTTCAACGTCAGGTACAGGAGCATGCGAACACACCTCCAGTGGTAATGGGTACGAACATGGAGGAGCAATCCTTGAAGATCCTTGCGGTGAATGTGAATTCACTGATTAGGATCGAGCGAAGAGCCGTATTGTTTAAGTTGCTAGAAGACCAAACCCCTGATGGGCTTATGGTTAGCGAAATAGAGCTATCCCAGAAGCACAAATTGGGGCACAATAAATACAATATTGTCAGAAGAGACCGACCCAACTCCACACAAGGAGGAGGTGTTGCGATCTTCATATGCAAAGAACTGCAATTTAATGTAATGTACAGCGGTGGAGGAGAATTATTTCGTCATGGCCGGAGATCTTAACACCAAACATAGAGATTGGGGACATAACACACCCAATCCTAGAGGGAACTTACTATTCAATTGGCACAGTGTCGAGTATAAACTCGATTTGAAAGCTACAGATAGTCCGTCGTTTCCTAGAAGCGGCTCCTATCTGGATCTTATGCTGTTCGACGTACGGTTACAACTGACCGACATGGACCTACAAACTATAAACTCCCTGCACACATTTGTGTATGACAGTGACCATTGCGGACTCAGTGCCGTAATACCGATTCCCAACGAAATTGCGGAATTGGAGGAGTTTGTCCTACAATTATAGTAGGACGCGTTGCACTCGCTTCACAAGAACTTTGACAAGAGCACTCTAAACGAATTCGCTCTACCAATAGGAATCTGTCAAACGAGGAGATTAACTGGTACCTAAAACAAATGGACGAGACAATTAAACGAACAATGGACAATGCGATACCTCGGTATCAACATACTGACAACGCAGGCATATTTCGTAGTGCAACAATTGACGCACTACACCAACACAAAAGTAAACTGCTGTCGACACTAAAAACCTTGTAGAGACAGTTTACTGACAGACAAAACTCGGAGATTAGGACGCTGAAGTCGTTGATTAAAAACCTCCAGAAATTAATTAAGGAAAATTACAGACTTTCTGTAAATTTGCATTGGAACAACAAAATTCGGGCTGTAAAATCCAACAACCTGAGTATGTTATCGCAAATAAATAAAATATTTCGGAGGAATAATGAAAACGACCTTCCGTGTTTTAAGATCCCCCGAACGACGAACAATGGACGAATACTTATAACAGCAGGTATAGATCCAGATAACGCAGTAGAGGATGACAACTTCTTTGTGATCGAAGATCCGCAGGAGAAGGTAGAGGCTATAGGAGCGACTTTCCAGGAAGTGTACAAGGTGAATGATACCATTTGCCCGAACCACGACCTGGAAAATCGGGTCCTTGTGCACAACTTCTACCGTAGAAATGATATAGAGCACTGGCGATCCGAGAAAATAGGTTTTACCGAGTTCAATGACGATAACATGGCAAATAATGTCACCGCCGATGAAAGGGTACATCCCCAGTGCATATCGAAGGTGGAGCTCCAAGCGATCTCCGACTCATTAAGGAGGAAGAAATCTACGGGAATCGATGGAGTATCGAACATTGTGCTTCGACATCTCCCTCTAGAAGCGGTGGACATTTACACCACTCTGTTTAACAATGCGCTGAATAATGCACATTATCCAGCGCATTGGAAAATAGCAGTGATATAACCCATCCCCAAAAGGGGTAAGGGCACTTCCAATCCGGCAAATCTCCGGTCGATAAGTCTCCTTCCGACCATCAGCAAGGTATTCGAAAAAGGTATTCGAGCCCTGCTTAAGTGGACTGAGAATTCGGTTTTAAGGCGGGGCATGATACAATACATGCCGCGTCTAAACTGGTATCGGATATCCAATGGAACAAAAGCAAGAACCAATGCACGGGTGCCTGCCTGATTGATTTGGAGAAGGCCTTCGACATCGTATGGTTAGAGGCACTCTTCTACAAGCTGAGCAGGCTGTCCATAAGCAAACCACTGCTATACATACTTTATAACATGCTCACCAGTAGACAATTCATTGTCAAAAATGTCAATGTGACTTCTGCCGGAACATTTCTAATTAAAAACGGTCTGCAACAAGGTGCGATTAATTCACCGATCCTTTTCAACATTTACACGAGCGATCTCATAGTATCACTTCAGCATGCCATAGCGTACGCAGACGACTTGATCGCGTACAGATCAGGACCAAAAATCGAGGTCAATGCAATTCTCTTGCAACGTGACTTCGATAAGATTCAGCGATAATGCGATGACTGGAAGTTGAAGATCAACTTCCAGAAATCGGAAACCATTCTTTTTAGGACGCCGTTGTCTGGGGACTCTAGGGATACCAGAAAGAATTGGCGAAAGTTCTCAATAGTTGGACCGCACGGACAGCCACTTGCGAGTCGAAGTGTAGTCAGATACCTGGGGCTCTAGTTAGACCAATATCTATATTTTAACAAACATATAGATGCTGATCTGACCAGAGCCAAAGGTGCTTTTCCCCTTACAAAGAGACTCTTTTATAGCAAGCAACTCGATGCAATGGTAAAGGTAATCTGCTACATGGCCCTCATCCGGCCCATGGTCGTATATGGATGCCTCGTGTGGTTCAACGTGGGAGCAAGCTTGTTGGAAAAGATTCGGGTGTTTGAGAGGGCTTGCCTTCATATGTACAGAACACCGGAGTCCCAATTACGAGTATCACGAAAGAGTGCGCCTTAACGGTTTTGTTCCCCCAGAGGCGTTCCTCTATTTTGATGAGAAAGGTCTGATCCAGGACAGATTGGCGGTGCCGCTAATCTTCCACGTTGCTCGGACAGTTGTGGATAGGCGACTCAACTACGACAGAGACGTTGCACACGGGAGTGTGGACTGGAAGGTAAAAATTAAAAAAAAAAAAAAAACTAAATCCACAGCACTTGGAAAAAACATAAAAAAAAGCACTCAATAAAACAAAAAAAATTAATTAAAAAAACTTACGTATAAGAATACGTAAGGTAGAATAAGATAGGCTAATTTAGAATAAGATAGTTTAAGATTTATTTTAAGGTAGATTAGTAAGTTTTATATATAAGAACATTAAAAAAAAAAAGTTCATATACTAAGTTTTTTCCATTGATTAAACATTTTTCTTAGTTGTAATAATTAATAGAATAATAAAATAAATAAATAAAGAATCTTAAGTTAGTTAAGTCGAAAGACATAGTTTTAAGTACTAGGTTTAACTTAGAGCGCCCGCATAGGGCCAGTAAGTTAGAATAAGAATAGTTAAGTTAGTTAAGTTAGTTTTAAGCGTTTTTTGTCTAGCTATAAGTGTAATGAATTATGAAATAAAAATGCATTAAAAATGAAATGAATGAGGGGTAAAGATAGGACGAACCCTGCTAATCTTCGGTCAATTAGTTTGCTTCCGAATGTTAGCAAGGTCTTTGAGAAAGTTGTCAATAGAGCCCTGTTGAAGTGGGTCGAGGACAATAACGTTATTCCGTACAACCAGTTTGGTTTCAGGGCAGGGCATGACACTATTCATGCCGCGTCGAAACTGGTATCCGACATACAGTGGAACAAATGCAAGAACCAGTGCTTGGGTGCTTGCCTAGTTGACTTTGAAAAGGCCTTCGACACTATATGGTTAGAGGGTCTTTTCTATAAGTTGACATCTACACGAGTGATCTGGTGAGTTCACTCAAACACGCTATAGCGTATGCAGACGATTTAGTGGCATACAGATCAGGTCCTAAGATCGAGGTCATCAACATCCTTTTGCAGCATGACTTCGATTAAATTAAGGGATATTGCGACGATTGGAAATCCTGTTCAGAAGTCCATTGTCTGGTGCCTATAGGGATACCAGAAAAAACTGGAAAAAAAATTGGCCATTATTGAACAAAACGGACAGGCATTGGCGGTGAGAAGCGTAGTTAGATATCTCGGTATCTGGCTCGACCAGTATCTATATTTTGGTAAACAAGTGGATGCTTGTCTTGCCGGGCCAAGAGGGCTTTTACTCTGACAAGGAGACTGTTTCACAACGGTCAACTTGCCTCCAGGGTGAAGGTCATATGCTACGTGGCCCTAATAAGGCCAATAATCGTTTATGGTTATCCATTGTGGTTCAATATAGCGCCTAGTTACATGGAAAATATTCGGGTTTTGGAGAGACAATGTCTTACGACTCCGGTTGTTCCGAACACCTGAATCCAACTATATAAAATACTATCCCAACAAGGCTCTATACGATGGGGCTCAATTGAACAGGATTGACAATTTCCTTATCAAAGTGATTCGAAGGCACGTTGCAAGAGTGATGGCCAGCGACAATAGCCTGATCTTTGGTACACCGCCATCGCAGCGCGAGAGATAAACGGCTAAACTACGGCGGGAACGTCGCCGATGCTCCTGAGCTTATCCGTTTTAGTTCCGCAATTGCAGAGAGGGACAAAACGGATACTGCAGAACAGTACCCCACGTTCTGGTGGCTGTTCGAAGGGGAAAGGGTCAACACGCCTTCCCAGGACGGTGCGTTACTTTCGGTAATATCCTCTTAGTTTTAAGTTAGTTTAAGTTAGCGAGGTTAGTTAGGGAGTTTCTGGGAGAGGCCGGGTTCATCAATATGAATTGGTGCTTCCGAGAGTTCACTGACGCCTCTTGGCCTCGGTCAGCTCCCGGTGGCGCATGTGCACCATGTTGGTGACTGCCAGGGGCCCGGATAGCAATTGGGATGGTGACCACTCGGTGCGTGAGGCAACGAGTGTTCTCCACCCTGATTATAGTTATTGTAGGTTAAGTAGCGTAGGTAGCTTGTAAGATTTTTATTTGAAACACAATAAAGATAACAAGTTTTTTTCTATTTTATAATTTATATTTTCTTGGTAAATAATAATATGTAAGATTAGTTCGTAGAATAGTTTTTAGGCCGAAAGGCAGTATGTTATATGGACATAGTTATGTTTAGAGCGCCCGCATAAGGACCAGTAAGCTAGAATAAGAAACCTGTTAATTTTTAAGTTAGTCGGAACGGCTCCTTTTTTTAATTTATTTTTTTTTTTAATACCTTTATTAAAATTACATACTAGACAAAAATGACTAATTTTTGTCTAGTATGTAAGTTTAATAAAGATAGTAAAAAAAATATGAAATTAAAAAAAAAAGGAGCCGTTCCAGCTAAAACTAATTCTATAGGGTAAATAAGCTAACTTTTTATAAATTTCTCTCTGGATAGGCGAACCTGAAACGCTGAGTTAGCGCCCGAGATTTCTGTAGATGCTTGTTGATTTTTCGCTTGAATAGCTGTGATTAAAGGCATCTAAAAATATGGCTCCAGGGTGTGATTTTCAAAGCTTACTTGTTTTGTAGCAGAAGGATTTTTTGAAAGAGATGTTCGCGTGGTTGCCAGGTGGACATAAAGGTAAGTGGTAGTATCTATAGAAGAAACATATGTACGGGTATGTAGGTCTCTTTTAGCCTCCGATGAGCTAACGGTTAGTGATTGGATCTTAGTGTGGGATCATCAATTAAGCGGACTGTTCATCTCTATTTTTATCTAGCTTTCATTACCTACTTGCACAGGAACAAAGTATCGATTCCTACGTACATACCTGGTATCGAAAAGAAAGTAACGGTTATTTACTTTTATCGAGTCATAATAAATGTAATCCTTTTAAGAAGTCATAAAAATCATTGATTTTGAATGGTGCGAGGATGAAATTCACGAGTGTTTCGTAGCTACAAGCGCAAAGAAGTCCGCGGCGAAAAGAACATTTCTAGTCGTATGACCTTCATGTGTGCACACATAGATTGTATTCTCACTACAATCTGCAAACGTTTAGTGAGACTTTTGAAAGCTGGGCCTTATTAGGTGGGGAGCCTTATTTGTTGAACATACAAGTAGTATTTATTCGCTTAAGTGCTTTAAGTTTCAAAAACCCCACCGACTTAAGATTATAAAAGTTCATCAATGTCATTTGCTACATACTCGTAAGTATGATATCTTCAAAAGAATGAACCTCAATAAGCCCTTAAAGCCACAATGATTTACAAATATGTATGGCTTTATGTTTCTGATTGCATACGCGATATTACGTTAATTGGAAGCAATTTTTCTCGACCTTTCTCAACAATTTATCACACTGCTTAGTCTATTCTACCATATAAATGAAGATACTACAGGCTTTAACGACAACAACTTAATAACTTGATATATTTTCATATATGAATGTCGATTGTCGACGTATGGATAAGGAAAAGTATGTGTCTTAGGGAATTGTACTATAATATCATTATGGTAGGATGCTGAAGCATGCGTAACTTGGAATTTATAATAATTAAAACCGTGCGAAATACATACACACAATTTAGAGGATGTACGAGGAGCGGCTGATAAGTTCGCTGCCTAAAGCATTAAGTAAAAGAAGAGATCCGATTAAAAACATTTGTATCTAGTTCTCATCTGCAAATCTCCGGCCTCGTAACTCCTTTTTTTTCAAATTGGAAAAAAGAAAAAAGTCGCTCGGGGCCAAGTCTGGGCTCTAGGGTGGGTGGTTTATTGTTGAAAAACAGGTGTCTTTTAAGGCTTTTCTCGAAAACCACAGTACTTAAGTCGTCGTTGCTTGTCTAGCGCAAGTATTTTCGGTACCCAGCACGCACACATATCTTTTATATTTAAATGCTCGTGGAAAATATCTCTAACCTGTTCTTTGCTGATGTGCAACTCGTTCGCTATCTGCCACATTCTACGGTCGGCCAGAACTAAAATTTTCAACTTTTCCGTTTTCTTCAGTACCACTCTTTTCTTCAGTACCACAGGTCATGAAAACCTGCATTCATATCAATAAATAGACCAGCAGTAGACTTTTTACTATCGAGGTTAGACATACGAGTAACTTTATCACTAAATTGCAGAAGTGCATTTTCGGTCGATTTACCTTTTTGAAGGCTAAATTGGGATGCATTAAAAAAAAAAAAGTTTTTAAAAGATAGTTATATCACTATCCTATTTTTTAGAAGTTTTTGAAAAAGTTTACTTACAGCTGGGAGAAGAGATATAGGCCTATAATTACCGATAACTTTTAAGACTTCAAGTGAAGTTATGGGTTTAAATACAAAACTGTTACAAAGCAGTGGGTCAGCACAGCAACCAGTTGTCAGACAGGGGAGACAAGAAGGTTGGACAAGACCCGGTTGTAAACTGGTGAATATGTTAGTAAAATAGTTACTAAAAGCATCAGCAATGACCAGTTTTTCAGATACAACACAATTATCGACACGTATAACAGTCTGTTTTTTTTGCAACTGAGGACTTATTTAAAATATTGTTAACTACTTGCCATTCATTTTCTAAGTTACCTCTAGCAGAACTGAATTGAGAACGCTAGTAATTATCTCGACAAATTGGAATTTCCCTATTAAGTTCAGACCACAGTTTTTTATAGTTACTTTTTAATCTCAGATTTCCAGGGTACTTATGGCATTTAATTCTAAATGTGTTTTTACTTTTTTCAATAAGTACCTAGTAATATAAGATTTGAGTCTCTTAAAATAACTGTTAGGACGTAAAGATGAGGAACAATTAAGAATATGCTTCTTAAGAGAATCAATGAACAATGAATAGGAAGTCTAAATCCACAGCACTTGGAAAAAACATAAAAAAAAGCACTCAATAAAACAAAAAAAATTAATTAAAAAAACTTACGTATAAGAATACGTAAGGTAGAATAAGATAGGCTAATTTAGAATAAGATAGTTTAAGATTTATTTTAAGGTAGATTAGTAAGTTTTATATATAAGAACATTGAAAAAAAAAAGTTCATATACTAAGTTTTTTCCATTGATTAAACATTTTTCTTAGTTGTAATAATTAATAGAATAATAAAATAAATAAATAAAGAATTTTAAGTTAGTTAAGTCGAAAGACATAGTTTTAAGTACTAGGTTTAACTTAGAGCGCCCGCATAGGGCCAGTAAGTTAGAATAAGAATAGTTAAGTTAGTTAAGTTATTTTTAAGCGTTTTTTGTCTAGCTATAAGTGTAATGAATTATGAAATAAAAATGCATTAAAAATGAAATGAATGAGGGGTAAAGATAGGACGAACCCTGCTAATCTTCGGTCAATTAGTTTGCTTCCGAATATTAGCAAGGTCTTTGAGAAAGTTGTCAATAGAGCCCTGTTGAAGTGGGTCGAGGACAATAACGTTATTCCGTACAACCAGTTTGGTTTCAGGGCAGGGCATGACACTATTCATGCCGCGTCGAAACTGGTATCCGACATACAGTGGAACAAATGCAAGAACCAGTGCTTGGGTGCTTGCCTAGTTGACTTTGAAAAGGCCTTCGACACTATATGGTTAGAGAGTCTTTTCTATAAGTTGACATCTACACGAGTGATCTGGTGAGTTCACTCAAACACGCTATAGCGTATGCAGACGATTTAGTGGCATACAGGTCAGGTCCTAAGATCGAGGTCATCAACATCCTTTTGCAGCATGACTTCGATTAAATTAAGGGATATTGCGACGATTGGAAATCCTGTTCAGAAGTCCATTGTCTGGTGCCTATAGGGATACCAGAAAAAACTGGAAAAAAAATTGGCCATTATTGAACAAAACGGACAGGCATTGGCGGTGAGAAGCGTAGTTAGATATCTCGGTATCTGGCTCGACCAGTATCTATATTTTGGTAAACAAGTGGATGCTTGTCTTGCCGGGCCAAGAGGGCTTTTACTCTGACAAGGAGACTGTTTCACAACGGTCAACTTGCCTCCAGGGTGAAGGTCATATGCTACGTGGCCCTAATAAGGCCAATAATCGTTTATGGTTATCCATTGTGGTTCAATATAGCGCCTAGTTACATGGAAAATATTCGGGTTTTGGAGAGACAATGTCTTACGACTCCGGTTGTTCCGAACACCTGAATCCAACTATATAAAATACTATCCCAACAAGGCTCTATACGATGGGGCTCAATTGAACAGGATTGACAATTTCCTTATCAAAGTGATTCGAAGGCACGTTGCAAGAGTGATGGCCAGCGACAATAGCCTGATCTTTGGTACACCGCCATCGCAGCGCGAGAGATAAACGGCTAAACTACGGCGGGAACGTCGCCGATGCTCCTGAGCTTATCCGTTTTAGTTCCGCAATTGCAGAGAGGGACAAAACGGATACTGCAGAACAGTACCCCACGTTCTGGTGGCTGTTCGAAGGGGAAAGGGTCAACACGCCTTCCCAGGACGGTGCGTTACTTTCGGTAATATCCTCTTAGTTTTAAGTTAGTTTAAGTTAGCGAGGTTAGTTAGGGAGAGGTTAGTTAGGGAGTTTCTGGGAGAGGCCGGGTTCATCAATATGAATTGGTGCTTCCGAGAGTTCACTGACGCCTCTTGGCCTCGGTCAGCTCCCGGTGGCGCATGTGCACCATGTTGGTGACTGCCAGGGGCCCGGATAGCAATTGGGATGGTGACCACTCGGTGCGTGAGGCAACGAGTGTTCTCCACCCTGATTATAGTTATTGTAGGTTAAGTAGCGTAGGTAGCTTGTAAGATTTTTATTTGAAACACAATAAAGATAACAAGTTTTTTTCTATTTTATAATTTATATTTTCTTGGTAAATAATAATATGTAAGATTAGTTCGTAGAATAGTTTTTAGGCCGAAAGGCAGTATGTTATATGGACATAGTTATGTTTAGAGCGCCCGCATAAGGACCAGTAAGCTAGAATAAGAAACCTGTTAATTTTTAAGTTAGTCGGAACGGCTCCTTTTTTTAATTTAATTTTTTTTTTAATACCTTTATTAAAATTACATACTAGACAAAAATGACTAATTTTTGTCTAGTATGTAAGTTTAATAAAGATAGTAAAAAAAATATGAAATTGAAAAAAAAGGAGCCGTTCCAGCTAAAACTAATTCTATAGGGTAAATAAGCTAACTTTTTATAAATTTCTCTCTGGATAGGCGAACCTGAAACGCTGAGTTAGCGCCCGAGATTTCTGTAGATGCTTGTTGATTTTTCGCTTGAATAGCTGTGATTAAAGGCATCTAAAAATATGGCTCCAGGGTGTGATTTTCAAAGCTTACTTGTTTTGTAGCAGAAGGATTTTTTGAAAGAGATGTTCGCGTGGTTGCCAGGTGGACATAAAGGTAAGTGGTAGTATCTATAGAAGAAACATATGTACGGGTATGTAGGTCTCTTTTAGCCTCCGATGAGCTAACGGTTAGTGATTGGATCTTAGTGTGGGATCATCAATTAAGCGGACTGTTCATCTCTATTTTTATCTAGCTTTCATTACCTACTTGCACAGGAACAAAGTATCGATTCCTACGTACATACCTGGTATCGAAAAGAAAGTAACGGTATTTACTTTTATCGAGTCATAATAAATGTAATCCTTTTAAGAAGTCATAAAAATCATTGATTTTGAATGGTGCGAGGATGAAATTCACGAGTGTTTCGTAGCTACAAGCGCAAAGAAGTCCGCGGCGAAAAGAACATTTCTAGTCGTATGACCTTCATGTGTGCACACATAGATTGTATTCTCACTACAATCTGCAAACGTTTAGTGAGACTTTTGAAAGCTGGGCCTTATTAGGTGGGGAGCCTTATTTGTTGAACATACAAGTAGTATTTATTCGCTTAAGTGCTTTAAGTTTCAAAAACCCCACCGACTTAAGATTATAAAAGTTCATCAATGTCATTTGCTACATACTCGTAAGTATGATATCTTCAAAAGAATGAACCTCAATGAGCCCTTAAAGCCACAATGATTTACAAATATGTATGGCTTTATGTTTCTGATTGCATACGCGATATTATGTTAATTGGAAGCAATTTTTCTCGACCTTTCTCAACAATTTATCACACTGCTTAGTCTATTCTACCATATAAATGAAGATACTACAGGCTTTAACGACAACAACTTAATAACTTGATATATTTTCATATATGAATGTCGATTGTCGACGTATGGATAAGGAAAAGTATGTGTCTTATGGAATTGTACTATAATATCATTATGGTAGGATGCTGAAGCATGCGTAACTTGGAATTTATAATAATTAAAACCGTGCGAAATACATACACACAATTTAGAGGATGTACGAGGAGCGGCTGATAAGTTCGCTGCCTAAAGCATTAAGTAAAAGAAGAGATCCGATTAAAAACATTTGTATCTAGTTCTCATCTGCAAATCTCCGGCCTCGTAACTCCTTTTTTTTCAAATTGGAAAAAAGAAAAAAGTCGCTCGGGGCCAAGTCTGGGCTCTAGGGTGGGTGGTTTATCGTTGAAAAACAGGTGTCTTTTAAGGCTTTTCTCGAAAACCACAGTACTTAAGTCGTCGTTGCTTGTCTAGCGCAAGTATTTTCGGTACCCAGCACGCACACATATCTTTTATATTTAAATGCTCGTGGAAAATATCTCTAACTTGTTCTTTGCTGATGTGCAACTCGTTCGCTATCTGCCACATTCTACGGTCGGCCAGAACTAAAATTTTCAACTTTTCCGTTTTCTTCAGTACCACTCTTTTCTTCAGTACCACAGGTCATGAAAACCTGCATTCATATCAATAAATAGACCAGCAGTAGACTTTTTACTATCGAGGTTAGACATACGAGTAACTTTATCACTAAATTGCAGAAGTGCATTTTCGGTCGATTTACCTTTTTGAAGGCTAAATTGGGATGCATTAAAAAAAAAAAAGTTTTTAAAAGATAGTTATATCACTATCCTATTTTTTAGAAGTTTTTGAAAAAGTTTACTTACAGCTGGGAGAAGAGATATAGGCCTATAATTACCGATAACTTTTAAGACTTCAAGTGAAGTTATGGGTTTAAATACAAAACTGTTACAAAGCAGTGGGTCAGCACAGCAACCAGTTGTCAGACAGGGGAGACAAGAAGGTTGGACAAGACCCGGTTGTAAACTGGTGAATATGTTAGTAAAATAGTTACTAAAAGCATCAGCAATGACCAGTTTTTCAGATACAACACAATTATCGACACGTATAACAGTCTGTTTTTTTTGCAACTGAGGACTTATTTAAAATATTGTTAACTACTTGCCATTCATTTTCTAAGTTACCTCTAGCAGAACTGAATTGAGAACGCTAGTAATTATCTCGACAAATTGGAATTTCCCTATTAAGTTCAGACCACAGTTTTTTATAGTTACTTTTTAATCTCAGATTTCCAGGGTACTTATGGCATTTAATTCTAAATGTGTTTTTACTTTTTTCAATAAGTACCTAGTAATATAAGATTTGAGTCTCTTAAAATAACTTTTAGGACGTAAAGATGAGGAACAATTAAGAATATGCTTCTTAAGAGAAGCAATGAACAATGGAAGTCGAGGCATCCGTACAAGAATAAACATTTTTCCAAAACTCATATGTAGGATTGTATTTGAGCTTGCTGTAGTTGATCTTCATTACTCGGCTTGGAGACTTGAAATTATTATTATTGATCTTGCTATTGGAAATGCTAAACAAAAACCCAGTCATAGAGTAATCAGTAATCATAAAATCTAGAACGCATTTCTTACAATTACTGATCGAACTATTTCTAAACCGTCCATATATATGATCTAAACAACTACCTGAGACTAGTCTAGTGGGTTCATTGGCAAAGCTTATTAGACCGTGTGAAGCTAACAATGCCATATAGCTCGAAACAATTTCACTATTTTATAAAATAATGATATTGAAATCTCCTAATACAATCAGATTTTTTCATTTTTCATTTTCCAAGAGACAAGCAAATTTTTCTATAAACTTACAAACATTAAACATATGCAATCTATAAACACATAAAAAGATATAGATTTCAGGGCTTATTTCAATGGAAACTTTTAATACATCAGCACACAAAAAATCAACACAAACGACTTCGTGAATAAAGTATTCCTCTTTCTCTTTTATAAAACAACGAACACCACCTGCAGTGTTAGCATGAAAATTAAAACCGTGCATAAATAATCTTCTTTTTCAAACCTATAAATCCAAATTTCGGATACAAAAACAATATCTGGAATGCACAAAAACGAATCAACATGAGTGACAAGAGCGGAAAAATGTTCTCTAAGACTTCTGACAGTCAGGTGTACAATAAAGAACTTATCTTATCTGACACTCCAACAAGCTCCTGAAACGATGGTTAGTTTCTTCTAAGTTAGAAAGATTCTGGTAGATCATTTGAAGAGTGCATGCATTCTCCCTGTCATCGAACTTTGTAGGCCGGGGTGCTGTTGTTTTTGCGTAGTTGCTTCCCACTTGATCTTTTTTTTTTTTTTTTTTGTTAGTGGCAGCCAATGCATTGTTGCTGTTAGGCATAGGCATAGCTGATAGCGGCAAGTGTAAAGAGCGACGTCCAAGTACTGCACATTTATTCCACTTGCTTTAATAAAGTCTGCATCTTGTTCTGTGATATACACACAAGAATTATAGAAGAAATGCAAGCAGTCGTTACAATTCATTTTGTTAAGCAATTCCGATTAATTTTTTGCGAACAAACGCAGCAATTCATTTTGTAAAAAAGGTTAATTAAATAAAGTTCTAAGATTCTAAGATGTGTACCCCACGACAATCCAGAGAGAACTGGCGCGGTGCTCAAAATTGCGATAATATCCGATTTCGGCTGACATAGTGATGTTTATCCTACCACAGATAATAACAAAATGAGATTATTATTGATTTTAGATTTGATTCGCTACAACTCGACCATCCTGACATGTAGTCGTCCCGATTTCAACCCACTGTCTTACTACAACTGCCCGTTTTGTTTTTTCTCATTTGTAACCATGGTTTGAGGTTTGCCGCTTCCCATATTCCTTCGTACAGTACCTGACTCACTCGATGCCCTTCGACGTCCTTCAACACATATCTGTCATTCTGTAAGACCTTTTCAAACTTATTATATACGGACCCTTAAACTTCGGAGCTATTTTCTTACTAGCACCGGGAGTATTAATAAAATTTCTCACCATTACACGCTCTCCTTCCTTATACAGCCATGGACATATAAATGACATATTTTTTTATTTGTTGTTTCGTATGCTATATTGTCGTAAATATTGTTGATAAACTACAAGTATTTGGTTTTTTCCCAAGGCTTATTATACCCTTAAACTTCGGAGCAATTTTCTTACTAGCACCGGGAGTACTAATAAAATTTCTCACCATTACACACTCTCCTTCCTTATACAGACATGGACATATAAATGGCATATTTTTTTATTTGTTGTTTCGTATGCTATATTGTCGTAAATATTGTTGATAAACTAAAAGTATTTGGTTTTTTCCCAAGGCTTATTTTCTATATTCAATAATAAAACAAACTTAAATTACAATTCATTAATAAAAAACCAAAATGATCAGAATGTAAAAAAAAAACCAATTTATGAGCTGGACACATAAATGGCACAACCTGGAAAAAAAGAAAAAAATCGTGCTAAAATTGCATTTGTTGATTTTTGTTATGTACAAACAATTAAATAATTAATATTTTGTGTTGTAGCCTTTGTTTTTGATAACAGCTCCACACTTGCGACTCATACTTTCCACGAGTTTTTGGCATTTTTCTTTGGGTATAGCATACCAAGCTTTTTGTGTGGCAGACCAAAGATCATCCATGTTTTTATAATTTTTTTTGGCAATTTCAACCTTGACTTCATTCCACAGGTTCTCGATCGGATTTAAGTCAGGGCTCTGGGCTGGCCAGTCCAAAACGCCGATCTTCTCCGCATGAAACCAAGTCTTCACCAGTTTGGAGGAGTGCTTGGGGCCATTGTCTTGCATGAATGTCCACTTAATTGGCATGGACTCGAAGGCATATGGTTCCATATGATTTTTCAAAATGTCCAAATATTGAAACTTGTCCATTTTGCCATTGATTTTTATAAGCGGACCTACGCCATGCCAAGAAAATGCACCCCACACCATAATGTTTCCACCTCCGTGCTTTACAGTTTTCTGGGTGAACCTAGGACTGTACTGTTGACATTTAGGACGATGAACAAAGGTTCTACCATCTGGTCCTATCCTATTGATCTTGGTTTCATCACTCCACAATACGTTTTTCCAAAAATTTATGGTCTTTTTTGGTGGGTTTTGGCGAAGGTTAATCGCTTTAAAACATTTTTTTTTGAGAGCAGTGGCTTTTTTCTGGAAATGCGCCAAAACAAATTTGCCTCGTTCAATCGTCCTCTGACAAGCCTGGTGGATATTTCCAAGTCTAATGACTGATTGATATTGGATGCTACCTGCTGTGATGACTTGAATGGATCCTTTTTCGACATTCTAACTACGGCTGCATCTATTCGCACATCTGTTTTTTTAGGCCGCGGCTTCCGAATTTTGCCTTTGGCCAGTACATCCGGATTGTCTACGCATGATATAATTGCATTGTACACTTTTTTTCGAGAACAATGCACAAGTTTTGCAATTTCCGTCACTTTTTTCCCTTCTTCATGCATTCTCCATATTATCCGTCTTTCCTCAAAAGTGGTATGTTTTCCTGATCCCATTTTCAATTAATTTTCACTTCACAATACTCTTAATAACTTATTTTTCAACTACAAAAAATATCATGTGATTCAATTGAAAGCTACGCGAGTACTGCATATTCTAAAATATTTGTGCCATTTATGTGTCCACCTCAAATCAGCATTGTTTACGAAAAATTGATAACGGTAATTAATAATAAGCAAAACATAACGGAACATTTATGCGCCGTAGACACCAAAGCTATTGTAGCACCAAGCTGAATGCAAAAAAGTACATTTTAATAAACTTTTAGTTGAAAAATTTAAACATTTGTTTGAAATCTAATTTTGTGCCATTTATATGTCCAAGGCTGTATGTCTTGTGAGCTCTCCAACGGTCCTTTTGTAATGTGTTACATTCTGGCACTTAATCATCCTATCGACGGCACTATCTGGCACTTAATCATCCTATCGTTCGCATTCTTCCACAATTTTCTTCAAAACACTCATTTAAACTCTACTTCAGTAAGTCAATAACTTCTCCTCTTTGTCTCACCTCATACAACAACTTGCTCGGTGTTGTACCTATGCTTCGGTGCACAGTGTTGTTCATGGCGAACTCGATACTTGGTAAAACTTTGTCTAAGGACGCTTAGACGCTATCATGGGTGCCAAACTCCTATTTAATCTTTTCACTTGCCCGTTGGCTTCCGGGGAACCTATGGCGATCTTAATGTGACGTATATTCTTGTCTTCAAGAAAAGTCCCGAAGTCCTTCGAAGTAAATGCATTTCCACATATTTCTTTTTTGCATGATTGAGTATTACCGGGCCAGAGTGATCTACATGTATTATTTCGAAGGGCGCTTTTCCCTTTAGTATACTATGTAAGTAGCCTTCATTCTTCCCAAACTCCTTCGTGCTTTCAAATAGTCTGCTATGTGCGACTTTATTTTCCTTCCATTTGAGGGAACCAGTAAGTCTTTAACACTGCATCGGATACCTTATCGCAGCCTACATGCCCCATCTCGTCATGATATTGTAACATCGTCTAAAACCCATTCCAAACTGTACTTTCATTCGAGGTTCGTGTCTGCAATAGCCACGGATAAAGAGAAAATTATAACTGGAAGAAATGATTGTCATCTTGGAATTATTACATCAGAATTTTCTGTTCCAGTGGTCGAAGAATTTGCTAGAAGTTCCTGGCTATCAGAAACTTCTGCTATATAAGGACAGATGGCGATCGAAAGGAGGCAGTAGTTTTAAAACCGTGGCGGAGAGATTAGAAAAGTGATAATGGGCGAAGTTGTAATTTTGTGATAAATTGAAAGTTGAGAGTTAACAAGAAAAAGTAATTAGTTTGGATTTGTTAATTAAGTAATTGAAAGGAGATAAAGTGATTTGAGAGGAAAGAGACCTTGTAAGAAAAGAATTTGCGAAGAATAGTATAGTGTGAACTTGAATTGTTCTATAGACTAGAAAATAAAGAAATAAATTTCACAGAATATCGATTTATCTACTCGAGCCGTAGCTCGCATATTACAATATATATGTAATATTCTACTCTCCATCTCCACAGGTACATAAAACAATATCCTTTCTCCTACTTTTCTGTATACTAGTCAGTTCGTTGCGCATCTCGTAAAAACCACTCTCCTTTTTCTCCAATTATTTCTGCATCTCGTAATCTCCAAATCCTTGTATTGACAAATGGGTAAGTTTTTTTCAAACGTGTTTTCTTCCAGCATCAAGATATTGTACATGTTGCATTTTATCCCCGCTGCAATATTCCAGGGTGTAGTCATAGTTCACCTCTCTTTTGTTAATCGTCAACGTTAATGAGTTACAGTGTGTTGCAATCTTAAACTTGATGTAATGTAAATATATCGTGAATCTCTGATTGCCAGTTCGAAACTGTTATATTTTCATGTACATTCTGTCGTTCTTCTTGAATAGTAGAACACTGGATGGAACTTCCCGTCCACCTTCCTTTATTATTCATTAACATGGCTCCGAACCCTATGAAACTCGCATCGCAATGAAGCTCTATCTCACCCTGAGGACTGTATATTGCCAAAATAGATGTCGCCATTAATCTTCCCTTAACTTCTTTGAAGCATTGCATCTCTTCACTACCAAATTTAAAAACAGCGTCCTTTCTCAACAATTTATATAATGGTTGGGCTAACACTGAAACCCTTTAACGAATCTTCTGAAATAGGAACATAATCCTAAAGAGCTATGCACAGCCTTTACACTCTGCGGTACAGGGAAATTCTTTATCGATTCAATGCGTTTTTCATTTGGCTGTATACCATCCTTGGACACTGTGTATCCTAAGTACTGAACCTTAGCTTCTATAAACTGGCACTTGTCCAAACGTAACTCCAACTTGTTTCTTACTAATCTATCAAAAACTTCCTTCAGTATCTATAGGTGTTCTTCCACAGTCTCAGTTGTTTTCATTATATCATCTATACAAATTTTAACCGTCTTTAGTATAATCAGATCTTCAAAAACCTTTGAAATACAACGTTGGAATTCCAAGGGAACATTTTAACCCGAAATGCCATCCTTAGCCACTCATACTGTCCCGTAGGTGTTACAAACGATGAGTACTTAATCGAATCCTCATTCATTGGTATTTGATAGAATGCACTCTTCAGATCTAACAATGTATACGTCTGTTTATCTAAGCACTTGTCTAATAAGTTGTCTATTAATGTTATTAGCTGATTGCTTCTTTAGGGTAACTTCATTTAAGTTTCTGAAATCCACGCAAAGTCGTGTATCACCCGTCTTCTTTTTCACCAGTACAATAGGGGACGCATATTCTGACCTACCCTGTCTGATTACCCCTTCCCGTAACAGCTCGTCCACCATGGATTGCACTTGTTCCTTTTCGGTATATGAGAGCCTCTTTTGATAAGAATAAAATGGTTTTGGATCGCTCAATCTTAGTTTCATTTCGTATTTATTTTTATTTCAGGCTCTTCGGGACGCTTACAGTACATAAACATTCGTTTGAACTTTTCTTTCATCTCCCAATCTATTTTACAATTGCTTATTAACTCTACTTTCGTTTCGACCTCTATTTTTAGTAACTCTTGAAAATGTTTTACGCTTACCTTCCTCGTTTGTCTCTCTTTTGCTACGCTAGTTAATCTTAACTTCGCCTTTTCATGAAATATCTACCTAGAATTAGGGGAAACGTCATTGTACCATCCGGTACCACTAGTAGGTCGAGTTCAGGTTTTTCCTCTTCTAATAAAATTTAACAACACACTTTGCCTAGTATTCTTAAAGGACTTATATTTATTTCCTGAAACTTAACATTTTTTTCATATGCATTCATAACTGCTATTGAAACATATCCTTGCCTGATTATGTTGATCGAGCTGCCGGTACTAGTAGTGAATCTAATATTTTATTTTGTAAATATATTATTAAATAACCTTATGGATTCATCTGCTTCATCCTCTTGGTGCACGTTATACATCAGCATCCTACTTGGCTTCTTCCACTCTGGACAGTTTGCTGGTAGATGCCCCATCCTGGCAAAAACGTGACATGCTCCTTTATACCTTTTGTCCTTCTTACACTCATTCGCCATATGCCCAACGCAATTGTAGTTGTAACATCTGATCTGACTTCTTGCTGTATTGCTCCTTGTAAATCACTCCTGCTGGACGGCTCTCACTCGTTGCGGCTTCCGTTAAGTACGAGTAATTTTTGAAAAGGCTTGAAGTAGCTGTGCCTACGTGGAGTAGCATTGGATGAGTGCTGCCTGCAGGCGTATCGTACTCTGTTTTGCTTTCAATTATACAACTAAATCATCCTCATCGATTTGAAAGCAATTAGAGAGAATGATTTTGTCGTTGCAATATTCTGTGAAACTCTCATTTACCTCCCATTTTCTGTCTTCGAATTTCCGACGCAGTATCATCTTGTTTTCTTTCGTGCTGAACAGCTCTTTTATTTCTCCTATCAATTCGTCCATTCCTTCGATCGAAACGTTCGGTTTTGAGTGCAACCACTGTAGTGCTTTGCCCTTCATTTTTGTCAGCATTTTTGTCTCAATGCTTTTGAGTTGAGCTAACCGTCTTTAGTCGTATTCTGAAAACATATCCTTCCATATACCCAACTGTTGCGGATCGGATGGTGCTGGAACAGTCTTGTCACCCATTTGTGTTTCGTTTGTGTGTATGCTCTCATTTGTCTTGCTTCCACTTGGTTGTGTCCGATCAATTGTCTGCGCTCCTTCATGTGAGTGCATGTCGTCATTCGTTTTTTCCCGGAAAAAAAAAATATGGTATTTATTTTCACGAAAACAATTACTTTCTTTTAGATAAAACAAAGTTTAAAAAAAGAAGTGCACGACTGAGTCGCAAGTACTTACAGCTCTATATTGTTTATCTGTATAAACTCAGATTTATTTATTTTTTTTAAATTCGATAAGACGTAAAAAAATGTTTTTTTTTCACAATCCGTCAAAATTAAGAACAACATTTTTATAAACTTAGTATGTATGACCTTGCATATTTAAATATTATTTAGATATAAGTTTCGAGTAAAATCGATAAAGCCATAGCTGAGAAATAGTATATTATTAAAAACAAGCCAATAAGCAAAGTATCGTTACACGTATTTTCTGGCGAAAACGTGGTACGCCATTTGATAGCATATATCCTAAATATCGATATAGAATATTGGTATCGGTTGTGGCTACACAGAATTGAGAGACCCTGTTTGTTAAGTTTCTATATAATATAATGTCAAGTTTGATCAAAATCTCGAGATCGAACAAAAATGTTATAACGTTCGAAGGGGTTAGGTAAAACCCGTTTTTTGTTCTGTCTGGCTGTCTATTTATCCTAAGATGACCCGCTCGATAACAACTGAAGATTTTGGATAATATTTATTTATTTTTTTTCCCCAAATGGTAGGTGAAAAATCTGCGTCAAAGTTTTTAATTTCGTTTTCCACAGTAGCAATTCCGAGATCTCTATGGATATATCGCTGTTTCTTATGTACCATAGTGCGCTGTCTATTCTTCTTAGCACTTTATTTTCAAAAGTTTGTAAAATATTGTAATTGTTTTTTTTTTTGTACAACCCCATAGTTGTATACCATATGTCCACATCGGTTTAAGCACTCGCTTGTATAAAAGCAGTTTGTTATCTATGTTAAGCTTGGAATATTTTCCAAGTAACCAGTGTATTTCTCTGTGTTAATTTTCGAGTTCGGCAAACCCCACGAGTGGACCAGTAGGGATGCAGTAAAGTGGGAGGGTTGTGATCCCTTTACTCTGGATCATAACTTCGCCGTAAGAAGAAGAAGAAGAATTTTTGAGTTCTTTGTTTTTCTTACCTTCCCGAGGTATTTAGCCTCGATTGAAAAAGGAATTCGAGCGTAATACACAAAGATAGGTAAATTATTTACTTTTTTATAGGTGAAATTTACATTAATAGATTTGGTTTCCTAGAGCGCGATTCGTCAAGTCTGTGTCCATTCATTTACCCTATTTATTGTTTCTTACAACTTGTTAGTGGTTTCTTCTATAGTTTTCCTCGTCGTCAGAATGGCAGTGTCATCGGCAAATGTACCTAATGTGGTGCCTTCTTCTTGCAACAGATACAAGAGCGGACCTAGAACACTACCTTGCGGTACCCCGCAAAACCTGCCGCAATTTGAACTTCAAGCATTCGCGCCAGACCTTTTTAAAGCTTGAGAAACGTCTTCTTCTTTTCTTTAAAACCTTTTTCAATTACATCGGTTATTATATGTGTAGAATGCGTGAATTTAGGTGCAAGCATTCTACTTGATCAATTGTAGAATGCTTGCACCTAAATCCAAACTGATGATCAGGAATAAGATGTTTTTCTTCTATAAAAGGCTGCAACCGACTAAGCAATGTCATTTCGAAGACTTTGGATATAATCGGAAGTAGGGAGATCGGTCTATATGACTTTTTTTTCATTCGGCGGTTTACCAGATTTTGGAACCATTATAACTTCTGCGATTTTCCATTTACTTGGAACATACTGTAGTATGCGGGCTACGGCTCGAGTAGATAAAACAATATTCTGTGAAATTATTTCTTTATTTTCTAGTCTATAGAACAATTCAGGTTCACACTATACTATTCTTCGCAATTATTTTCTTACAATGTCTCTTTCCTCTCAAATCACTTATCTCCTTTCTTCTACTTAATTCACAAGTCCAAACTAATTACTTCTTCTAATTACTTTCAATTTATCACAAGATTACAACTTCGCCCATTATCACTTTTCTAATCTCTTCGCCACAGTTTAACAACTACTGCTGCTTTCTCAATCGCCATCTGACCTTATATAGCAGAAGTTTCTGATAGCCAGAAACTTCTAGCAAATTCTTCGACCACTGGAACAAGAGAAATTCTGATGTAATAATTCTTGCAGTTATAATTCCCTTTTATCCCTGATATTATTCGTCTCTTTCGTTGACATGAGCTGTGGAGACTTCATCCCAGACACGAACCTCGAATGAAAGGACAGTTCGAACCAAAATTCTGCCAGAATGAAAAGTCACTTCGGAATTTGTTGCATCATACTTTTAGGGAGCGTAGTTATTATTATGCTACACTGCCCCCCTCTTAGACGTGTTCGTCCCGAACAAGTGCATCCTCATTTCGGCCATTGTATCGACTCAGTCGGTCCACATGAACCACTTTCACTTTGGCCCTCGGTCCTCGCTGGATGCGGTAGACAACATCGTTGATGCGGGTTACTATTCTGTAGGGACCTTCCCAGTTCCGCTGTAATTTAGGTGATTTCCCCTTTTGGCGATGGGGATTATACAGCCACACCAGATCTCCTTCCTGGAATCCTGACGTTGTTGCCTTGGCATCATACCTGGTCTTCATGCGGTCGCTCGTCATCTTAATCTGGCTTCTGGTCCTTTGGTGTATGTCCCTAAGCCTTTCCCTAAGGTCCGCCACGTACTCTTCTTCATTTCTGGGCTCATTGGTAGGAGATCCAAATTTCACCTCACTGGGTAAACGAGCTATTCCACCAAATAAGATTTCGAACGGCGTATGTCGAGTAGTGCTATGCACGGCACTTCTATAGGCCATCAAAAACAAGGGAATCTGCCGGTCCCAATCCCGTTGGTAGTCACCTACGACCTTCGAGAGATGTTCGTCCAAAGTCCTATTGAAACGCTCCACCATACCGTCCGACTGTGGATGAAGCGGGGTTGTCCTTGTCTTTTTGATTCCGAGTAGTTGACACATCTCTTGGAAGATTCTTGACTCGAAGTTCCGCCCTTGGTCAGAATGCAATTCCAAGGGCACACCGAATCTGCTAACCCAATTGTAGACGATCTGCTCCGCCACGGTTCTGGCTTCCTGGTTAGGGATCGGAAACGCTTCCGGCCACTTACTGAAGTAGTCCATCACTACGAGTATATACCGATTACCATTGTCAGTTTCCGGAAAGGGCCCTGCGATGTCAGTGGCGATTCGTTCGAAAGGTGCTCCCACGTTGTATTGGTGCATCTTACCTCGAGTCTTGATTCTCGGACCCTTGCTAGCTGCACACACGTCGCATTTTCTGCACCAGTCTTCGATATCTTCCTTCGCTTTTAACCAATAAAAACGTTCTCGTACCTTTTCTAGCGTCTTATTCACTCCCAAGTGGCCTCCGGTCGCCCCGCCATGCATTTCCTGTAACACCTCCTTGACCCTCGTCCGCGGTACGACAAGCTGCATTACAAACGACTTTCCGTCGGAGGATTCCCATTTTCTTCTCAGAACACCTTCTTGGACATGGAGGGAGTCCCATTGCGCAAAATATGCCTTTAAGGTCGGGCTTCTGTGAGAGATGTCCTGATGATCCGGCTCGATATCCGGGTCTTCCTTCTGAGCGTTCCGGATCTCATCTACGCTCCAGCCGGCGATAGGTTCGGCTCTCATTCTTTGGATGGAAACCAGCTCCCGTTCTTCCTGACGCGCACAATGTTTACAATCCGTTCTGCATGGTCTCCGGGACAGTGCATCCGCATTAGAGTGGAGCCTTCCTTTACGATGCTGTATTTCGTAGTCGTAGATTTGCAGCCTTTCGATCCATCTTGCAACCTGACCCTCAGGACTCTTGAACTGTAATAGCCATTTTAAGGCTGCATGGTCTGTGCGAAGAACGAACTTCCTCCCGTAGAGGTATTTGTGAAAATGCTTCGTAGCCAAGATCAAAGCTAGAAGTTCTCTCCTTGTCACGCAGTAGTTCCTTTCTGGCTTAGAGAGCACCTTGCTAAAGTACGCAACCACCTTCTCTTGGCCGTCATGCACCTGAGAGAGTACGGCTCCTACCCCGACATTACTAGCATCTGCATCCACAATGAACGTTTCCCCGGGAGTGGGGTAAGCCAGTATCGGGGCATCGCATAGCCGTTGTTTAAGTGCCTTGAAGCTCTTCTCACACTCAATTGACCATTTGAATTGTTTTCCCTTTTCCGTCAACTGGTGCAGGTTCTTTGCGATCCCGGCAAAATCCTTCACGAACCGTCTGTAGTAGGTGGCTAGGCCCAGGAAGCTCCTTAGTTGGTGTTTGTCTTTGGGGACTGGCCAGTTTTTCACCGCTTCGACCTTCTCTGGATCGGTTCTCACTCCTTTCGCTGAAATTATGTGTCCCAGGTACTTGACTTCCGCTCTAAACAGGGCGCACTTCTTGGGGTTGAGCTTCAGGTGGGCACTTCAAAGCCTTTGAAACACATCCCTTAGATTGTCTCGGTGTTGCGCAAACGTTTTTCCAACGACGATGACATCATCCAAGTATACCAAACAGGTTTTCCATGTTAACCCTTGCAGGACACATTCCATCAATCGCTCGAAAGTCGCCGGAGCATTGCACAGCCCGAATGGCATTACCGTGAATTGCCATAGCCCATTTCCTGCAGTGAAGGCGGTTTTCTCCCGGTCTTCTGGATGGATCTGTACCTGCCAGTAGCCACTCTTCAAGTCGAGAGTGGAAAACCATTGGGCTCCTGATAGTGTGTCTAGCGTGTCGTCAATCCGTGGCAGAGGGTAGCTATCTTTCTGGGTGACGTAATTGAGCTGCCGATAGTCCACGCAGAACCGCGTGCTGCCATCTTTCTTCTTAACCAGTACAACCGGTGATGCCCACGGACTTTTGGAACTTTCAATCAGACCTTCTTTCTCCATTGCCGACACCATCTCTGCAATTTCTGTCTGCTTTGCCAATGGAAGGCGCCTAGCAGGCTGACGAATTGGTCTAGTATCACCAGTGTCTATTCGATGTTGTACCAGGTGTGTTCGGCCGTATTCTCCGTCCTGTGAGGCAAATACATCAGTGTATTCATTGATAAGATTCTCTGCCATAGTTCGCTGCTCCTGATTCAGCTCAGTGGACTGGAGAATCGTCTCTCTCGTTTCCGCTGTCCAAGGTGATGGGAGAGGTTTTGAAGCATCACGTTCAGATATTGTTGCGACGGCGGTAATCGGCGTGCATTTTCCAGTCACCTCCCCTCGCCTTAGTTTGACAGTGTGCGGTCTTGCGTTCAAAACTCTCACTGGAACCATGGTGTTCTTTGGTTCGACTAACGACTTTCCCACTATGTAGTCTTGAGAATTCTTCTCTGGGTCTGGTTCTATTATGTAGAATCGGTGGCTCCCAAGATCACCTTCCAGCTTCGTCCAAATGATTGTCTCTGAAGACGGCGGCAAAACTTCGTCTTTGCTGATGACTGTCCTGAGAGTTACGGCATTCTCGTTTCCGTACACCATCGGAATCTCCACATTTCGATACCTCAGTACTTGCATCCCGATGTCCAAGATTACTTCATTTGCTTTCATGAAGTCTATTCCGATGATGCACTCGTCGCATATATCTGCCACCAGAAACGCATGGGAGAACGTCAGTCCCGCCAGAGTAATCGTAAGACGAACTTCTCCAAACACCTTCGCCATTTCCCCTGTTGCAGTCTTCAGGCAGTAGCTGTTGGTGTTGTGCAGCCAGGAGCTTCTGACGATATCTCTTCTTACAATGGAGGCAGTGGCACCTGTGTCGATGGTGGCTACGCACTTCTTCTTGTTGATTAGTGCCTCCACTGTCAGGCTCTTGTTACCCCGTTTGGTTTGCGAAACTTGAATGTTGGTCCTGGGGGCCTCGATTCCCGTAACCAACTTCTGCCCCGCGAAGTTGGTCCTTACGCATTTCCCGACTGCTGGTTTTGGGAAGTCTGACTGACAGGATGAATGTTATCACCGCCAGATGCTTCCTCTCTGCTTCTCCTACTTCCGCAATGTGGACAATTTCCTCGTCTAGGTGCACTTCTGCACTGCCGTTGTAGGTGTCCGGTTTGGTTGCAATTCCAGCAACGGATTTGACTTCCGCCATTCGTTGATAAGCTCCTCACCGGCTTTAGGGTATGAAAGATGGGCTAGTCGCTCTATACCCGCTTGCAACTGTTGGAGCGTTTCCCCCCTTTTCTGGACTCGACTACGCAGCTGAACCCTGTACACCTGCTGCATGTGTTCATCCCGAAACCGCATCTCGATAGCCTGAACCAGAGAGTCGTAGTTCTGCTGTTTATCTTCCGGGATGGTCTGCAAGAGCTCCGCAGCTGGACCCCTCAGTGCAAGCGTGAGTGCAATAGACTTTTCTTCATCGTCCCAGCTATTGGTCATTGCGGCCGCTTCGAATTGCCTCTTATAAATTGGCCATGATGTTTGACCATCGAAGATAGGAGGCTGCATCTCCTTTCTTCTCAAACCGTCAGTGGAATATTCCCGTGCTTTCTGTCTCTTCACGTTGCTGAGTTCCTTAGTAATATTTTCGACTTGTTTTTCTACTTTTTCGAACTGAGTCTCTATTTTCCCGAACTGAGTTTCATGCTTCTCAAAGTTTTCATCGAATCTAGTTTCGACTTTTTCGAGTTGCGTCTCGACCTTCTCGATTTTCTCTTCGATCGCTTCGAATTTAGATTCCAAGTTCCTGTTTTGCTCATCAAGTTTGCTTTCCAGAGCATCTAGAGAATTCTTTTCTTCGTTCATCTTAAGTTCTAGAGAATTCTTTTGTTCGTCCATTGCTTTCTTTTGTTCGTCCAGCTTAACTTCTAGAGAATTCCTCTGGTCGTCCATTGGTTTCTTTTGTTCGTCCAGCTTAAGTTCTAGAGAATTCCTTTGGCCTTCTATTGCTTTCTTTTGTTCGTCCATGACTAACTTAAGTTGCAGGAGCAGACTTGTTATACCCGGGTCGACTGCTGTACTTGCTGGTTCCTCTTCCACGTCGAACTCTACGTCATGCGGATTTTCACCTTCCTGCGTTACTGCTTCTTCCGGACGAATCAGTAGGGCATCTTTTCCCCCAGTTGTGTCGAGGTTCCGCTTACTGAGTTCTGCCTTTAGTTGAGTTATAGTTAGTTTTCCCAATTTGCGACCCATTTTGCGCAACTAATTAACTCAACACAGAAATGTTTTTTTTTTTTTATATTGTGCAATTTCACACCACGGAAATAGTTATTCACAGAATAAGTTTTATCCCGCTTCTGACACCAATGTAGTATGCGGGCTACGGCTCGAGTAGATAAAACAATATTCTGTGAAATTATTTCTTTATTTTCTAGTCTATAGAACAATTCAGGTTCACACTATACTATTCTTTGCAATTCTTTTCTTACAACGTCTCTTTCCTCTCAAATCACTTATCTCCTTTCTTCTACTTAATTCACAAGTCCAAACTAATTACTTCTTCTTGTTAAATCTCAACTTTCAATTTATCACAAGATTACAACTTCGCCCATTATCACTTTTCTAATCTCTTCGCCACAGTTTAACAACTACTGCTGCTTTCTCAATCGCCATCTGACCTTATATAGCAGAAGTTTCTGATAGCCAGAAACTTCTAGCAAATTCTTCGATCACTGGAACAAGAGAAATTCTGATGTAATAATTCTTGCAGTTATAATTCCCTTTTATTCCTGATATTATTCGTCTCTTTCGTTGACATGCTGTGGAGACTTCATCCCAGACACGAACCTCGAATGAAAGGACAGTTCGAACCAAAATTCTGCCAGAATGAAAAGTCACTTCGGAATTTGTTGCGTCATACTTTTAGGGAGCGTAGTTATTATTATGCTACAATACTTTAGTATAAGAGCAGCGTTTACCTAAGTTTAATTACCGCTTTCCTATGTAATTCTTTGAGAACCTCCCCCGTGATTAAGTCGTATCCCGGACCTTCTTTAGGTTTTAATGTCTTTATTTCCTGTTTGAGTTCAACTAGCGTTCCACTTGCTATTGTATAGTTGTGAAGTGTTATGTCCCGTGGATTGATATTTTCAATGGGTGGTTGACCACTGAATGGTTTACATATTTCTTCTAGGTGGTCTTCAAAGATTTCCGCTTTGGAAACGAGTTTGTTGCCATTTTTTGGCGTTTTCCCTTTTTCTTTCACAAATTTTTCAATTTCCGAATGATAATTTAAAGCATAGTATTATTCCAGGCGGCACACTTCAAGATTTCAGTAAAGCGATCGACTTCAATTCCTAGTTCGTAGGGCGTTTTAAGTGATAGACTCAGATCTATATTTTCTTCAGTATCTTCCTTGAAGTCTTCCTAATTAGTTTTACCGTTGGTTAATCTGGCTGGTACTTTTTTTCTAATCATGGTTTCACTCATCGGTAGAATGACTGGAGAATAATCAGAAGACAGATCATAGCTCTCTTCAACTCTTATACAATTGCGAGGCATTCCTTTTACGACGAAGAAGTCAATCAGGTCGGGTATTTTGTTGGTATCAGTTGGCCAGTAAGTAGGTTTACCCGTCGAGTGAAAGTCATAGCTATATGGTATACCCACATCGCAAAGCATTCTACCTCAAGAGGTACATCTTGAGCCCCACAATTTCTGTATTACGTTAAAGTCACCACCAATTATAAAACGTGGTGTAAACGAGTCAAAAATGTTTATGAAATCATTTTTTCAAGCACCATTCTATTAAGGGAATAAACGTGATATTAAAAGAATAGTGTTTATTTCTGACACGTACAGTGCACACTTGCATTATATTAAGTTCTATTTTTAGTTCTGGCGAATGTTCGATACTTCCTTTTATACATAATGATGATCCGTCCCTCACCCTTTCCGAGGGGTGACAGGCGTGATACCCATAGCATTTTTTAAACTTTGCGTGCGATTGTTTCGTCATATGTGTTTCAGAAATTATACATTCGCCAATATCGTTTTCACGTATAAATATTTCTAACTCATCGAATCTTTGCAAAAGCCCATTGGCGTACCAAGTAAGTATTTTAAGCAATTCTTTCATGTTCTTTTTAGGGTGCGCGTACTACGAACATTATTTTCAAGTGGCAAAAATAATAGAAAAGACGTGAGATACCGGGTTTTGTAAACTATTATTTTTACTACAATGTCTGCAAAAAATAAATCCTTGGCAACGCTTACATTGACGTACTGATCTTGTATTCTTACGAAGGTGTTTGATTTTAACTATCATATTGAGTATCGTTTTTATTTCATAAATTTTTTCTAAGTTTTCGACTTAGTCAAAGAGGTAGCCCAAGCTTTACCGTAGTTTACTCACCGTTTAGTTTTTTCTGTTTCACTATGTTAACAGCATTAATGAGTTTTAAGGTTTGGTTTTTCAGGTCATTCAATACATTTTCTTTTAAGCGTATAGGTCTCTCTGATTTATTTTCGTAAGTATACCATTGAACTTTGTCGGCAATCAGTTTGTTGGATACTAAGCGGTAGCTATCAGAGTCTTTAACCATGACTTTCCACTGATTCTTGCGATCAGATATAATCTTAAAGTCACATGTCAGCAATCTCTTTAGGATTGCATGTAATTTATTGTAGTCAACAATTCCAATCACGACTATAGTTGGCGGCGGAGCTCGCACTGGAAACAGATATTAATGATTAAAAATAATCTAAAAGTCGCGACGTGGAATGCAAATTACTCCAATACATAACGAAGATATTGATGTTTGCCTGATTTCTGAAACTCATTTCAAAGAGGGAACAAAGATTAGAATTCCTGTGTATCTTTGTTACCACTCTTCCCATTAAGTGCCAGGGGAGGTAGAGATGTAATTGTGAAAAGTACCTTGGAGCCTTATGAATTGCCAAAAATAGCAAAACAAACAGTGCAAGTAGCGACAATAAACATGGAAACTAAAAGCAAGGAATTTCAAATAGCTGCGATATACTGCACACCCAAGCACTCGCCTACAGAGGAAGACCTAACTGACCTTTTCAAATGTTGGGCAACAACTTCATCAAAGGGGGTCAACAGTAATAACAACAAAAAGCAGGAAGCTTTACAAATCAGGGCGAAATTTTAACTGTGAATTTATTTCGACTGGAGCACCACTAATTGGCCATCTGACCCAACGAAAATACCAGATGTTATTGACTTCTTCATAACGAAAGATATTAATAGAAAAGAAAAGTAAAAAGCAGTGATGATCTGTCATCGGATCATAGACCTGTAAGCCTAACAGTCAACGGTTTATCAATAGAAAAGATAAAAAACACACGACTAACAAACCAAAGAACGAACTGGTGTAAATGCAGAGTACATCTTGAAGGTTTCATTAACCTTAGATCTCCACTTGTCACAACAAAACATATTGACATTGAAACAGAACAATTCATTGCCGATGTACAACAAGCAGAATATAGTACACCAACTTATCAACAAAAAAAAACAGACTTCGGTAAAATACCCCACGGAAATCATGCAACTGATACTTGAAAAGCGAAGAGCTCGTAGAAAATAGCAAACGAAAAGATAAAACCATATTTAATAGACTTAATAACACGCTTAAAAAAAGTATCACTGAATTCAAAAATGATTCTTTAGCTAAATACCTTTGTAATCTAAAGGCTGACAAAGACATGGACTACTCCTTTGGAAAGCTACTAAACGTTTAAGGAGACCTGGAGCGCAAGATCCCCCGTTGAAAACATCTGATGGGAATGATCACGATCCAAAAGAAAAGGTTAAACTCTTTTGCAAAAACCTTTCAAATGTTTTCAAACCTTTTCCACCTAGCGTAGATGAAAAGGAAATTCCTTATGTTTCGTTAAGAGAGATCAAGACATGTATTCATAAACTAAATAATAGAAAGTCATCAAGTTATGATCTTATAACTGCTCAAATTTTGAAAGAATTGCCCTCTACTGCATTGTTGAAACTCAAGCTTATATTTAATGCATGCTTTAAACAAAGATATGTTCCACATCACTGGAATATAGCAGAAATTATTGCTATACCTAAACAAGGTAAGCCTATATCAGAAGTTACCTCATATAGGCCAATCTCACTTTTACCAGTATTTTCGAAACATTTCGAGAAACACCTTGTTAAAAGACTAGACCAAATTATAGAGCAAATAAAGCTTATCCCCATCCACCAATTCGGGTTTAGAAATAAACACTCGACGATAGACCTCGTATAACTAATGTTATAGAAGAGGCACTGGAAGAAAAACAAATTTGTTCTGCAATATTCTTAGATGCTGCACAGGCTTTTGATAAAGTTTGGCATAAGGGTTTAGAGTATAAACTTCATAGGGACCTACCTAGACAGTACTATGAGATACTTAGCGTACTCTGAACTTAAACAAATACAAGAAGGTGTTCCACAGGGAAGTGTTCTAGGACCCACCCTATACTTATTATACACGAGTGATATACCGCATGCGAGTGATACCATGATAGCCACATTTCCAGACGACACTGGTCTTCTATCAACAGATGGATGTGTGGCTAAAGCAACAGAAAAGCTACAAACCATATCAATTTTACAAATAAAAAAATATCGAATGTTCTCGTGGTTATTAATAATCAAGTAGTTCCTTATTCTAACACAGCTAAGTATCTGGGCATGAAATTGGATGCTAAACTGAAATGGAAGGAACATGTGAAAAAGAAAGTCGAAAACACCTAAACATTAGATATTGTGATATTTGTTAATTAAAATAATAGATTCTTTTTCCACTTCTAGATTACTGTACATTACGAGTACTTTATTTGCATTCAAGTTTAAATATAAAATATAAAGATATAGAAATTGTCTTAGAACGTTTAATATGCTTAATACTTGTCAGCGAGGTGGCTGGGAAAAGAGTGGATAAATAGTAGATTAAATGAACTATGGACAGTACGATACCTCGGTATCAACATAATGACTTTATTTCGGCTGCTACGCTGACTTTATTTAAAGCAAACTATTCCTTTCTCCGCCAATTTGAATATCTTTGACTTTAAAAACGTTACACTTTTTAGTGTGTTAGTGCTTAAAGTTTAAAAGTAATTTTCTGACCACCCTGTATCTCCACACTTCTTTTTTTTGCATTAAAATCTCCCGTGGCAATCATGAAAAAAAAGACAAAAGTGTCAACAACAAACAAATTAGAAAATGTAAACAAAGATATATAACAGAGTAGATTACGATAAATTTTATTTGTGAGCTAAAGTATTTGTTACATTATGTAATACGAAAAAACCGGTTGGCATGGCTCTGCCGTCTGTCTGGTTAACAACTATCTTTAAATACGTGTAGATAATTGTTTATAAAATAAAATAAAATGAACTCAAATAATATATATTAAAGTAAATTTGTTTAAGTATTATCCATTAGAAGTTTTCTTTCTCGATACTGTAGTACTTGCTCGATACTCTTGCAATACCTGGTTAAATTTGAAACGCCTATTTTATATCTCTCCGGATTTCAATTTTCGATCACCGTTTTCAAAGAATTCTCGCCTTGTGTCCGGAGAATTGGGCACCTGCCAACCCTGTCTGCCATGTTGCACAAGCCGCAAAGTATCGATAGTTTAGCCCTAAGTGATATATAATTTAATTCCAAAAGTTCTCCACGTAGCTTTGGCACCGCCGCTAGTTCAACAATACTGTACTCATCAGGAAAATAGTTATTTTATTGCAAATTGTGTCATAGTCGACAGTAAATCATTCTATGCTGCAACTATAACGCTTCTTCTACAGATCTTGCTCTGGCCTGTTTATCCACACATGTGATCAGCCGGTAGAGTTTGGGGTTTCAGCCTTGAGGTAATAATTCTTTTCCGACTCCAGCCTTAGGCATCGAAAGTGTCTCGAGTTCTAAAATAAATAAAGGAGATTGAGTAGCTTCAGATGCATAGAGTGCGACCAAGTACATCCTCTTTCCACTATGGAGAGGGATGCACACGATACACGCTTCCAGCTCCTGGAACCTGCGCACTTCACTGCTGTACATTACTTTAAATTCCAGTTTTTTGCGTATGAAGATCGCAATACCTCCTCCTTGTGTGGTCCTCCATGTTCGTACCCATTACGACTGGAGGTGCCTTAGGCCCACTTGGGGAGTCACGGATTGTGTTTGAATTGGAGCAGTTGGACGTTTCATTACGACCTTCTCCTGACGAACCAGATTTACTTTCTTAATATACTGGAACTTAGGACAACCCCGATAGTTTGCGGTATGACCAGAGTTCCTGCATAAAGCACACGAGAGCTGGCTCTTATCTGCAACGCCATCCTTACCCAGAGTGCATTCCTCTGCTTTGTGGTTCTTTCCACACTTGACACGTCGAGGCTGCATTTCGCAGTTCGACGCGGCGTGTCCGAACCTTTGGCAGCGAACACATTGTAAAATATTTTCCCTCCTTCTTAATTTTTCCCAGGCGACAACCTGGTAGTCTAGGATTTTAATACTCCTTAGCCCATCCAGTTTGCTATTGGGTGAAAGCTGAGCTAGGAAGAACGGCAGTTTCTGCTTCTCCCTTTTTGCCTTAGCTGTGGTGAATGGCTTGACCCCTACGAATTCGAGCTCGTTGCACTCTTTCTCTTTAAGCAGCGCAAGGAGCGTCTCCGGATCAGTAGACGGATCTATCCCCCTCAGCAGCATTGTTTGCCGCTTTTCCCATTTCGGGGTGAAGGAGAAGAACTCCGTCGTCGTGTCCTTTAACAAATCTTTAATTTTTTTATACTGCTCCACTGTATTGCAGTGGATAGCGTGCCTGTCTTCATTTAACCGTTTAATAATAAAATGATTGCCTATGGCCGACTTACATAGTTTAATGGTGTCCATAAGCTCAGTCTTGTAGGTGTTGATTGGCGGTACCCTCGCTTTTGTCGTCGTCTGCGGTTGCTGTTGGTTCTGCTGCGGTTGCTGCTGCTGTTTCCGCTGCTGCTGCTGTTGCTGCTTTTTCTGCTGCTGCTGCGGTTATTGCTGCTTTTTCTGCTGCTGCTGCTGCGGTTGTTGCTGCGTTTTCCGCTGTTGTTGTTGCTGCTGCTGTTGTTCTTGCTGCTGCTACTGCTGCTGCAATTGCGGCTGCTTTTGTTGTTGTTGCAGCTGGCCTTCTGGCTGCTTCTGTTGTTGTTCTAAAGCGCGCTGGAGCTCTAGCTGCCGCTCCTTTTCTCTTCTTGCCATTTGTTTGGCCTTAATGGCAAGCACCCTTTGCTCTAGCTTTCTGATGCTGCTAGTCGGACTTTGAGCTTCCTCGTCTTCGTCATCTGATTCCGAGGATGCCAGAACTGCGAAACAATTCTTATCGTCTCCTACGTAGCGGCTTTCCCCGCCGTCGGAGATATACGGGAAGTCAACAGAGTCATCCGACCTTTGTCACTTTTTTTCTGTTGCTGCTGCTTTTGTTGTGCTCGGCGCCCCTTCTCTCGCTCCACCCGGCAGCTGTACAGCTAAAGCTGATGTGACGCTTAACCAAATTGGGAGATGGTTTTAATTTCGTTCTATTCTCAGAAGTAACATCTGCAGCCACTGCTGCTTGGTGGCCTGATGTCACTGCCTCATCGCCTGATATTTTTGTATTACCTGGTCCCGCTAATGGGAGCGCGGACCGCTCACTATCCATCGCCTTTTTCTTATTATTTATCAGTTTTTATTCACTATTTTTTTACAAATTAATAAAAAAGCATGTATTGCAATTTTCCCTGGTTGGGGATTGAACCGAAATCCGTGTGTTCATGGTTCAGCACCACTACCTCTAGGCTAACTCGCCACTTGGGCTTTTACTGTTTAATTCTTTACCTTAAAACACTACGATTTTAAATGAAAGCGGAAACACGTCTGCGCACTATGAAAGTCTGTGAACGACTAACGACGTTTCACTACCTCTAGCACTAGACTAACTCACCACTTGAAGAAACACTGTCTAATTTTTTAATAGAGAACACTATTGTTTTAAATTAAAAGCCGAAACACGTGCGCACTCTTTGAAAGTCTGTGATGCTTTACTATGCACTTACTAAAAGTCGAAATACGTGTATACTCCACGAAGGTCTGTGAACGAATCTGTTTAATAATGCGCTGAATAATGCACATTATCCAGTGCATTGGAAAACAGCAGTGATAAAACCCATCACCAAAAGGGGTAAGGATACTTCTAATCCGCCAGATCTCCGTTCGATAACTTTCCTTCCGAACATCAGCAAGGTATTCGAAAAAGTGATTAATAAAGCCCTGCTTAAGTGGACTGAGAACAATAATATAATTCCGGATAATCAATTCGGTTTTAAGGCGGGGCATGATACAATACATGCCGCATCTAAACTGGTATCGGATATCCAATGGAACAAAAGCAAGAATCAATGCACGGGTGAATGCCTGATTGATTTGGAGAAGGCCTTCGACACCGTATGGTTGGAGAGACTTCTGCAAGCTGAGCAGGCTGTGCATAAACAAACCACTGCTGTACATACTTATAACATGCTCACCAGAAGACAGTTCATTGTCAAAAATGGCAATGTGACTTCTGCTGGAACATTTCTAATTAAAAACGGTCTGCAACAAGGTGCGGTTAATTCACCGATCCTTTTCAACATTTACACGAGTGATCTCATAGGATCACTTCACCATGCCATAGCGTATGCAGACGACTTGATTGCGTACAATCAGGATCAAAAATCGAGGTAATTGCACTTCTCTTGCAACGTGACTTCGATAAGATTTTTATTTTTTTTTTTTATTTATTTCAACGAAAGTGTGCCAAAGAGATTTCTCTCGTGAGTGGCTGTATACAATGTATTAAAATTAAAATACAACAAAGTAACAAGTAACAAAATAGAAAAAATATTAAGGCAAGAAAAAATTAATATTTCCGGAAAAAAAGTGCTTGTTTTAGCACGGAAGAAAGTTAGGTTGACAAACTAAGAGATAAGAGATTTAGCAAAACATAATACGAAAACATCAAAATGAAAATACAATCGAATTAATTTATGAAACAAGTACATTGCGTTAACAAAAAAAAAAAAATACAATTAATAGCTCTGCAGAAATTTATTCATTAGGTGACTTTTGAATTTTTTGGCCGGAAGTAATTTTTCCCCTTGAATTAGGCCGTTATATAATTTAATGGATCTGTACAGAATAGATGATGTTCCATACCTAGATGTTTTCGGCCGTGCATGATGTATATCATTTCTGTTGCGTGTGTTGTAGGTGTGGAACTCGCTTCTACGATTTAGTTGTAGTGCTGAGTAGGATGCTGTCGCCATTATATTGTGGAAGTTGCATAGTAGGTGCAGCTGCACAGTATCTCGAACCAATAGAAACCCAAGTTGTTTGTGCATTTCGCGAGTTCTTGTGTACCAGTTGTAACGGAAGAGATTTTTTAATGCCCGGTTGTGCACAAACTGCAGATCATTTATAAGTCCCATACAGCTACCGCCCCAGGCATTTATTCCATAGATGAGATGACTATTGAAGAACGAAAAGTATAATGCTTTTTTAGTCTCATAAGGAAGGCAGTCCCCTATTCTTTTGAAGACTCCAGCAATAAAGGACAATTTTGTCGTTGTTTTATTTATGTGCACTTCAAAACTAAGTTCCCGGTCAAACCAGACGCCTAGATGTTTAAATTCATCAACGCTTTGGACAGTTTGCAGCTCATACGTAATATCTAAGTCAATATTGATTTTGCTTAATAGCATGTACTTTGTTTTTCTAATGTTCATGGACAGCTTATGAGAACTAAGTTCCTTATTCAGCGACATTGCGATGATTGGAAGTTAAAGATCAACTTCCAGAAATCGGAAACCATTCTTTTTATGACGCCGTTGTCTGCGGCCTCTAGGGATACCAGAAAGAATTGGCGAAAGTTCTCAATCGTGGGACCGCACGGACAGCCACTTGCGTGTCGAAGTGTTGTCAGATACCTGGGGCTCTAGTTAGACCAATATCTATATTTTAACAAACATATAGATGCTGCTCTGACCAGAGCCAAAGGTGCTTTTCCCCTTACAAAGAGACTCTTTTATAGCAAGCAACTCGATGCAAGGGTAAAGGTAATCTGCCACATGGCCCTTTTCCGGCCCATACTCGTATATGGATGTCCCTTGTGGTTCAACGTGGGAGCAAGCTTGTTGGAAAAGATTCAGGTGTTCGTGATTAAGCTGATTTGAAGGCATGTTGCAAGATCAATGAGCTCGATGAATAACATGATAACCCCAATTACAGGTACCACGAGAGAGTGCGCTTTAACGGCTTTGTTACCCCAGGGGCATTCCTCTATCTCGATGAGAAAGGTCTGATCCAGGACAGATTAGCGGTGCCGCTAATCTTCCATGTTGCTCGGACAGCTGCGGATAGGCCACTCAACTACGACAGAGACGTCGCACACAGCAGTGTGGAGCATCTCCGGTTTAGTAGGGCGGTATCGAGACGCGATTTGAAGGACATAGAACGTCAGTTCGGACAATTCTGGTGGCTAGCCGAAACAGAAGGAACTCATTCGTCGCTCCTTCACAATCCGGGTTTGCCCGTTTAAAGTTGGCAGTTTTCCTATGGCCGACATACATAGCTTATGTTTAGGTAGTTTTAAGAAAAAAAAAAAAAAAACAAAGCAGCACCTGAATTGTTTTAAAAAAAAAAAAAAAATACGTATTTAATTACGTAATTAGAGTAAGGTAGTTTAGGATTTATTTTAAGGTAGTTTTTAAGTTTCATTATATATTATATGTAGACATAAGACAAAGAAAAAAAAAAACACTGTTCATTTACTAAGTTTTCTAATTTTTTCTTAGTAATTAGTATAGTTAAAAAAAAGTAAATGAAATTAATAAAGAATTTCAGTTAGATTACGTCAAAAGACATAGTTTTAAGCATTAGGTTTAGCTTAGAGCGCCCGTATAGGGCCAGTAAGTTAAAATAACATAGTTAAGTTAGTTAAGCTAGTTTTAAGCGTTTTTTGTCTAGCAAGTAAGTTAAAATGAATTGAATTTTAATAAAAATGCATTAAAAAAAAAAAAAAAAAACATTTTGTTGGATATTGCTGCTGGTTTCAGTGCTGTTCTTAATTCCACTTTTGCCATCATTTTCGTCATGCTTGTAAGCTTTAAGAAAAAAACTGAAAAACTCGAAAATGCAGTACGATTTTTTAGGTTATACGCACGCGTGCTGTAAATGACTCTTTGACTTTGACAAGTTGATAAAGATGTCCGTGTACCAATCTTAGTATGTGTTCTCGGGGTCACCAATTGTGGTATTTGTTAATTAAAATAATAGATTCTTTTTCCACTTCTAAATTACTGTACATTACGAGTACTTCATTTGCATTCAAGCTTAAATATAAAATATAAAGATATAGAAATTGTCTTAGAACGTTTAATATGCTAAATACGACTTGTCAGCGAGTAGCTGGGAAAAAAGTGAATAAATAGTCGGTAATGAAACTGACATTACTACAGCTGTCAAAACGGATGGCATATGACAGGGTGTCACATTACTCTCCTTTTCAGCTGCTGCTCCGTCATAAAAGCAGCTTACGGTCAGCACGATGTCCACATTGACATGTTCGAAGCGGTCTAAGGAATGACTATAATGATCCAATGGAGTGCGGTTGTGTCGTTGCGTTTTGTATCGTTGGCACATAATGCACTGACGTACAAACGTTGAAATATCTTTCTTCATGTTGGTCCAAACGAATCTTTCAGAGATTAGCTTTATAGTTGCTTGAACTCCAGGATGAGATATTCGGTGAAAATGTGACATAACATCGTAACGGTGAGACTCACGTACCCAAGGACGTATTTTGGTAGTCACAAAAAATTGATGCTTCATTATCTGGAATAACGAAAGGCTTTATTATTAACGAATTTGACGAGCAATTACCTGACTCTAGGATAGCTTTCAATTCTAGATCATCTTCTTGCTTCGTAGCTAACTTTCTGTAGTCGATTTCGCTGAGCTCCACTCTGTTTAAACGAGAAAGCATATCTGCAACACTGTTGTCAGCACCAGGGACGTGGCGGATGTCCGTTGTAAATTGTGCTATAAAATCCATTTCGCGAACCTGGCGTAGGCTAGCCCTGTCCAACGTCAAAATGTAGAACGTTCTTCCTTCGAGAGTGTGGCGAAAATATTTTACACCTTCGTGCATAGCGAGAAGCTCCCGGTCATATGTGCTGTAACGTTGCTCTGTTGCTGATAATCTTCTACTAAAAAATCCTAGAGGCTGGTGCTGACCGTCAAAAATTTGGTGTAGCACTTGCGCCGATTGCGTTATCCGACGCATCCACGCTAAGCGACAAACTGGCATTCATCGCAGGATGAGCGAGGACTGTGGCATTGACTAGCTCCTGTTTACACCTTTCGAATGCATCGATGAATTCCGCGTCCCACACTAATGGCGTCGTATCATTTTTTCGATTGCTGTTTCCCATAAGGTCTTGTAGTTTCATCTTGACTTTAACGGCATTAGGAAGGAATCGGCGGTAAAAATTAACCATAGCCAAAAATCGCTTCAGTTCCCGAACGGTTTTGGGTTTCTGAAAATTCTGTATTGCGAGAGTTATTTCTTCCGTATGTCTAATTCCATCTTTCGATATTGAATGCCCGACAAAAATAATACTTTCTTTCGCGAGATTACATTTTGATGGATTGATGACTCCATGTGATCGTAGCCGCTCAAAAACTGTACGTAGATGTTGTTTGTGCTCTTTAACGTTATCTGAAGCGATAAATATATCATCGATATATGGAAAAGCAAAATCAAGATCTCGTAAATCTTCATGCATATATCTCTGAAATGTTTGGGCAGCATTCCTTAACCCAAACGTCATGTAGCGGAATTAAAACAGCTCGAATGGGGTGTCGTTATCTCTGTTTTCGGAACGTCTCACATAGGAGTATTCGAATCGAAAACCTGGACAAAATTATTTTTTTAATTAAAACAATTTTTTTTGTTTGGATTGTTATTGCAATTAAAACAATTTTCAGATACATTTCATTCGGTTTTAAGTAAATTAATTGAAAAAATAAGAAATTAATGATTAATCGGTGTATTCTCCTGATGAACCTTTCATTAAAAGAATCTTCAACGACATCATTTTCTTCAATATTTTCATCATAGATAGATGAAAAACTATCATCAGCGGCATTAGTGTCTTCTGAAACAAGCGTTTGTAAAGTTTCCTTTGAAAATACTTTTTTAGTCTTTGAAGATGATTTTCTGAGGCAACTTAGGAGTAGATCGGAACTCAAAAGCAACCTATTGAGTATATCGAAGTTGCAGTCTCTCCTAGAGAACTTCTTTGCATAATTTAGTCGGTTGAGTTTATATTTAGAAGTTTGTATTATATTGGTAAAAATCATAAATTTACAAGATTGAAAAACAAAAAGTTAATACACAAACCTAAAATGTTTATTTCTAGCTTCTGCTGCTTCTTCAGATAGCTGCCCAATTGGAAGCAGAGCGTTTTCAATTATTACATAATATTTTATGTAATGTTGGAGTCATTTGATGCCATTAGTACAACTTCACATAAAGCCTTGCTGTATCCATTGCAAATGACTCAAATTTCAATACATTAATTTTGAATCCACTTGAAATAGTTTCCAAAATTATTTTAAACCGGAATATCAAATTAAAATCAATCCCCGTTATTTCGGCGGCAACTTCAGGGTTTTCAAAAAATTTTCTACTCTTATTGCCGTCATTGGTGTTTCCAAAACCAGCTCGTGGGAAATCAACAATAAGTCCAAGCTTATTTCTAAAATATCTTTGAAATTCAATTTTTCTGATTTTACATATATCCTTGTCGTCCTCCGATCTAATTTGTAATTTTTTTAAAGGCAGTTTATAGGATATATGTAAAAGGCTTTCAAAAAGTCTAATACGAGCATGTAAAATTAAAAGTCCAAACTCAAGAGCTGTTACATTGATTTCCTTTCTTTCCAGGCTTAATTTATTGAAATCTTTTGAAGTCAACCCGCATATGAAGCACTTTTGACTTGATGAGGTTTCTGTTATGGTATTACATACTTTTCCATCTACCATTGTGAAAAGTAATGTATGTTTTACATCGATATTAGAAAATTCAGTTTTCTTCAGTAAACCAATCTTCTTTTTAATGTAATTCACTTCACTTCTGGTGATATCTGTGGTCTCTTTCACAAAATTTATTCTTATGGGCCGGCAGAATCGAGAAGACGGAGTTGGATTTTGCTAAATGATTTTTGGGCCACAAACCAACCGCAAAGACACAATTGAACTTTAAAAAATGGAAGCATCTGAATCAGAACTATCTTCGAATTTTTGTTTGTATTGGACTTGTTGGGACCCATCACACCCCCACTTAGTAATTAGATCAAGGTATTTGCGCTCGGTTTCATTTAAAGTTTGGGTAATCTTCTGCAAACTCATTAGCAATCGATGAGTGGTGTGGTCCAACAAATACTGAAGATTGACTTCAGCTAAGGTTTTAGTAATAGTATATGACTCTTCAACTGGATAACAATCTTTCTTTGTTTTTTGAAGCAAACTGTAACATGGAAAAAATTTCTCACTTGTAGCTGCAATAGTTTCATATTGTTTTCTAGATAGTTTTGCTTCAACAAACATAGAATGGGTAGTTTTTCGTTTATTGTCTTAAGTTTATCACTATAAGATTTTTTATAAAGGGTGGTTAAGTTTTAAGGGCCGATGTTGATTTTGAATAAAACACAAATTATTTAGGAAATTACTGTCATTTCTTTTTATTATGATAATATTGGTATGGTTCAATTATGTATGGAACAAAATATCGGCCAAATGGCCGCCGCGACCTCGGCGGCACACCTCCATCCGATGGTCCAAATTTTTTATGACGCTGAGGCATAATTCAGGTTCTATGCCGTTAATGTGCCGAATTATCTCATCCTTTAGATCTTGAATTGTTGCTGGCTTATCGACGTACACCTTTTCTTTCAAATAACCCCAAAGAAAGAAGTCCAACGATGTCAAATCACATGATCTTGGCGGCCAATTGACATCGCCACCACGTGAGATAACACGGCCATTGAATTTGTCGCGCAAAAGAGCCATTGTTTCGTTAGCTGTGTGGCAAGTGGCACCATCCTGTTGAAACCACATATCGTCCACATCCATAGCTTCCAATTCGGGCCATAAAAAGTTCGTTATCATCTCACGATAGCGAACACCATTCACAGTAACTGCCTGACCGGTCTCATTTTGGAAAAAATACGGCCCGATGATGCCGCCAGCCCATAAACCGCACCAAACAGTCACTCTTTGTGGGTGCATTGGTTTTTCGACAATCACTCTTGGATTATCATTCGCCCAAATGCGGCAATTCTGCTTATTGACGAATCCACTGAGGTGAAAATGTGTCTCATCACTGAAGATGATTTTCTTCGAAAATTGATCATCCACTGTTGCCATTTCTTGCCACCATTGTGACCGTTGACGACGCTTGAAATGGTCAAGAGGCTTTAGTTCTTGAGTCAATTGCACCTTGTAAGCGCGTAAATGCAAGTCTTTATGCATAATGTTCATCAACGACGAGCGTGAGTGGTGCAATTGTTGGGCACGACGACGAGTTGAGGTGGACGGCTCTTCAGCCACACTATCGCGAACAGCAGCGATATTTTCTGCAGTACGAGCTGTACGAGCATGCACTGGTGTTTTCACATCTCCTACAGACCCGGTTTGCACAAATTTTTGCACGATTTTTCCGAATGTACGCACATTTGGACGATTAAATTGACCGAAAGAATCACGAAATGCACGATATGCATTTTGATTTGAACGCCCATTTTCATAATAAGCCTGAATAACTTTAACGCGTTGCTCAATTGTGTATCTTTCCATGGTTCAAATTGAGTTAGTCTGAAATTGATAAATGTCAAATGAAATGCAGAAAAAAACTTGACGTTTAGGTGTGGTTCACATTCAACATCGGCCCTTAAAATTTAACCACCCGTTATATTATTGCTCTTTGAGGAGTTTTCAGGATTTCCGTCAAAACTTTTGATGCCGCATTTTTCCCGATTCTCTCAATTTCATTTGAGCTGCATAAGTTAATTCGTCAGTTTGCGCTGTTTCCCTTAATTTTTCGGTTTTCCTTCTATTACTCCTATCACATAATTCTTCAAAAGATTTTTCAGGTCGTCCAGGTTTGGCACAAGAGATGGGAATTGTGAATGACCCTTCTAGCCACGATTTATTTTTTTTCTAAAAATGTATCTTTTTTGGAGCTGGATTCAACCCATTTTTTTTTTAAATCGTACAAAAGTTTAGAAACTTTAGGCTTATAGTTTTGAAGTTGTTCTTGCGAAAAAGGACCAGCAAGAAGGAAACTTTTAAGATAGTTTAATTTTTCACTGCTACAATTTCCTTCCATAATACTGAACAGATAGTTTTTCGTTGCAACCCTTGAAATACATATAGAGGAGTATTTTCCCGCAACTACTCTTAAACCAGTATTTCATACCTGCAATTGAACTCTCCATTTGAAAATTTAAGGTTTGTAATCACAGCCACTCACAATCACTCTCTAAACAATACTCACCAAATAACCAATAATTACAAAAAAAAATCAACAAAAAAAAAAACAGTTGACTTAACTTGTTTTGTCACTCCACACATTCTACAACAAAAAGAAAAGCATTGCATCATATGAATCCATGTATATTTGCCGTTCACTATGTAAAGCATTTACTTCAAAGTTTTACTTTTTAGAAAATCGACTTTTGTCCAGGTTTTCGATTCGAATACTCCTATGTGCGTCTGCGGGATGAATGGGGATTTGGTGGTACGCCCGTTGCAGGTCAAGAGTCGAAAAGATTTTTTTTCCATGCAAAATACTCGAAAAATCTTATACAAAAGGAATGGGATATCTATACGGTATAGTTTGTGCATCCCCGCAAGGACGCCATTCACCATTCGATTTACGCACCATACTTTTCGATGAAGTACAAATACCATTCTCCATCAAGTATCGAAACTCGTCCTTATCAGCTTTAAGTTTTTCTGCCGCCAATCGTCTAGGTCTTGCGAAAACTGGGCGGCCTTTTGTCTCTATATAATGAGACACGGGAATTTTGTTTGGCGTTATCTTGGGGTTGAGGACCGTAATGTCTTTGAATTCCGATAAAAGTTGTGCTAAAGGATCTCTAGTATTAAAAGTCTTAATGCAAAAAGTGCCTGTCTTGGAATGCGATCCTTGTGATTCCAATTTCGTCCCTTCATCGATTAGCTTGCTCCTCTTCATGTCGATCAGTAGCCCATAATGCTTAATGAAATCAGAGCCGATGATTGGAGAAGTGACGTCAGCGATGATGAAATTCCATGAAAATGGTCTGCGAAGTCCTAGGTTTAGCATGAGACGCCTTTCGCCGTAAGTTTTTATCGTCGTCCCATTTGCAGCGAAGATATGTGAAGATGAGTGATTGTAACGTTCATTAAATCTGGGTGGCACTACGGAGACGTCAGCCCCAGTGTCGACTAAAAATGTATAATTTGACCGCCTATCGCTTATCATCAAGCGGCTAATCTGTTCGTCGCCTGCGGCAGTGACAGAATCGACCAACGTTTTACTTAGTTCTTTCGTTCCCTGGAGAAGATGCATGGTGGTCTGCAATTCCGCGCTTTTTCTTTAAACATGTCATGAAACCAATATACTCCTTGCGTTCTCGGAGCTGAACGATGTTTTTGAACATATTTACTGGAGCGGGAGCTGGATCTACTTCTACCACGAGCCCGGGGGAACGATGAATTGTTGACTGCCAGCAGGCGGTCAACTCTTGCGATGAGATGCGAAAGTTGTTTCTCGAGAGGTGCGTTGGCTTGCGATGTTGGGCGTTGCGGCAAAGTATCAACTGAGGACTGTGTGTGCGATGATATTACTGATGCGGTTGTGATAAAGTCACCAACTTCCATTATCTTATCGGCGAGAATGGCGAGTTCATTTAGTTTCTCGTTAGATGCTTGTAAAATTGTACGCACTTAACCCCTGGTAAACGTTGTAGCCATAAAGATTTCAAGAAATCTTCCTCCAATTTCGATCCACCGAGGCTTTGTAGCTCATTTAGCAATTGTGTCGGACGTTTCTCTCATAGCTAAATTTCGGAGAGCAATTTCTTAATTATTCTTTGATCGCTATCGCCAAACCGTTCGAGTAAGAGCTTTTTCAAATGATCGTATTTTCCTGTTTCTGGTGGGGATAGAATGGCATCGGAGACCTGGGCCAAGACATTTGATTCTATTGCGCTCACCATTGTGTTGAACTTTGAAAAGTCGGTGCGTATACCGGTCACTTGGAATTGAGCCTCTATTTGGGCGAACCCAATTTCGGGCTTCTCGTGCCAAAATAGGGGAATCATAATTGAAACACGTGTGAGCTGCATCGGATCACTAGCTGCTGCAGACTGATTTTCTTGGGTCAGTCGTTCACAGACTTTCATAGTGTATAGACGTGTTTCGGCCTCTACTTTAAATTCATTTTCAATTAGAATTTGGTTATATAAGAGGTGAGTTAGCCTAGTGATAGGTAACCGTCAACCCAGGGACCTGGGTTCAATTCCCAAGCGGGGAAAATAGTAAAGTCAAAACAAAATTAAGTGACGGCAGCAGAAATCAGGCGATGAACGACAGCGACCGGTCCGCGCTCCTAAAAGCGGGACCTGCTTATGGAACGACTGTATCAGCCGATGATGCTGTAAAGTCAGCCCACTCAGCAACAGTAGCAACAGATGGTACTGGGAAGAGGAGGAGGAAGCTGAAATCGACTCCCAACCAAGTAAACCGCCCCTCCACAACAACTTCAACTGAAAAGCTGCCAGGTGGAGTGATGGAAGAGGCGCCTGGTATAGTAGTAGCAACAGAAAAAAAAGGTCGGCGGATAACGACGACCAATACCCATACGTCTCCGACGGTGGGGAAGGCCATTATATGGGGGACACCAACAATTTCGCTTTTCTGGCCGCTTTCGAGTCCGAAGACGAAGACGAGGAAGTAGAAAACCTGAATAGCAACATTAGACAGCTGCAACAAAGGGTGTGTGCTATTAAGGCCAAACAAATGACCAGAAGGGGAAAAAAGCGGCAGCAAGAGATCCAGCACGCTCCGAAACAAGAACAACAGAAATCGTCAGAAAGCCAGCGGCAAAAACAAAAGCAGCCGCAACTACAGCAGCAGCAGCAGCAGCAGCAGCAGCAGCAGCAGCAGCAGCAGCAACAACAACAACAACAACAACAACAACAACAACAACAACAACAACAACAACAACAACAACAACAACAACAACAACAACAACAACAACAACAACAACAACAACAACAACAACAACAACAACAACAACAACAACAACAACAACAACAACAACAACAACAACAACAACAACAACAACAACAACAACAACAACAACAACAACAACAACAACAACAACAACAACAACAACAACAACAACAACAACAACAACAACAACAACAACAACAACAACAACAACAACAACAACAACAACAACAACAACAACAACAACAACAACAACAACAACAACAACAACAACAACAACAACAACAACAACAACAACAACAACAACAACAACAACAACAACAACAACAACAACAACAACAACAACAACAACAACAACAACAACAACAACAACAACAACAACAACAACAACAACAACAACAACAACAACAACAACAACAACAACAACAACAACAACAACAACAACAGCAGCTGCCAAAGCAGCAACAACAACAACAACAACTGAAAAAGCAGCAACAACAACAGCAGCAGAAACCGCAGCAGCAACAACACCAGCAGCAACAGCAACAACAACAACCGCAGAAGAAGACTACAAAAACCAGGGTGCAACCGATCAATACCTTCAAGATCGAGCTAAAGGATACCATTGAGCTATCTAAGTCGGCCGTAGGTAATAATTTTTATATTAAGAGATTAAATGAAGATAGACATGCTATCCATTGTAACATAGTGGAACAGTATTATAAAATAAAAGATTTACTAAAGGAATCGACGAGGGGGTTCTCCTTCACCATGAAGGGGGAAAAGCTGCAAACTATGCTGCTGAGGGAGACAGAACCGTTTACCGATCTGGAGGTGCAGTGATGGGGAAATACAGAGCTTGGTAGATCATTCCACATTCGTGTCGTTCAGCTTATAAACGAATCCCTATATTTAACAGTACGACCGAAGTTAGACTTTAGGGTGAACTGATGTGCATTCGAAGCATGTCGCGTATTGCGGGTGAAGTTTTGAAGGGGAGGAATGCGGCCGGCTATTTCGCTGGAGGAGTTTTTATTAAAAAAACGATAAAACAGGGAGAGACAGGAGACATTTCTCCGATGTTCTGGTGAATGAATGGAATTCACAATGTTTCTATCACCTATAAGTTTTAACGCGCGATTTTGTACCCTATCAAGAATGTGCAGAACGGTCTTAGGTGCACCAGACCAGATATGGGCGTTATATTCCAGCTTAGGGTGGATGAATGCCTTATAAATTGAGGCCAGATCAGACGGGGTAAAATATTTCTTGCACCGTTTAAGGAATCCTAGACATTTTGCAGCATTTTTGGCGACCTCGAATATGTGATCATTCCATCGAAGATGGTTATTAATACACATACCGAGAATGGCAAGTCTTTCGGTTTCAATGATGCAAGTACCATTCATGGATAATGGTTGAGGGTTCCGGTTTCGCTTGAGAGACAGAAGACAACATTGTGTTTTAGAAGCAATAAATTCCACTCTGTTGGTTGAACCCCATTTAATTATGCTGTCCAGGTCGGAATTTAATGTGTTTAACGTACGCTACCGTTCCCCTTCCACAGCCGAAGAGCAAGGACGTGAGTTAGGGAACAAATATGAAAAACTGAGGGTACTGCCATCAGCGAAGGAATGGATTGGATTAGAAGTTGCAGACAAGAGATCATTTATAAAAATAAGAAAGAGAGTCGGAGACAAAACAGAGCCTTGGGGAACACCAGCATTTATTTGGTGAATTGCAGACTTGAAGCCGTCCAAAACAACTTGTACTGAATGCCCCGAAAGGTAGTTTCTAATCCATTGAAGAAGAGACTCATCGACGCCATATGCACGCATTTTCGACAAAAGAGCCTGATGCCAAACTCTGTCAAATGGCTTTGAAATATCAAGCGCAACCATCTTGGTTTCGCCGAAGTGATGCAGAGATTGGTTCCACTTCTCGGTGAGATATGCCATCAAATCACCAGTGGACCTGATGCTACAAAAACCATACTGCCGGTCATTAAGGAGTTTTCGTGAATCGAGATATGTCATAAGCTGACGATTTATCAGCCTTTCCATGACCTTGGAAAGAAGGGACGTAAGTGCAATAGGCCGGTAATTGGACGGGAAAGAAGATTCGCCTTTTTTAGGGACGGGCTGGGCAAATGCTGTTTTCCATCTACTCGGAAAGATCTCTGAAAAGTAGGATAGACAGAAAAGCTTACGCAGAGGTTTTTCCAGCGTAGAAGAACACCTCTTCAGAGCTATGGGGGGGATTCCATCTGGACCAGCGGATTTGTGTATGTTAAGACATTTGAGTACTCCTGCAACTGTACGAGTGCGAAAGTGGACTTGTCCCATTAAAAATTTGACGCTCTCAAATACAGGTGGGGACAAAGCATTATCTGGCAGCGTGGAATTCGCTGCAAAGTGAGCAGCAAGCAGATTGGCTTTGTCTAAGGAGCTGACAACTGAATGTCATTGTAAATGAGCGTGGGGATGGCAGACGAGGCAGAATTTTTAATATTTTTGACGAATGACCAAATATTTGTACTACCTTTGGGACATTGCAGGATTTTTTGCCTCAATTTTCGTCGAATATGAGCATTGCAGTCTTTTCTGGCTTGTTTAAACTTCTTTCGGTTTTCCTCAGATTTGTTGGCCTTATATGACCGAAAACTTATTTCTTTTAACATGATAGCCTCTTTACAGCTCTGGTCAAAGAACGAGTTTGCCTTAGGTTTAACGCTCTTTATTCTGTTAGGAATAAAGTCATTCATACCTAAGAGTATAGTGTTAGTGATCATATCAGTAGCGGCATCCACGTCGCTATCGAGGAAGCATAGCGACCAGTTAAAACTCCTAAAGAAGCTATTGAGGCCGCTCCAGTTGGCTTTCTCGTATTGCCATACTTTTCTTTTAGGAGTTTTTCCTTTAACTGTGTGGTCAGGGTACGAGAAGGTGTTGGCGGAATGACTTTCAATGTCCGGCATACGTGTAGGCTCATTTACAAGCTGAATCAAATTGTTTATCTAAGCAAAAAGTTCAACACACCTTCCTTCGGATGTTGTCTGGCCAGAATGTTGAAGCCAATCCGAATTGTGTATATTGAAATCGCCCGCAATGACGATTTCAGTATGAGGATACAAGGAGACAATTCGAGTAATGGAATCGGACAACGCATCAAATTCATCAAAAGTTGAGTTGCTGTCCGCACTAGGGCTTCTGTAAATAAAGCAGTAGTGAATTATTTGCTTACGGACGGTGAATTTTAGTCATTTGAAATTAAATTCCGGGTTGAAACAGTGGCCATACTGTGGTGGAACTTGATAAGCAATATCACCACGGACATAAATGGCGAGGCCACGGTGGGGAAAGAATAATGACACTAAGTTATATACAGGCAGTTTCAAATCGGAAGATTCTTCAACTACCTGTGTTTCGCTTAGTGCCAGAACAGCTGGTTTATGGAAATGGGCGTGGGCGTACTTATCGAAGAAATTCGTTCGAAGCCCACGAATGTTGGTAAAATCAACCCTAAATTCCCTCATCACTACAACATAGAAACACAAAAAGACACAACTCTGACGTAACTAAGCAAAACTGTGAAGTGTAGTCCAAAGAATAGTTTTCGAAAACAAACTGTCGCAGGTGCTATGCACAAACGACAATCAGCTAAGGTCCGCTATTCGGATAAACATTCACAGTCCGCTATGCATCAAATGTTACACTCTCTCGGTCATCGCAACTGGAAGTATGCACATATATAGCACATGCTCCAATTGCACATATAAAGCACATGCTCCAATTGGGATAACGAAGAAGCGCAGCAGCGAGTGAGTGGGGGCGATAAGATGGAATGCACCGGCACTGAATTGTTATTATGTGTTTTTTTATTTAATTATTTTGATTAATTTTTTCCACTGCACTGCACTGAATTTGATTAGGCGCGCGATCGATCTAAGTATTTTGGCTTAGATTCTTTTTATTTTTATTTTTTTTTTTTCACAACGATGTCACGTATACGCGGGTGTGCTTGACGGATGATCACGTGTGCGCTCGACGGGAGGCAAAAGGCAACTCGTGTGCATTATGCAGGAACTCGCGACACAACGGAAACTATCGGGGTTGACCTAAGTTCCAGTATATTAAGAAATTAAATCTGATTCGTCAGGAGAAGGTTCACCTGCTCCAATTCAAACACAATCCGTTACTCCCCAAGTGACCTACGCGCAAATAGCGGCCGGTCGGGGAAACGTGGAACGGAAAAGACCGAAGGTTGCTTCTCAGGAATCAGCGCCTAGAGCACCGGAGGCTCAAACTGATTTGCTGGCCATCTTGCTCTCTATCCAAGGGCAAATGAAGCAGCTTCAGCGTCAGGTACAGGAGCAGGCGAAGTGGGTGGACCAGATCTACGCACTTTTACCGAGCCTAACGCACCTCCAGTCGTAATGGGTACGAACATGGAGGAGCAATCCTTGAAGATCCTTGCGGTGAATGTGAATTCACTGATTAGGATCGAGCGAAGAGCCGTGATGTTTAAGTTGCTTGAAGACCAAACCCCTGATTTGCTTATGGTTAGCGAAACAAAGCTATCACAGAAGTACAAATTGGGGCATAAAAAATATAGATTTGTCAGAAGACACCGACCCAACTCCACACAAGGAGGAGGTGTTGCGATCTTCATTAAAAAACAACTGCAATTTAAGGTAGTGTACAGCGGTGAAATGCGAAGGTTCCAGGTGCTGGAAGCGTGTATCGTGTGTATCGTGTGCATCCCTCTCCATAGTTGACGCACTACACCAACACAAAAGTAGACTGCTGGCGAGATTAAAAACCTTGTACAGACAGTTTACTGACAGACAAAACTCGGAGGTTAGGACGCTGAACTCGTTGATTAAAAACCTCCAGAAATTAATCAGGGATAACTACAGACTTTCTGTAAATTTGCATTGGAACAACAAAATTCGGGCTGTAAAATCCAACAATTCGAGTATGTTCCCGCAAATAAATAAAATATTTCGGAGGAATAATCAAAACGACCTTCCTTGTCTTAAGATCCGTGTGACCGACTGACCGACACGGACCGACAAACTTTAAACTGCCTGCACACATTTGTGTATGACAGTGACCATTGACTCAGTGCCGTAATAACGATTCCCAAAGAAATTGCGGAGTTGGAGGAGTTTATCCAAACGTACTCCTACAATTATAGTAGAACGCGTTGGACTCGCTTCTCCAGAACTTCGGCAAGAGCACTCTCCTCGAACTCGCTTTACCCACCGTTCAATAGGAATCTGTCAAACGAGGAGATTGACTGATACCTAAAACACATGGATGAGACGATTAAATGAACTATGGACAGTACGATACCTCGGTATCAACATAATGACTTTATTTCGGCTGCTACGCTGACTTTATTTAAAGCAAACTATTCCTTTCTCCGCCAATTTGAATATCTTTGTCTTTAAAAACGTTACACTTTTTAGTGTGTTAGTGCTTAAAGTTTAAAAGTAATTTTCCGACCACCCTGTATCTCCACACTTCTTTTTTTTGCATTAAAATCTCCCGTGGCAATCATGAAAAAGAAGACAAAAGTGTCAACAACAAACAAATTAGAAAAAATGTAAACAAAGATATATAACAGAGTAGATTACGATAAATTTTATTTGTGAGCTAAAGTATTTGTTACATTATGTAATACGAAAAAACCGGTTGGCATGGCTCTGCCGTCTGTCTGGTTAACAACTATCTTTAAATACGTGTAGATAATTGTTTATAAAATAAAATAAAATGAACTCAAATAATATATATTAAAGTAAATTTGTTTAAGTATTATCCATTAGAAGTTTTCTTTCTCGATACTGTAGTACTTGCTCGATACTCTTGCAATACCTGGTTAAATTTGAAACGCCTATTTTATATCTCTCCGGATTTCAATTTTCGATCACCGTTTTCAAAGAATTCTCGCCTTGTGTCCGGAGAATTGGGCACCTGCCAACCCTGTCTGCCATGTTGCACAAGCCGCAAAGTATCGATAGTTTAGCCCTAAGTGATATATAATTTAATTCCAAAAGTTCTCCACGTAGCTTTGGCACCGCCGCTATTTCAACAATACTGTGCTCATCAGGAAAATAGTTATTTTATTGCAAATTGTGTCATAGTCGACAGTAAATCATTCTATGCTGCAACTATAACGCTTCTTCTACAGATCTTGCTCTGGCCTGTTTATCCACACATGTGATCAGCCGGTAGAGTTTGGGGTTTCAGCCTTGAGGTAATAATTCTTTTCCGACTCCAGCCTTAGGCATCGAAAGTGTCTCGAGTTCTAAAATAAATAAAGGAGATTGAGTAGCTTCAGATGCATAGAGTGCGACCAAGTACAACCTCTTTCCACTATGAAGAGGGATGCACACGATACACGCTTCCAGCTCCTGGAACTTGCGCACTTCACTGCTGTACATTACTTTAAATTCCAGTTTTTTGCGTATGAAGATCGCAATACCTCCTCCTTGTGTGGTCCTCCATGTTCGTACCCATTACGACTGGAGGTGCCTTAGGCCCACTTGGGGAGTCACGGATTGTGTTTGAATTGGAGCAGTTGGACGTTTCACTACAACCTTCTCCTGACGAACCAGATTTACTTTCTTAATATACTGGAACTTAGGACAACCCCGATAGTTTGCGGTATGTCCAGAGTTCCTGCATAAAGCACACGAGACCTGGCTCTTATCTGCAACGCCATCCTTACCCAGAGTGCATTCCTCTGCTTTGTGGTTCTTTCCACACTTGACACGTCGAGGCTGCATTTCGCAGTTCGACGCGGCGTGCCCGAACCTTTGGCAGCGAACACATTGTAAAATGTTTTCCCTCCTTCTTAATTTTTCCCAGGCGACAACCTGGTAGTCTAGGATTTTAATACTCCTTAGCCCATCCAGTTTGCTATTGGGTGAAAGCTGAGCTAGGAAGAACGGCAGTTTCTGCTTCTCCCTTTTTGCCTTAGCTGTGGTGAATGGCTTGACCCCTACGAATTCGAGCTCGTTGCACTCTTTCTCTTTAAGCAGCGCAAGGAGCGTCTCCGGATCAGTAGACGGATCTATCCCCCTCAGCAGCATTGTTTGCCGCTTTTCCCATTTCGGGGTGAAGGAGAAGAACTCCGTCGTCGTGTCCTTTAACAAATCTTTAATTTTTTTATACTGCTCCACTGTATTGCAGTGGATAGCGTGCCTGTCTTCATTTAACCGTTTAATAATAAAATGATTGCCTATGGCCGACTTACATAGTTTAATGGTGTCCATAAGCTCAGTCTTGTAGGTGTTGATTGGCGGTACCCTCGCTTTTTTCGTCGTCTGCGGTTGCTGTTGGTTCTGCTGCGGTTGCTGCTGCTGTTTCCGCTGCTGCTGCTGTTGCTGCTTTTTCTGCTGCTGCTGCGGTTATTGCTGCTTTTTCTGCTGCTGCTGCTGCGGTTGTTGCTGCGTTTTCCGCTGTTGTTGTTGCTGCTGCTGTTGTTCTTGCTGCTGCTACTGCTGCTGCAATTGCGGCTGCTTTTGTTGTTGTTGCAGCTGGCCTTCTGGCTGCTTCTGTTGTTGTTCTAAAGCGCGCTGGAGCTCTAGCTGCCGCTCCTTTTCTCTTCTTGCCATTTGTTTGGCCTTAATGGCAAGCACCCTTTGCTCTAGCTTTCTGATGCTGCTAGTCAGACTTTGAGCTTCCTCGTCTTCGTCATCTGATTCCGAGGATGCCAGAACTGCGAAACAATTCTTCCTACGTAGCGGCTTTCCCCGCCGTCGGAGATATACGGGAAGTCAACAGAGTCATCCGACCTTTGTCACTTTTTTTCTGTTGCTGCTGCTTTTGTTGTGCTCGGCGCCCCTTCTCTCGCTCCACCCGGCAGCTGTACAGCTAAAGCTGATGTGACGCTTAACCAAATTGGGAGATGGTTTTAATTTCGTTCTATTCTCAGAAGTAACATCTGCAGCCACTGCTGCTTGGTGGCCTGGTGTCACTGCCTCATCGCCTGATATTTTTTTATTACCTGGTCCCGCTAATGGGAGCGCGGACCGCTCACTATCCATCGCCTTTTTCTTATTATTTATCAGTTTTTATTCACTATTTTTTTACAAATTAATAAAAAAGCATGTATTGCAATTTTCCCTGGTTGGGGATTGAACCGAAATCCGTGTGTTCATGGTTCAGCACCACTACCTCTAGGCTAACTCGCCACTTGGGGTTTTACTGTTTAATTCTTTACCTTAAAACACTACGATTTTAAATGAAAGCGGAAACACGTCTGCGCACTATGAAAGTCTGTGAACGACTAACGACGTTTCACTACCTCTTGCACTAGACTAACTCACCACTTGAAGAAACACTGTCTAATTTTTTAATAGAGAACACTATTGTTTTAAATTAAAAGCCGAAACACGTGCGCACTCTTTGAAAGTCTGTGATGCTTTACTATGCACTTACTAAAAGTCGAAATACGTGTATACTCCACGAAGGTCTGTGAACGAATCTGTTTAATACTGCGCTGAATAATGCACATTATCCAGTGCATTGGAAAACAGCAGTGATAAAACCCATCACCAAAAGGGGTAAGGATACTTCTAATCCGCCAGATCTCCGTTCGATAACTTTCCTTCCGAACATCAGCAAGGTATTCGAAAAAGTGATTAATAAAGCCCTGCTTAAGTGGACTGAGAACAATAATATAATTCCGGATAATCAATTCGGTTTTAAGGCGGGGCATGATACAATACATGCCGCATCTAAACTGGTATCGGATATCCAATGGAACAAAAGCAAGAATCAATGCACGGGTGAATGCCTGATTGATTTGGAGAAGGCCTTCGACACCGTATGGTTGGAGAGACTCCTGCAAGCTGAGCAGGCTGTGCATAAACAAATCACTGCTGTACATACTTATAACATGCTCACCAGAAGACAGTTCATTGTCAAAAATGGCAATGTGACTTCTGCTGGAACATTTCTAATTAAAAACGGTCTGCAACAAGGTGCGGTTAATTCACCGATCCTTTTCAACATTTACACGAGTGATCTCATAGGATCACTTCACCATGCCATAGCGTATGCAGACGACTTGATTGCGTACAATCAGGATCAAAAATCGAGGTAATTGCACTTCTCTTGCAACGTGACTTCGATAAGATTTTTATTTTTTTTTTTTTATTTATTTCAACGAAAGTGTGCCAAAGAGATTTCTCTCGTGAGTGGCTGTATACAATGTATTAAAATTAAAATACAACAAAGTAACAAGTAACAAAATAGAAAAAATATTAAGGCAAGAAAAAATTAATATTTCCGGAAAAAAAGTGCTTGTTTTAGCACGGAAGAAAGTTAGGTTGACAAACTAAGAGATAAGAGATTTAGCAAAACATAATACGAAAACATCAAAATGAAAATACAATCGAATTAATTTATGAAACAAGTACATTGCGTTAACAAAAAAAAAAAAAATACAATTAATAGCTCTGCAGAAATTTATTCATTAGGTGACTTTTGAATTTTTTGGCCGGAAGTAATTTTTCCCCTTGAGTTAGGCCGTTATATAATTTAATGGATCTGTACAGAATAGATGATGTTCCATACCTAGATGTTTTCGGCCGTGCATGATGTATATCATTTCTGTTGCGTGTGTTGTAGGTGTGGAACTCGCTTCTACGATTTAGTTGTAGTGCTGAGTAGGATGCTGTCGCCATTATATTGTGGAAGTTGCATAGTAGGTGCAGCTGCACAGTATCTCGAACCAATAGAAACCCAAGTTGTTTGTGCATTTCGCGAGTTCTTGTGTACCAGTTGTAACGGAAGAGATTTTTTAATGCCCGGTTGTGCACAAACTGCAGATCATTTATAAGTCCCATACAGCTACCGCCCCAGGCATTTATTCCATAGATGAGATGACTATTGAAGAACGAAAAGTATAATGCTTTTTTAGTCTCATAAGGAAGGCAGTCCCCTATTCTTTTGAAGACTCCAGCAATAAAGGACAATTTTGTCGTTGTTTTATTTATGTGCACTTCAAAACTAAGTTCCCGGTCAAACCAGACGCCTAGATGTTTAAATTCATCAACGCTTTGGACAGTTTGCAGCTCATACGTAATATCTAAGTCAATATTGATTTTGCTTAATAGCATGTACTTTGTTTTTCTAATGGTCATGGACAGCTTATGAGAACTAAGTTCCTTATTCAGCGACATTGCGATGATTGGAAGTTAAAGATCAACTTCCAGAAATCGGAAACCATTCTTTTTATGACGCCGTTGTCTGCGGCCTCTAGGGATACCAGAAAGAATTGGCGAAAGTTCTCAATCGTGGGACCGCACGGACAGCCACTTGCGTGTCGAAGTGTTGTCAGATACCTGGGGCTCTAGTTAGACCAATATCTATATTTTAACAAACATATAGATGCTGCTCTGACCAGAGCCAAAGGTGCTTTTCCCCTTACAAAGAGACTCTTTTATAGCAAGCAACTCGATGCAAGGGTAAAGGTAATCTGCCACATGGCCCTTTTCCGGCCCATACTCGTATATGGATGTCCCTTGTGGTTCAACGTGGGAGCAAGCTTGTTGGAAAAGATTCGGGTGTTCGTGATTAAGCTGATTTGAAGGCATGTTGCAAGATCAATGAGCTCGATGAATAACATGATAACCCCAATTACAGGTACCACGAGAGAGTGCGCTTTAACGGCTTTGTTACCCCAGGGGCATTCCTCTATCTCGATGAGAAAGGTCTGATCCAGGACAGATTAGCGGTGCCGCTAATCATCCATGTTGCTCGGACAGCTGCGGATAGGCGACTCAACTACGACAGAGACGTCGCACACAGCAGTGTGGAGCATCTCCGGTTTAGTAGGGCGGTATCGAGACGCGATTTGAAGGACATAGAACGTCAGTTCGGACAATTCTGGTGGCTAGCCGAAACAGAAGGAACTCATTCGTCGCTCCTTCACAATCCGGGTTTGCCCGTTTAAAGTTGGCAGTTTTCCTATGGCCGACATACATAGCTTATGTTTAGGTAGTTTTAAGAAAAAAAAAAAAAAAAAAAAAGCAGCACCTGAATTGTTTTAAAAAAAAAAAAAAAATACGTATTTAATTACGTAATTAGAGTAAGGTAGTTTAGGATTTATTTTAAGGTAGTTTTTAAGTTTCATTATATATTATATGTAGACATAAGACAAAGAAAAAAAAAAACACTGTTCATTTACTAAGTTTTCTAATTTTTTCTTAGTAATTAGTATTGTTAAAAAAAAGTAAATGAAATTAATAAAGAATTTCAGTTAGATTACGTCAAAAGGCATAGTTTTAAGCATTAGGTTTAGCTTAGAGCGCCCGTATAGGGCCAGTAAGTTAAAATAACATAGTTAAGTTAGTTAAGCTAGTTTTAAGCGTTTTTTGTCTAGCAAGTAAGTTAAAATGAATTGAATTTTAATAAAAATGCATTAAAAAAAAAAGAAAAAAAACATTTTGTTGGATATTGCTGCTGGTTTCAGTGCTGTTCTTAATTCCACTTTTGCCATCATTTTCGTCATGCTTGTAAGCTTTAAGAAAAAAACTGAAAAACTCGAAAATGCAGTACGATTTTTTAGGTTATACGCACGCGTGCTGTAAATGACTCTTTGACTTTGACAAGTTGATAAAGATGTCCGAGTACCAATCTTAGTATGTGTTCTCGGGGTCACCAATTGTGGTATTTGTTAATTAAAATAATAGATTCTTTTTCCACTTCTAAATTACTGTACATTACGAGTACTTTATTTGCATTCAAGCTTAAATATAAAATATAAAGATATAGAAATTGTCTTAGAACGTTTAATATGCTTAATACTTGTCAGCAAGGTGGCTGGGAAAAGAGTGGATAAATAGTCCCGTAATGAAACTGGCATTATTATAGCTGTCAAGACGGATGGCATAAGACAGAGTGCCACAATATGGAAAACTTTACTGGTTGTTAGGATATAACTCAGAACTGTCCATTGAGAATAAAATCCTATTATATAATCAGATATTAAAACCAGTTTGGACATATGGTATCCAATTATGGGGTTGTACAAATAAACCGAATGTACAGATAATACAAACATTTCAAAATAAGGTCATATAAAGGTCATGTAAAGGTATATTAGAAATAGTGACTTGCATAGAGATTTGCAGATGGACCTCGTAACAGATGTGAATAAAAAGTACGCAATGCTTCACAACGAGCGTTTGCAGATGTAATCCTGAGATAGACGACGTCTTAAATGCACGATATAATATTCATAGGTTAAGAAAAACCAAACCCAATGAACTTTTTTGACAATTACGAGAGCCCGTAATTAAATTGTAATACCTTATCAAAACCGACTTAACGTTGAAAATAAAATCTTTTGTCGACCACAGATTGGTCATGATTAAGGAGGTGTTTTTAGTGCGGTTAGAGTCCCACACTACTTTGGGTTTCGAACCCCACTGTCTTTCGAGATTTTCACCTTCATTAACACTAGGTTTACGAACATTTCTTATATACCTATCTCTACGAACGACGGTTGAACGAATACATACACAGGCCGACATAATTCATCGTACGGCACACATAAATGCTCTAGTTCAGTACCTATACAGTTCACTCGGAAAATGACTAGAATTTAAGAATCAGGACAAATAACAACGATTATTTTTATGTTGGATTGGATTGAATTAATCTTTATTAACTTATTATTTAAACAAAAAGAAATTATTCATTTCATTCAAACGGCGAAATTCATCGTTCAGTAAATTCATATCTTAATATTTTAATAAAGTCGGGCAATCAGTATCTTGTTGGGCCTTCACTAGATGTAAGAACGGCCTGCAGTCGACGTGTCATAGAAGAGACCAGGTTTTCGTAAAGTCTTCGGGTACACCATCCCATTCTATTTGGAGCTTGCTTAAGAGTAGCTTTTGAAGTTTTTTGATGTTTATGGAGCTGCCATAAATGGTCTATTGGGTTTAAGTCTATGGGGGTGAATTCAAACGGCTTAGAGCATAATACAACAACCATTCCTTCACTTTTCGAGCGGTGTGCTTAGGGTCGTTGTCTTGATGAAATATCCACCCAGGATCCAAACCCAATTCCGGCACTGATGGACGTAGATTTTCTTTTAGTATATTTAAAAACATGTGCTAGTCCATGTTTCCTTTAATAAATATCAGCTTTCCCACTCCGGACCAAGCCATATTCTCCCACACCATAACACTACCTCCAATGTGCTTGACTATTCTTCGAAGATTTTGAACTTCCATTTCTGTATTTACCAAACTCTTGAAAGACCATCGTGACCAAAAATATTATACTTGCTTTCATCGGGGAACAACATTTTCTTCCAAAATGACAAATCTGCGTCTTTGTGTAAGGAGGCAAAGTCCTTGAGTTTTTTTAATTGACAGCACTTATTGACGCTTTTTTCCTTGGTGTTCTTGAAAAATACCCATGTCTATTAAGAGTTTTTTCAATTGCACGCGTGCTGACATCTTTGTTGCATGTATCCGAAGCTATTTTTTTATGGCAGGGCAATTAGTTTTTGGGTTTTTAACTTGCGTGGACGGCCTGATCTTCGCACGTACTCAACACTTCCTGTAATTTTGTACGTTTCTATGATGTGTTGTATAGTAGATTTGGATTTTCCCACTATACGTGCAATATCCGCTAACGATTTGTGGTCATTGCAACACACATTTACAACTACTTGGCTGAAATCTTCGGTCGTTTCTGTTCTGGGTTGTTGAGCTGACTTGATCACTTTTTTCGCAAAGAATGAGAGAATACACATGGTTGTTAGAAACGACATTACCTATAGGTATTTAAAAAAATATTAAAAACAAAATATTACAATTTTATTTATCGTACGATTAATTTTGTCGGCCTGTGTATATTTAAAGAAAAAACAGCATCAATATTTCAACCCTTTTGAAGAAAATAGACTTCAATATATTGTAATATGCTGGCTACGGCTCGAGTAGATAAAACGATATTCTGTGAAATTTATTTCTTTATTTTCTAGTCTATAGAACAATTCAGGATCACACTATACTATTTTTCGCAAATTTTTTTTCTTACAAGGTCTCTTTCCTCTGAAATCACTTTATCTCCTTTCAATTACTTAATTCACAAATCCAAACTAATTACTTCTTCTTGTTAACTCTCAACTTTCAATTTATCACAAAATTACAACTTCGCCCATTATAACTTTTCTAATCTCTTCGCCACGGTTTTAAAACAACTGCGTGGTCTGTCTGTATCGCCATCTGTCCTCATATAGCAGAAGTTTCTGATAGCCAGAAACTTCTAGCAAATTCTTCGACCACTGGAAAAAATTCTGATGTAATAATTCCAAGATGACAATCATTTCGTGCAGTTATAATTCTCTCTTGTTCTCTCTTATCCGTGATATTATCCGTCTCTTTCTAACCGCAGACACGAACCTTGAATGAAAGGACACTTCGGACCAAAATTCTGCCAGAATGAAAAGACACTTCGGAATTTGTTGCATTATACTTTTAGGGAGCGTAGTTATTATTATGTTACAATATATTTACCTCGTTCAACCGATAAAAGTCAGTACAAGAGATAAAATAAAAATGCGAACGGATTTGTAATTTTCTTTATAAAATTCGAAATGCGTCAAAATGACGCGTCCCGTAAACCTAGTGTTAACACAAAAAAAAACCCTACCCGAAGGGGGTATTTATATGTTTGCGAGATATGGTGGGGCGATTTATAATGCCACATCTTCTAAAATTTTGAAGTTTTTTTTTTTTGTTTGTTTTGTCCAAAAAATACTTGCCACTATTTCATATTTCATATTTTCTCGTATCTTTTTCATTATGTCACTTACGAGTATGTATCTATCTGGGTACTGTAATTCGTTTCCATATTGTTCGCATCCTTCTAGCGATGGATTTTATTGTTCTACAAACCGTATCCGGAAAAAGTACAAGTTGTCCAATATTTACAGTACATATGCATTTGGAATTCGAATACAAAAAATGCCTTCATTTTTATTTTTTCATTTTTAATGCATTTTTATTACGTAATTCAATTAAACTTATAGCTAGACAAAAAAACGCTTAAAACTAGCTTAACTATTCTTATTCTAACTTACTGGCCCTATGCGGGCGTTCTAAGTTAAACCTAATTCTTAAAACTATGTCTTTCGACGTACCGTACTTAATTGTTTCATTTGTCTTATTCTTTAATTATTGATAAATACTAAGAAAATTTTTTCATAAAATTACAAAAAAATTAGTGTATGTACTTTTTTTTATTTTGTTCTTATAATAAAACTTAAAAACTACCTTAAAATAAATCCTAAACTTCTTATCCTATCTTACTCTAATTATGTAATTAAATACATACTTTTTTTTTTTTTATTTTTTCAAAGTGCTGTTTATATTTTTTTTTTTCTACCTATAAATACCTACAAATACCTTAAACTATGTAAGTCGGCCAAGACCAAACAACCAACTTTAAACAGGCTACCCCGGATTGTGAGGGAACGACGAAGGAGTTCCCTCTCTTTCAGTTGGCCACCAAAATTGTGAGAACTGACGTTCAACGTCCTTCATATCGCGATCCGATACCGCCCTACTAAACCGGAGACGCTCCACACTGCCGTGTGCAACGTCTCTGTCGTAGTTGAGTCGCCTATCCACAGCTGTCCGAGCAACGTGGAAGATTAGCGGAACCGCCAATCTGTCCTGGATCAGACCTTTCTCATCAAAATAGAGGAACGCCTCTGGGGGAACAAAGCCGTTAAGGCGCACTCTCTCATGATACTCGTAATTGGGGTAATAAGCCCCGGAGATCAGGTTGTTCGTCGAGCTCATTGCTCTTGCAATGTGCCTTCGAATCAGCTTGATAACGAAATTATCCACTCTTATTAGCCCTGTTGTATAGGACCTCATTGGGATAGAATTTTATATACTGGGACTCCGGTGTTCTGTACAAATGAAGGCAAGCCCTCTCAAACACCCGAATCTTTTCCAACAAGCTTGCTCCCACGTTGAACCACACGGGACATCCATATACGAGTAAGGGGAAAAGCACCTTTGGCTCTGGCAAGAGCACCATCTACATGTTTGTTAAAATATAGATATTGGTCTAACCAGAGCACCAGGTATCTGACTACACTTCGACTCGCAAGTGGCTGTCCGTGCGGTCCAACGATTGAGAACTTTCGCCAATTCTTTCTGGCATCCCTAGAGGCACCAGGCAACGGCGTCCTAAAAAGAATGGTTTCCGATTTCATCGCAATATCGCTGAATTTTATTTAAGTCACGTTGCAAGAGAATTGCAATAACCTCGATTTTTGGTCCTGATCTGTATGGTAGGCATGGTGAAGTGATCCTATGAGATCGCTCGTGTAAATGTTGAAAAGGATCGGTGAATTAACCGCACCTTGTTGCAGACCGTTTTTAATTTGAAATGTTCCAGCAGAAGTCACATTACCATTTTTGACAATGAACTGTCTACTGGTGAGCATGTTATGAAGTATGTACAGCAGTGGTTTGCTTATGCCCAGCCTACTTAGCTTGTAGAAGAGTCCCTCTAACCATACGCTGTCGAAGGCCTTCTAGAAGTCAATCAGGCAGGAACCCGTGCACTGTTTCTTGCATTTGTTCCATTGGATATCCGATACCAGTTTAGACGCGGCATGTATTGTATCATGCCCTGCCTTAAAACCGAATTGGTTATCCGGAATTATATTACTGTTCTCAGTCCACTTAAGCAGGGCTCTATTGATCACTTTTTCGAATACCTTGCTGATGGTCGGAAGGAGACTTATCGACTAGAGATTTGCCGGATTGGAAGTGTCCTGACCCTCTTTTGGGGATGGGTTGTATCACTGCTGTTTTGCAATGCGCTGGTTAATATGCATTATTCAGTGCATTGTTAAACAGAGTGGTGTAAATGTCCACCGCTCCTAGAGGGAGATGTCGAAGCACAATGTTCGATACCACATCGATTCCCACAGATTTCTTCCTCCTCAATGAGTCGAAGATCGCTTGAAGCTCCACCTTCGATATGAACGGGGGATGTACCCTTTCATCGGCGATGACATTATTTGCCATGTTATCGTCATTGAACTCGGTAAAACCTAAAAAAACAAGGACGCGATTTTCCAGGTCGTGGTTCGTGCAAATGGTATCATTCACCTTGTACACTTAATGGAAAGTCGCTCCTATAGCCTCTACCTTCTCCTGCGGATCTTCGACCACAAAGAAGTTGTCATCCTCTACTGCGTTATCTGGATCTATACCTGCTGTTATTAGTATTTGTCCATTGTTCGTCGTTCGGGGGATCTTAAGACACGGAAGGTCGTTTTGATTGTTCCTCCGAAATATTTTACTTATCTGCGGGAAGATACTCGAATTGTTGGATTTTAAAGCCCGAATTTTGTTGTTCCAGTGCAGATTTACAGAGTCTGTAATTTTCTCTAATTAATTTCTGGAGGTTTTTAATCAACGACTTCAGTGTCCTAACCTCCGAGTTTTGTCTGTCAGTAAACTGTCTGTACAAGGTTTTTATTCTCGACAGTAGTCTACTTTTGTGTGCGTCAATTGTTGCATTGCGGAATATGTCTGCGTTATCAGTATTTTGATACCGAGGTATCGTATTGTCCATAGTTCGTTTAATTGTCTCGTCCATATGTTTTAGGTACCAGTCAATCTCCTCGTTTGACAGATTCCTATTGGGCGGTGGGTAGACCGAATTCGAGGAGAGTGCTCTTGTCAAAGTTCTTGAGAAGCGAGTCCAAAGCGTCCTACTATAATTGTATGAGAATGTTGGACAAACCCCTCCAACTATGCAATTTCGTTGGGAATCGTTATTACGGCACTGAGTCCTCAATGGTCACTGTCATACACAAATGTGTGCAGGCAGTTTATAGTTTGTCGGTTCATGTCAGTCAGTTGTAACCGTACGTCGAACAGCATAAGATCCAGATAGGAGCCGCTTCTAGGAAACGACGGACTATCTGTAGCTTTCAAATCGAGTTTATACTCGACACTGTGCCGACCCCACCAATTGAATAGTAGGTTCCCTCTAGGATTAGGTGCTCTGAAATAAATAAAGTAGATTGAGTAGCTTCAGGTGCATAGAGTGCGACCAAGTACATCCTCTTTCCACTACGGAGAGGGATGCACACGATACACACTTCCAGCTCCTGGAACCTTCGCACTTCACCGCTGTACACCACTTTAAATTGCAGTTGTTTGCGTATGAAGATCGCAACACCTCTTCCTTGTGTGGAGTTGGGTCGGTCTCTTCTGACAATATTGTATTTATTGTTCCCCAACTTGTGCTTCTGGGATAGCTTTGTTTCGCTAACCATAAGCACATCAGGGGTTTGGTCTTCTAGCAGCTTAAACAATACGGCTCTTCGCTCGATCCCAATCAATGAATTCACATTAACCGCAAGGATCTTCAAGAGTTGCTCCTCCATGTTCGTACTCATTACGACTGGAAGTGCGTTAGGCCCGGCAGAAGTGCGTAGATCTGGTCCACCCGCTTCGCCTGCTCCTGTACCTTGCGTGAAGCTGCTCCATCTGCCCTTGGATAGAGAGCAAGATGGCCAGCAAATCAGTTTGAGCCTCCGGTGCTCTAGGCGCTGGGGCCTGAGAAGCAACCTTCGGTCTTTTCTGTTCCGCGTTTCCCCGACCTGCTGCCATTTGGGCGTAGGTCACTTGGGGAGTGACGGATTGTGTTTGAATTGGAGCAGGTGGACGTTTCACTATAACCTTCTCCTGACGAACCAGATTTACTTCCTTAATATACTGGAACTTAGGACAACCCCGATAGTTTGCGGTGTGTCCCGAGTTCTTGCATAAAGCACACGAGAGCTGGCTCTTATCTGCCACTCCATCCTTACCCAGAGTGCATTCCTCTGCTCTGTGGTTCTTTCCACACTTGACACATCGAGGCTGCATTTCGCAGTTCGACGCGGTATGCCCGAATGTTTTCGCTCCTTCTTAATTTTTCCCATGCGACAACCTGGTCTAGGACTTTAATACTCCTTAGACCATTCAGCTTGCTATTCGGTGAAAGCTGAGCTAGGAAGAACGGCAGTTTCTGCTTCTCCCTTTTTGCCTTAGCTGTGGTGAATGGCTTGACCCCTACGAATTTGAGCTCGTTGCACTCTTTCTCTTTAAGCAGCGCAAGGAGCGTCTCCGGATCAGTAGAAGGGTATATCCCCCTCAGCAGCACTGTTTGCCGATTTTCCCCCTTCGGGGTGAAAGAGAAGAACTCCGTCGTCGTGTCCCTAAGTAATTCTTTAATTTTTTTATAATCTTCCACTGTATTACAGTGGATAGCATATCTATTTTCATTTAATCATTGCCTATGGCCGACTTACATAGTTCGATGGTATCCTTTAGCTCAATTTTGTAGGTATTAATTGGAGGTACCTTTGTCTTTGCAGTCGTCTTCTGTTGCGGTTGTTTCTGCTGTTATTTCTGCTGCTGCTGCTGTTGCTGCTTCTGTTGTTGTTGCGCTGGAGATCCAGTTGTCGCTCCCTCTCTTTTCTGGCCATTTGTTTGGCCTTTATTTCACGCACCCTTTGTTTTTTTTTTTTTTTTTATTCATTTATTTCTTAACAAAAACAAAGATACAAAATTCGATACGAAATTCAAAAATAAACAATTAACTGACCTTCAGTTTTTGTGTTTGCAAGAAATAGCTTGTACAATCTATTGTCAAATAAATGGCAAAAGGCGAAAGTACCTATCAGTTAAAATTTAGGGAAAAATTCATATAAACTATTGATGGGGGAAAGTAAGTAATGGAATAACATGATATAGTGAAGAACTGAATTCAGATGAAAGCGTTAATAATAATTACAACATTGTACTAAGAAAAGAATCTATATCATAATGATCAAAAGAGAAAAGCCATTTTTTAACGTTGCTTAAAAATACTGTTTTCTTTCTCTCACACCTAAGGTCTTCAGGTAATAAGTTAAATAATCGAGGAGCGGTAACAAAATAAAAACGTGAAAAGCGTGTTTTGTAATTAATTGGAGTAGTAACGAAGCTTCTAGTGTTCACGCGTAAATTATAATTTTCATGTAATCTGACATGATAATAACCGGAATTTTCAAAGAATATTTTTAATACTTTGTAGTAGTACAAATGCCTTAAAGGAAGAATTTCCAGACCCTTGAACAACACAAAACTAGGGGTTCTGCGATTAACCTTACCCATAATTCTAATTGCGTGCTTTTGTTTTGTTAATAAGGGTTCTATTTTATTGAAATAAGTGCCGCCCCAGCAAGAAATACCATACTGCAACTTGGATTTTAAAAGACCATTATAGACCAACTTTAAAATATGTAGATTGCTGTAGAGACTGAGATGATACAGCTGCCTGACACTTCTGTTTAGATATTTCTTTAGGTATAATGTGTGATCGTTCCAAGAGAGCTTAAGGTCCAGTATAATACCTAGGTATTTAAAACTGTCAACGCGTTCAATTTTAAAGCAACCGTCAGTACAACTAACATTTTCGTTAAAAGTCATAACACCAAGGGAAGATGGATCAACTAAGCAGAATCGTAAGCAACTTGGTGAGTGGTAATATAGAGGCAAGTCTTCGCATATTATACCCTTCATATTAAACAGCATAAACTTAGTTTTATTACTGATTATCAGTTTGTGCTGTTTGAACCACCTTCGTAATATATCCAAATCGTTATTAACATCCGAGAAAAGACTTAGATAACTTTTACTAGAGTACGATAGAGCAGCATCGTCAGCAAAAGCTGTGATTTTGCCCTTAAAAAGTTGAATAAACAACGAGTTCACATATATTAGAAACAATGTCGGGCCCAAGACAGAGCCCTGAGGAACTCCGATATTTAAATACTTTTCAGAACTGAAAACATTTTTGACTCTTACCACTTGTTTACGATTCTTTAAATAAGAAGTAATCCAGTTATGAATAAATCCTCTGAAACCCGCATTATAGAGTTTATTTAACAACAAGGTATGGTTCACCATATCAAAAGCCTTAGTTATATCAATAAATAGACTAGAAGGAATTTGAGAGGTATTAAGACTATTATATAACTCCCCAATCAGTTTTAGCAATGCACTTTCAGTCGATCTACCGCTTCTAAGGCCAAATTGAGAGTCGCTAAAGAAGTGATTCCTATCTAAAAAGGATAGCATTCTAGATTTTATGCCTTTTTCAAAAATTTTCGAAAAAACTGACAAAAGGGAAATGGGATGGTAGTTATTTAATGTCATAGTATCACCTTTTTTGTAAAGAGGTATTACAACTGCTGTTTTTAGAGAATCAGGAAAAACACCTTTACGCACACAAGAATTAAAAATAAAACATAGAACATCAGAAATCTGGAAAGATACATTTTTCAATAGCATGCTTGAGATATTATCGAAAGAAGAGGAATTAGATGTTTTAAGAGAAACTATAATTTTTTGAATTTCAAGTGAAGTAAACTCTTCAAAGAAAAAACTTTCAGATTGAAAACTCGATTCTATTATGCTATTGTCACAATGAAATGTAGAATTGCCATCATACGAAATACTACGACAAGAACCTATTTCAGAGAAGAAACCGTTGAACAAATTGGCAACTTGTAAAGGCTCAGAAATAGTAATATTGTTATTGTTTATAACAATATCTAACCTAGAATTATTTTTGTTAAGTATTTCATTAACAACCTGCCACTCTTTTTTAGAGTTCCCCATACTCCCAGCCAATTTATTGCTAAAATAACTATTTCTGCAAATAGGTATTTCAGCTTTTACCTCGCGACAGATCCTTTTTAATTTTCCTTAATAATGAGATAGACAACAGTGGATGTTTCAGGCATTTTAATTTGTTATTTTTCTTATTTTGCCTCTTACAACAGATCGACATATAAAATTGTAATTTTGTTAGAAACAAATCAAAAGCAATAGATGGACAAAGAGCACTATATACTTCACCCCAAAACTCAAAATTCAAATGTGTTCTTAAAGCAGCAAAATCGATTTTGATAGATTCTCTGACTTCGGATTGATTGGTTCTGATAATTTTACAATTAAATTGAATGCCTGTTAAACTATGGTCAGTTATCTTAAGGTCATGAGCCATTGTTTTGTAGACAACGCTACTGCTTCTGTGAAGCCTTATAAATATGTGGTCCAGACAAGAATTGAGACGAGTTGGTTGATTAAGCACAGATTCAAAACCAAGCGCAGACAGTACAGACAAAAAACTATCGACATCAGGAGAATCACAGAGGATATTAATATTAAAATCACCCAACAGTATCATATTTTTAGATTTTTGGAGAACCAAAAAACCCGAAAACTAATCCAAAAAGGTTTTGACTGCACACTTATGTAGTCTGTAAATACAGATGAAACAGTAGTGAACACCAGAAACTTCGCAATTAACGCTGATTATATCAGCGCTTTCCAAATTATACTTATTAATTACACATCCTATGATATTACTTCTATAATATACCGCGACACCGCCAGCTGCATAAGACTCATTACAAGTTGCATTGAATGAAAAGTTTGGGATTATATCAAATTCAGACTTCTCTTCTTCGAAAATCCAAATTTCGGAAAGGAAAATTAAATCTGGTAAATGATCCAAAGGTGCAAAGTGAGAGAAAAAAGTATTGAAATTAGTTCTCATACTACGAATATTCTGGTGAACAATTGAAAAACCAGAAGATTGCTCATTATTTGGATGGTCAATACAAAAGCAGTTGAAATTATCAGAATTTAATGACGAAAAGCTGTAATTATTACTCGAAACATTTTGAGGATATAGAATTGAATTATTATTTAAGTTAATAGTACTCATTATATTAAAGACAAATTAAGCAACAAGTTTAGAAATATCCTCAAAAGAATTAATTTTAATTACTCTGTCGCCTTCCCTTTTCCTGATAAGTACAGATGAATCTCTAACCCACACGTATTTACATTTGTTATTGTGCTTGAGTTCATTAGCCTTTTTCAGTAGTGACCTCGTGTACTTAGTGAGACAGTCGTTGATGTAAATCTTGCTGCTCCTGATGTTATTGCTGCTACCGCCAGCAGTGTTGTTGTTGTTGAATTGAGCACCAAAAATATTCGTAGAGAATTTGTTTTTATTTTCTCGCATCTTTGTCATTACAGCTTTCTTCCGTAGAACGGTTGAAAACTTAAAGCACACGATGGGAGAAGGATTTTTTATGTTGTTGCTGTGAGTTTTGACGCTCTTTACGTAACACAAACCAATTTCGCTGGCATTGATCTCTTCACCGATAACAGCAGTTAGTAATTCATTTACTCTGGCCTTCGCGTTCGCATTGCTTACATCGGGAATACCAATTATGTCAACTGAACACTGTTTGTCTTTTTGCTCCAATAAGTTCAGCTTCATCTCCAATAGATCAACTCTCTTATTTAGAGAAGCATTGCTCTCTTCAAGAGTTTTAATTTTTGTTAGCGCCTCTGTGTTTACTTGTTTGAGCTGAATAATTTCGCTGTATAGCATTTGCAAAGTAATTGTACGCTGACCCGAATTATTGACATCATGGGAAGCAAGCGTTAGCGTTAAAGTTGCAGAGCTGCTAGCTGTTGATGTTGTACTAGCAGAACCTTTATTGTAGTCAAGACTACCACTAGTATGATTATTCGGATTAGTACTCTTAGAAGAGACAATGTTTGGCTGTGAATATATGGGAGCATCCACCAGTATTGATTTTCTACGTTGAGTGACACAACTACCACATTTAAAGCCTTGGTTATTTTTCTCGTAAAAATCAATTTCTCTTTTTTCTAATTTCGGGCACTTTGCATGGTAATATTCTTTGCAATTGATGCACTGAATTTTAAGTTCATGTCTATCAATTTTTGAATTACGTAAACCGCACTTCATTATTTCACTATTTCAATTATGTGACTTATAGTAGTATGAAAGAAGCACAATAAAAGAAAAACTTGTTATTTTTATTTAAAAAAAGAAAGAAAAAATAGACTTATAAGAGGAGTAAAATTCTCTATGCGTGTACCCCCATCAACAGTGTAACACACTTGTTCCAGCTGTTTAATGCTGGAAGTCAGGTTCTCGACTTCTTCATCTTCGTCCTGTGATTCGGAGGACGCCAAAACGGCGAAGCTATTATTTTTGCCGTCTCCAATGTAGCGGCCTTCCCCACCGTCGGAGATATATGGGTATTCGGCCGAGTCATCTGACCTCTGCCGCTTCTTTTCTGCTGCTGCTGTTATTGCTGTGCTCGGCGCCAATTCCCTCACTCCACCTGGCAGCTATTCAGCTGATGCTGATGTGGAGGGACGCTTTACGAGGTTAGGAGTAGACTTGAGTTTAATTCTCCTTTTGCCCTTACATTCGGTCGCCACTCTTATTGGGCGACCTTACTGAACTGCGTCATCGACTGACGCAGTCACTCCACCTGCTGGTCCCGCTAATGGGAGCGGAATGCTCGCTTTTCAACACGTGTTATTTTATTTATAATTTAATTTCACTATTTTTTTTTTTTATGAAAAAAAAAAAAAAAAGTCTGTAATCTTATTTTCCCTGGCCGGGAATTGAACCAGGGTTTCTGGCTTGATAGACCAGCACCACTACCACTAGCCTAACTCGCCACTAAAAATCACACTATCTAGTTGTTTGCTTAAAATTACTACCAATTTCACTGAAAGCCGAAACACGTCTACACTCTGTCAAAGTCTGTGAACGACTGTACAAAAAATGCCTCCTGTAAATCTTATTTATAAATAAAATACATATCAGTCAATTTTTTAGACAAAAATGTTGACATTAAAAAAAAATTGTTTTTTTTTATTTATCACGCAACTTGGTACCATCTTGTGAAATTTTAAAGATGCTTTTCATCACATTTTGTGATAGCTCGAAACCTAAGATAGATTCGAGAATAATAAGAAGTCCGATTTTTCAATTAGTTTTTATTATTTTCTTTTTTAATTTAACAATACCTAAAGAAAACGTGATTATAGATGAATAACCGCTTTCAGAGAATTAAAGAGCTGCTTATAACCTTTGAAATGAGACTACACTTCAAATAAGACTACACTTATCAATAGAGTCGAAAAAAAATATATTTTCAACTTATTTTCAGTTTACCACGTATCGATGCACTATTTTTGTGGCCCCCTGTGGGTTAGGGGACAGAATATACCCACGGTAGGCATGCCTGTCGTAAAAGGCGACTAAAATGCCAACCCGCCGTCTTTCGTAAGATTACGGCAAAAAAAAATTAATGCAATGAACAAAACAAAAGGTATTAATACCCCAGGTGCCAGCCCAGTTCAACTGGAAAATCCACCCTCGCAAGAGGCATGCTCTAAGGATTCTGGGGAGAGCTATTTATTGCATCAACATTTAATTAACCCATTTAGGAAAAGCGCAAGGCTACAAAGATCTCTGCCTCAAAAGACTCCTCCTAAACCGCAAAATAAGAGCTTCGCGAACTCGGATGTGTTAATTCGGGAAACGCAAACCTCGAAACAGTGTACTCTGGAAAAAGAAAACACCGAGCTCCGAAAGAGGCTCGACGAAATGGAGCTCTTGTGTCGGGAGCTCAAAAGCAAAATAGAAAAACTTGAATCAGAGAATAAAGTATCTTTGCTTCAAAACGAGTCTTCACAAACGCAGACGGTTATTCATAGTGATCCCTCTCCGCGTAGCCGTCACTACAGTACGGACGAAGAAGAACTCACGCGCGAAACGGATTGGATACTTAAACGAAGACCATCTAAAAAACGTAAGGCCGGTTCATTCATTTTCATTTTTAGTGCATTTTTATTAATCAACTTTAACAACATTAACTTACATGCTAAACAAAACGCTTAAAACTAGCTTAACTAACTTAACTATACTTATTCTAACTTACTGGCCCTATGCGGGCGCTCTAAGTTAACCTAATACTTAATGCTATGTCTTTCGACGTAACGTACATACATTTTTTATTTATTGCATTATTTTATTTTTGCTTTTTACTAAGAAAAATAGATAAAAAAAAACTTAGTAAATGAACTTTTTTTTTTGTATTTTAATATATTAAACTTATAAACTACCTTAAAATATCTTATTCTACCTTAATCTATCTTATTCTACCTTACGTAATTATGCTAGCCACCAGAAATGACCGTACTGACGTTGTACGTCCTCAACATCACGACCCAATACCGCCCTACTAAACCGGAGACGCTCCACACTGCCGTATGCAACGTCTCTGTCGTAGTTGAGTCGCCTATCCACAGCTGTCCGAGCAACGTGGAAGATTAGCGGCACTGCCAATCTGTCCTGGATCAGACCTTTCTCATCAAAATAGAGGAACGCCTCTGGGGGAACAAAGCCGTTAAGGCGCACTCTCTCGTGATACTCATAATTGGGGTAATAAGCCCCAGAGATCAGGTTGTTCGTCGAGCTCATTGCTCTTGCAATGTGCCTTCGAATCAGCTTGATAACGAAATTATCCACTCTTATTAGATTAGCCCTGTTGTATAGGACCTCATTGGGATAGAACTTTATGTACTGGGACTCCGGTGTTCTGTATAAATGAAGGCAAGCCCTCTCAAACACCCGAATCTTTTCCAACAAGCTTGCTCCCACGTTGAACCACACGGGACATCCACATACGAGCATGGGCCGGATGAGGGCCATGTAGCAGATTACATTTACCCTTGCATCGAGTTGCTTGCTATAAAAAAGTCTCTTTGTAAGGGCAAAAGCACCTTTGGCTCTGGCCAGAGCAGCATCTATATGTTTGTTAAAATATAGATATTGGTCTAACTAGAGCCCCAGGTATCTGACTACACTTCGACACGTAAGTGGCTGTCCGTGCGGTCTTGAGAACTTTCGCCAATTCTTTCTGGTATCCCTAGAGGCACTAGACAACGTCGTCCTAAAAAGAATGGTTTCCTATTTCTGGAAGTTGATTTTCAACTTCCAGTCATCGCAATATCGCTGAATCTTATCGAAGTCACGTTGCAAGAGAATTGCAATGACTTCGATTTTTGGCCCTGATCTGTACGCGATCAAGTCATCTGCGTACGCTATGGCATGGTGAAGGGATGCTATGAGATCGCTCGTGTAAATATTGAAAAGGATCGGTGAATTAACCGCACCTTGTTGCAGACCGTTTTTAATTAGAAATGTTCCAGCAGAAGTCACATTGCCATTTTTGACAATGAACTGTCTACTGGTGAGCATGTTATAAAGTATGTACAGCAGTGGTTTGCTTATGCCCAGCCTGCTAAGTAAGACCGGTTCATCGCCCGAGGTTGTTCCGCAACACGAACCTAATTGCAAAGCGCAGCGAAAAGCAAAAAAGCAAATTGAAAGCAAACGCGCCCCTCCTCCAATAAATATTACAGGCGTTGCAGACTATAATTCTCTGCGAAAAATTTTAAAAACAACGATCGCTACAGAATTTAAAGTAACTTCCCTGCGAAACGATGCATGTAAAATCAAGGTTAATGACGCTGAGGGCTATTGGGCTGTATCTCAAAAGCTTAGCAATGAAAAAAATCAATGGCATACTTATGAAGACAAGTCTGAGAGACCTTTGAGGGTCGTAGCTAGAGGACTTCATCCATCATGCGCTAAAGAAGACGTTATAGGTGATTTACGCGATAAAGGTTATAACATTCTTGACGCTGTGAACCTTTTAAAAAAGAGAGAAAACGACCCGACCGTGGAGAAGAAGCTATAGTGAAACGTAATCTTCCGCTTTTTGTGCTAGCGTTCGATAAAGCGGAAAGCCAGGAAAAAGTATACAATATTCGTACAATCATGAGTATGGTCGTTAAAATCGAGCCGCGGTTGCGAGGTCGCAAAGGAACTACAGATGCGACGGAGAAAATCTACAACGCCGACTGTGCGGGGAACGAAATCAGTCGATCGGGCTCCTAAGGTAGAGCGCGTTGCTAATCAAACTGAGTGGGCTCGTAAGCCAGTTGTACAGACTCCTAAGCCGGCTGAAAGGACGCTTGAATTAGCAGTGCAGACTCTTGAACCAGTCAATCAGCCCTCTAAGCTGACTAAAAGTACGTCGAAGTCGTCCACTAAAAAGACTGAACGAAAAATAACCTCGGATAAGCCAACGAATCCCAGTTGTCTGACGTATTCTCAGGCTGCAGTCAGAGCAACCAGACGAAACGACGGGCCACCCTCTGATCCGTTGCAAGAAATTCTAAACTGCATTTACGCTAAGTTCGAGGAACAATGTGAAACGAACAAACGAATTCTCGAACGTCTCAGTAACGTCGAAAGCTTTTGTATGGCTAACCTTATATCTAAATCTAAGTAGATATGGACTCTTTGCTTAAAATTATAACATGGAATGCAAACGGACTCTTACAAAAGTCTAACGAATTAGAAATTTTTCTAATGAGAGAAAATATCGACATATGTTTGATCTCCGAAACCCATCTAACAAGGGAATCGCAAATAAAGATAAGAGGCCACGTTGTCCTATCACGCCTATCATCCTTCTGATAGAGCGCGGGGCGGTTCGTCCTTATTCATTAAAACTAACATCGAATACTCGGTCGATATAAACATAGAGGTAGAAAAGCTTCAGTTGTGCGCGGTAAGGGTTAAAAATAAACACTTGAGCTACAACATAGCGTCTGTTTACTGTCCGCCGCGATGCTCGCTTGAAAAAGACGACTACTTTCGTGTCTTCAATGCCCTTGGTTTAAATTTCCTTATTGGTGGAGATTTCAACGCGAAGCACACCTTCTGGGGTTCAAGATGTACACCTTCTAAAGGAAAAATTCTCTACGAAGTGGAAAATGAATTCGGTTGTTTTTTTTATTCGACAGGAAAACCCACCTATTGGCCAACCGACTCAGAAAAAATTCCCGATCTTATCGATTTGTTCGTTTCAAAAGGTATTTACGATAAATTTATTACAGTCGAAGAAAGTTTTGATCTCTCTTCTGACCACTCTCCGGTAATTTCATTACTTGGTGAAGCGTTGATAAAAAAAGAAGGACCTCCAAGACTTACTAGCAATAGAACAAATTGGGAGGGCTTTAGAAATGATTGCGAAAAAAATATCGCCTTAAATGTATCACTTAAAACACCTTGTGAACTGGAGGACGAAGTTGATCGTTTCGTGGAAGCAATCCAAAGAGCGGCATGGAGAAACACTCCTTCTAGAAGCTATAAGATTAACCGCAACGAAAAGTATCCAAGTGAAATCATTGAACTAGTGAGGGAGAAAACAAAAGCACGAAAGAAATGGCAAATCACTAGTGAGGGAGAAAACAAAAGCACGAAAGAAATGGCAAATCACTCGTGCACCGCAGCATAAAACCGACTATGCAATCGCCTTAGAGATAGTATTCGGGAATTTAAAAAGCAATAAGATAGCGACCTACCTTGAAAATCTCTCCACTGGAAGAGAATCAAATTTTTCACTTTGGAAAGAGCTAAAATGCATCCGGAAACCTCAAATGCAAGCGCCACCAATTCGGAAAAACGATAGAACTTGGGCCAAGAGCGACAAAGAAAAGGCAGAACTTTTTGCTTTGCACTTAGAAGAAACGTTTAAGCCATTCGACTGCCCTTTGATAACGCCCGACTCCCCAGTCACGACATCTGACAACTTTAAAGTAAAAAAAGTTGCATTAATTGAACTGAGGGAAGTGATTAAAAATCTAAAGACTAAAAAAGCACCGGGTTACGACTTGATAACGGCGTAGGTGGTCAAGGAATTACCGAATAAAGTCTTATCAAACTGGTATATTTGATTAACGTTTCGTTCAGATTGCTCTACGTTCCGAGACAATGGAAAGTCGCAGAGATTATAATGGTCCCGAAACCAGGCAAACCTTTGAATGAGAAGAAATCATATCGACCTATTTCTCAATTGCCGGTTATCTCTAAAATATTCGAAAAACTACTTTCAAAACGACTACAACCCGTAATCAACGAAAGACGTCACATCCCTGACCATCAATTTGAATTTAGAGTCAAACATTCAACAATCGACCAAGTCCACAAAATAACTGACGTGATTGAGAAAACTCTCGAAGAAAAAAAGATTTGTTGTAGTGTATTTCTTGACGTCTCACAAGCTTTCGATAAGGTTTGGCACGAAGGTTTGGAGTATAAATTGCAACGACTACTACCATGGCAACTCTTTCTAATTTTACGATCGTACCTCACCGAAAGACTTTTTCGTGTTAAGCACGGAAATGATTACTCTGAGTTCAAGGAGATTGCGGCCGGAGTCCCACAAGAAAGTGTCCTCGGCCCGCTTCTATATGTACTCTACACACATGATATCCCGCAGGAAAGAAACTGCGTCGTCGCCTCATTTGCGGACGATACGGCGATATTGACCACGGGCGATACAATTGAAGCAGCAACTGAAAAGCTGCAACATGCTATTAATAAAGTCCACGCTTGGACGAATTCTTGGCGTATTGTACTAAACGAAAGCAAATCTACCCACGTAAACTTTACCTACAAAAAAGTGGATAGATTACCCGTATATTTAAATTCGGCTCAAATACCGTACGCGAAAGAAGCAAAATATCTAGGAATGTCTCAAGATGTTAAGCTTAAATGGAAATCGCACGTAAAAAAAAAAACGCGACGAGCTCGAAAACAAATACCGACAAATGTACTGGCTACTCGGAAAACATTCAAGTAAGTGCTAAAGCCAGTGTGGACGTATGGTCTACAACTATGGGGTTATACCAGGAAAAGCAAAAGAAACACCCTACAAACTTTTGAAAATAAAGTTCTTAGAACGATCGTTAGGGCACCATGGTACGTACGTAACGAAGATATTCATCGGGACCTGGGAATTCCTAGCGTCGTCGAAGAGATAACAAATTTTGTTCGTAAACACAAAGATCGTGTTCACGACCATTGTAACAGTACCGTCATTCAACTACTTGATGCGAACAATTCAATTCGTGGTCTGCAAAGGACAAAACCTTTTGACCTCGCGTCATAATATATGCCGGTCGTGAAAACAGTAGGAACTTTCATTGGAATTTAACCTGTCTAAAGCGCTACATTCTTTCTCGTAAGCGAAAATAAAACTGCTGGATAAGCGTCGGCTTAGTTGTAGTATTGATCTTGAAGAGTGGTGTTTTTAGTGAGTAAAAATCTCACACTACCGTAAACACGCGCGGTCGGGCCTTATGGTGTCTTTAGAAATTTTCACCCTCTCGGCAAAAAAAAAAAAAAAACTATTTTTGTGGAAAATTTCTGATCTCTGATTAAAATTGTTGAAAAGTGTGAAACTGCAACAGACCAACGAACAGCCATATGAATCTGTGAATCATGTTGGTTTTTTGTGATGATGAGCATGTACATACTCGTACATGTAGGTTAGGTTAGGTTGAAGTGGGTGTCAGCTAAAAAAGCCAACACACTTACACCAGTAAAAGGTCCATTGTGATACCACATGGGTTTGGGAAGAGGCTTCTAGCCTACGCATTGAACCATTTGGAGCTTCTGATGAAGCGTAGAAGGTCCCTAAAGTCTATTTTATTCAGATCATTTAGGTCGTTGAAACAGAGGGCTCTTGAGTGGAGTTTCCTTCTTTGGGAGAGAGCTGGGCAGGTGCAAAGAGGGTGAAGAATAGTCTCCTCCACCTCCTCGTCCATACAGCTTCTCAAGAAATCATTTTCGAAGACACCAAGCCTTGTTGCATTCTTGCTTATTAGACAATGTCAAGTAATAACACCTACAACAGCGCTTATATGCATTCTATTGACAGAAATCAAATTCTTAGAGCGTTTCCGATCCAGCTTAGGCCAAATCTGTTTTAACGCTACACAAGTTGTACCACTTGTCCACCTAGAATTTGTCCTTTCAATAGCATCCAGCTTTAATTTAAATTTGAATATAGCCAAAGGCATACCCAGTGAACTTTTGTCTGTGAACTATCTTTATAAGAGACGATCGGCAGTCTAGAGTTGTTATAGAATTTGTTGAGGATGATTTCAAGGATTTGATTGCTGATTGGCTGTCTGAAAAGATGCGGAGGCGTGGCCATATACCTTTTTGGACAACTGTGAACTAGCTTTAAGACGAATAGCTGAGTTAGCTGCCATTTACCTACGAAGAATGTCGAGGGATGTTAGAACTCTTTCTTCTATCCATAGCTGCGGATGGTGTCGTTCGCAGCTCACCGCTAATGCACAGACAAGCTGAACGTTGGACTTTGCTTAATAACTTCTGGTTTTTCGCCTTATTCAAGGCAATCCACCAGACAACTACCCCGTACATAAAGATCGGTCTGATGACCGAGATATAGTGCCAGTGAGTTAATCTGGGTTGTAAGCCCCATTTGTTCCCAATGGCTTTTTTGCAAGAGAATAATGCTCACTGTCGCATTACTCTTTCTTGTGTATTAGGTTTTCAGCTTAGTTTCCTATCCAAAATAAGACCCAGATATTTTGCTCCGTTAAAGAAAGATAAGCCTGTTCCATTAAGGGATGAAGAGTCAATAGTTGGGATTTTATATATCCTTAAGAAGAGGACTAGTTCGGTTTTGTGGGGATTCACTCCTAGACCACACCGAGCTGTCCACCTAAATAACTTATTCAAAGCCTTTTGCAGGAGCTCTTTTAAAGTAATGAGGTGTTTACCAGAGACTGCTACAGCAAAGTCGTCCGCATAGGCAATAACATCGCAACCCTCAGCCTCCAGGATTATCAGTAGTTCATTGACTCCCAAATTTCAAAGAAGTGGGGATAGGACGCCCCCTTGAGGGGTACCCCTGCTGACATACCTTCTTACAGATGCCCCACCCAGCTTTGAGTTGATAATCCGACTTTTTTGATTAGTCAGCTCGCCAAGTGAGCTTCTATTTTCAGATTTGACAGTGCTCTCGTTATCGCAGATGAGTAGACGTTGTTAAAAGTGCCTTCTATATCTAGGAAAGCTACCATAGTGTACTCCTTATGATGCATAGAGTATTCGATCTTATTGACTAATGTATGCAATGCTGTTTCTACTGATTTGCTCTTAGGTAGGTAGGTAGGTAGGTAAAGTGGTGGTTCGGAAGGACCCAATTAGCGCTAAGTGCGCCGTTTTGATACCACAAAAACTCGTGTACCCTGTTTTTTTTACGTGTGTTATTGGAGATAGAAAATATAATTACACCCAGCCCGTGGAGTTCAGAAACAGGATTAGTTCTCAAATCCGTTTAGAGGCTATCTCTCTGAAATCGTCAAAGAAGGGTTTACCTAGCGTGCGTTGTCTGGTACTTGCTAGGGTAGGACAACTGCAAAGAAAGTGGAAAAGAGTTTCCCTCTCGTTACTGTCTTTGCAGCTGCGACAGAAAGTGTTGTGAGGAGTGCCAAACTTGCCCGCGTGGTCCCCTATAGGCCAGTGGCTACAATTCTGGCAATATCAGGCCTTGATCTGCCGAGTAGATCATTTGATTTAGGTTTGTTGAAACTGGGCCATGTCTTTCTTGATATGGCACAACTGGCAAGGTTGTTCCACCCGAGATTGGCTAGCTGGAGGAAGTGAAGGTGTAAATTGCCCTTAACGACTCCTATCGGAATATTGACTCTTTCCGCTAGCGAGCCGTTAAGGGCTGACCCTCGCCTGGGTAATGCCAGAATGGATACTTTGTTCGTTTATTTCAAACCGGCATTGCTCTATCAGATATCAAAGTCATTGATTACCATTCCGTTCTTCCATATACACGCCGATCTTTGTACTTTTTTGATTCTGTTGATGTTATATATTTTATGTAAGGCGGGCCACCATACTATGGCGCCATAGGTAAGAATTCGACGCACAACGGCTGTGTACATCCATAGGGTCATCTTTAGCTGGAGACCCCATTTTTGTTCTTACAGTATGCATGTTGAGCCGCAGACATTAGTTGTGTGTCAATAAATGGATATCAATCAGTCGTTCTAGTGTTTTTAGAAGGAATGATGAAACACTAATAGGTCTGAGGACTCTTGGACTAGCGTGTGAATATTTATCAGCTTCGGGTATGAAAACCACATTGACTTCTCTCCATATATGCGGAATATGGACCAGATACAGACAACTCTGAAATACACCGCTCCAGTTGGCTTTCTCGTATTGCCATACTTTTCTCTTAGGAGTTGTTTCTGTAACTCGGAATACGAGAATTTAGCTGATACGATATTATGGTCAGACCGACCTAGAGGCGCGAAGTAAGAAACAAGTCCAAAGTGTTGGCAGAATGACTTTCAATGTCCGGTATATGTGTAGGCTCATTTACAAGCTGAGTCAAATTGTTTACCTCAGCGAAAAGGTCAACATACTCTCCTTCGGGTGTTGTCTGACCAGAATATTGAAGCCAATCCGAATTATGTATATAGTATTACATTATTCATTTAAAGTCGAATACAAACTGAACAAGTTAACTTAATACTAACTTACAGCTAATGTGCGTGACTCTACTCTTATCTCTTTCTTCCCACGAAGTTAAAGACAGAGCAAAAAGCGTGGGCGACGATCAACAGCACACTCGATATTCGACGCTCGAATAAACAAGTGTCTGGGAATGTGCCGTAAGTGCATTCTTAGTAATAACTTACAGCTACGGATGTACGAAGTGTCGCTTACAATCCTACGTGACAGGGAATGTGCCGTGAGTGCATTCTAGGAAGTGTCACTATCCTACGTGACACCTCCCCCTACAAGTTTCTTGGTCCACCAAAAAAAGTATTTTACATTTTAAATGGGTCAACTATTGGTTTCGTTTTAATTACAATTTTAGTTTCTTTCTTCTTGCATTTAATAATTCAAATTACAATGATTGTTAATGTTAATAAAGTAATAAATGACAAAGAATTATATTTGACAATTTTCGATTCATATTCGATGTACTTAATAGTTTCTCTATTATTTATCATTTTCAGGTGGACTTCTTTAAGGCTTATATTCTTTATTTTTTCGATATTTAACCTCAGTGATGGTAAAATAACTGTTTCACCAAATTCTTTTACACTGTTTGAAAGTTCAATATTATTAACACTTATTTTACAATTTCTAAATTTAATAATCTCCAGTTTTGTCCTAAGGCTCTTGTCATTATGAAATATAGGATTATTATTTCCATTCTCTGCAAAGAGTAGGATTTAAATTAAAGTGAATTATTGGTCTTTGTAACGGCGTTTAAGCTGTTTCGTGCAATATTTAGTTTGTCTTTTATTGCTATCGTCTATTATATATCTGGAATCGACTTTGAACTTATTTAACTTTTTTATATTTGGGGCTATTCTTTGTTATATTTCAACTTTTAACGATGTTATCTCTTTGTTGATAGCTATGGTCCTCAGTTTCATTTAATTTATCTATTCGTTTTACTTTTTCATCTAAGAATTGCTGATGTAAAGTTTGTATGTCCGTTTTATCTAAATTCTTATTAATAAAGTATATAGGTCTCAACTTTGTCGTCGAATGAATGGTATTGTTATAGATATTTAAAATTTTGAACAGTTTGTCGTCGAGGTCATCATCGTCATTGTTTGCTTGTGTGTCGACTGTGATAATTCGTAGATGCTCATTTAAGGTTTCGTGGAGTCGTTCTACGTCAGAATTCCCAGTCTTATTAAATGCGGTAGTTTAATGGAAGGTTATATTATTTTCTTTGAGAAATTGTTCAACTAGATTATAAATTATAAATTTTACCTAAACATAACATTCTCTCTTTGATTGCTTTTAATACTGATATCCATGTTCTATCATGTATTTTATGTATAGTTGCATATTTAGAGAATTTGTCAATTGTCGTTATGTACATATAATTTCGGTAGGGGTGCCATATGTCCATGTGAACTATTTACTAAAAATAAGTTTGATTTTCAGGTTTATTTAATTACTATATATACATAGACATATAGCACATACATATATACATAAAGATGTCCTGGAAAAGAAACAAATGTGTAATTTCCCTTTGTGGTGCAACATTGAACGATTTTCCGGATAGGAAATTATTTGATTTTCCCAAAAAAGGGACAGCAAGATATAACAAATGGTTAGCCTTAATAGAGGAGCCTCGGGACAAAATAGAAAATTTGAAAAGACCGCGGATATGCAGCAAGCACTTTGAAAATAATAACACTGGGAAAAAATATTTAAAACAAACTGCTTATCCGTCTCTATTTTTGAAACAAACAGAGAATATTTCTATTGGTAATGACGATGATGATACGATATATTTTGATCCTTGCAAGGCTTTACTAACCTATACAGATCACAAAGAAACCAGATTAAACTCCATGGCAATAAGTGAAGAAGTTTCAGAAGAAGAATTGAACTTAGCTTCAAAAACGTTATCAAGAACAAGATTCAATGAAAACGCAGAATTTAATTGCGCAAACTGTGAGACACAGTTTAAAAGGCAGTCTTTTCATATAAAGAGAATAAACAAACTTAAGAAATCAAATGATGGGTTGAAAAAAAAGATAAAAGAAAGTAAAAAATTGAAGAAAAAAAAAAAAAAAAAAAAAACAGTTGAACAAAATTCGTCGCTTAAAAGCAGATAAAAAAAAAGGCACAGATGCATGAAAAGCAGCCTATCCAAGAGAAAATTGATTTATTGATTGATGTTAATCAAAATACAAAGACATTTTCGAAGCTCATTCTATCCCAGAGTACAAGAGAATACACCGAAGAAGAGAAGTGGGTTTCGTAGTGCTTTTTTTTCCGTTCGTCTTCCGGCTACAGCTTTCTACGAGATCAACTTGGATTACACTTGCCGCACCAAAAGTCTATCTCCAGGATTGAACAGGAATGTATTAGAGGAGATAAAGAAAATAACCACAACATTTTCACCAAAAGAAAAAGAAGTTATTATTATTTTTGACGAAATGAGCCTTCAGGCGAATCTAACGTACAATAAATTCAAGGAAGAAATTGAAGGTTTTGTCGATTATGGAATAAATCAAAGGTCAAATATGTACGAGTATATGCGCTAAGTCTGCGTGCGTTTTTATGATTCGCAGTTTATGTGGAAATTTTAAGCAAGTTGTACTCGTATATCATGTCGTTTGTCCAAGTAATATACTTGTACCTATGAAACAGCTTGTGCGCAGAGATGAAACTGAATGTAAGAGCTATTTGCTGTATCAAGGACCTACAAATCGTAGTTTATTTAGTTAAACTTAATCTTCACGAAAAAAAACGTTAGCTTTATTTACAAAGAGAAATTCATATATGGAATGTACGATATTCCTCATCTTATAAAAAGTATTCGGAAAGACCTATTGAAATACAATTTGACCACTTCTGATGGAATTATAAGTTGGAAGGTAATTGAATACCTTTATAATACAGAGAAAGCTAATACCACCAAAATATGTCTGATACTGACATCGGCACACATTGACCCCACTGAGTTTCAAAAAATGAACGTGAAGTTGGCTGCCCAAGTTTTAAGCAGATCTGTAGCTTGTGGAATTGAAGCCTTAATAAAACTGAACAAATTTCATAGCACATTTTGCGAAATCGACAGCTGAATTTATAAAAAAAAAATAAATCGGCTTTTTGATCTTCTTAATGGAAAACCAGCACTCATACGGAATGATCAAAATGTAAATTTTTTACAAGAAATTAAGTTTTATATACTAAACATTGAACAGTTAAACGCAAGAAATAGATCATTCTGTTTCAAAGGTTTAGCCATAACTATTGAAAGTGTTCTAAGAATAAGAGAAACATTATTTATCGATCATAATGATGTATTTTACATTTATGTAAATAAATTTAACCATGATCCATTAGAAAACTTATTTGGAAAAATAAGAGCGCGGAAAATTAACAAAAGTAATACAAGCGCTTCCGAATTTGGTTCCCTGCTAGCCAAAGTTATATCGTTAAAATTTTTATTTAAATCGAACTGCGAAGAAGACGATTCGAAATATCTACAGGTGGACTGGAATGCTATTTTGCAAAGTGATACAGAAGAACAAATATTGCTTACGCAGAAGCAACCACAAAATGAAGACATTCATGACGTGGGAGAATGTTTTGAAAATGACATGAATATTATCAATGTAGTTCACACACCTGATGAAGATGCGATATCGGTCAAGGTGCCGCAAATTAACGAACTCGCTACTAGATATTTTGCAGGATATTGCGTTTTCAAAACAATAAAGAAAATGAACAAAATCTGTGAAAATTGTGTTGAATAAATGTCCAAAGACAAAAACAATCTTGATCTTACAGAAATATTAATAAAATTAATAAAGTATCTGAAAAATATTTTCAAATATGCCATTTCATCAGAAATTTTTTCCACATACTTTCAAAAACTACCTTTTGCATCTAATCTAAAACAAAACATAATCAAAGAAGGCCACAAATATACATTTTCCCAATTGATTCAATGTCTTTTTTTTTTTTTTTTTTTTTTCTTTGATGAATGTTATGAGCATACATTTGATTTAATAAATTTCCTAATAGTGGTTTTGCTTTGGAAAAATTGTAAATGGGTTCCTGACAAAAACCTAAATAAGAATAGAACTCCTAAAAATAAAATAAAAAAAATTGCTAAATGTAATGAACGCATGACAAGTTTTCCTAAATTTAAGAATGAGTATTGGGTGGTTGGGAGGGTGGGGATCGATATCCTGCCACGTCCTCGTTCGTGTCCCCTGGAAACTACTTCAGTAAAGGTGATACAACTGAAATTAAATATGTTCCTAATATAAGTTAATGATTAATGTCTGTGATTTCTTTCAGTTAGTTTTTTAAATTTCGAACATTAGTCACCTTCACTTAAGCAGGCTAGGAGCAGTGAAAAGTAAGTAATTATAAGGGCGGAAATATAATACAAATTCATAAATATGTACATTCATAAATTTCGACACAGCAGAGAAATATTTTCGACAATTTTCTTTTAATATTTGCATATTTAAATTTCATTCGAAACTCACAGTTGGGGCGAAATTCAGATTTTTTAGGTGGCGCATTCAAAGTTTTCCGTTTTTATATTCAACCGTGTTTATGACCTGGCCACCCCCTATTGGCACATAAGTTAAGTTTGCATTTCTTAAAGATGAGTGGTAAATCCGCCCACGAAGAAACGTGTGCTGCACATGCACAACTGACTAAACTTTCTCCTCGTTACCTCCGGTCAAAGTTGAACGCTAGAAAAAATGTTTGCGTATGTATGTATGTACATATATATTTGTACATATATACGAGTATATACATACATATTTCTCGATGCACATAGAACTATTTAATCAAATGTTTAAAACTTGTGGCCGTTCATTAAAATAACATTCCATAGGATTTCGATGAGCAGCACATCAAGGTAGAAACAAAATTATAAGTACACATGTACCCAACCATCTTCACACGTATACGATCTATGCACGCAACGTTATCCACCCTAGTCACCGTGCCGGCATCAGCACTTCGCTTCGCAGCACAATCGCTCCTGCAACTGTTCTCTCCTTTTTTGTTTTACAGCACAGGTGCTGGTGCACAGCTAACAAAAACAATATTGTGTCTGCCATGATCAAGTGAGAAGAGAGTTTTTTTTCTGTGTGTGATTTTTCATGTGATTACTGATTTGATGGAGTAGAAGAGAGAGAGAAAAAACTGATTTTGTTGTTAGATTTTTAGTTGAAGCTTTTTAAAAAGCTTTTTTTTCAGTGGATTTCATTTTCATACAACATTTTTTTGTATGGGAGTGCGACATCTGTATATTTATTGTCTGTGGTTGAAGTTTACTATTTGGTTCCGTTAACGATTGCAACCACACTAAAGGGTGATGGTCAGTTTTTATTACGAATTTCCTGCCGAATAAGTACGGTCGGAAATATTTAGTAGACCACACTATACGAGTAGCAAGAAGCTCTTTTCAATTGTGCTATAGTTATTTTCATGATTATTTAGCGTCCTACTATGGTATTGGATGTTCGTTTTGCGACAACACAGCGCCGATTGCGAAATTTGACGCATCTGTTGTCAGCGTAAAGGTTTTCACAAAGTCGGGACTAGTCAATACGGGCTCATTAGTTATGAGTTTTTTCAAGTTATTAAATGATTGAATGTATTATATCTCATTTTGGAGTTCTTTTTGAGGTATTTTACCATAGGATATGCCACTTTTGCATAATCCTTAATGAATCGTCGGTACTCATAGTATCCCGTTATGAATAGAAACGTTTTGATTTCCTTTTGGGTTGCAGGTAATTTAATCCTTTTGATTGTTTCTATTTTATCCGGGTTGGGCATTATGCGATTTTCCGTGTCCAAGATATTGTGTTTGCTTTTCCGCAAAATGACATTTTTCTGCTTGCAATTTTAAATTACATTCCCTCAATCTTGTGAAATTTTTTTAGAGAGTCTAAATGTTCTGTGATACTTGTCGAAAAGACAAGTATGTCATCGAAGTAGACTACACAAATTTTGTTTATGTAGTCATTCAAAATGTTGTTCATAAGTCTTTGAAATGTTGCCGGGGCATTCTTTAGCCCGAACGGCATTCGAACAAATTCAAAGTGCCCAGTTCGTGTGGAAAATGCGGTTTTGTGTTGGTCTTTGGGATGCACTTCTATCTGGTGGAATCCTTTTGCGAGATCCAACGTAGAGAAAAACTGACATTTTCCTAGTTTATCGAATAAATCTGATATATTCGGCATGGGATATCGGTCATCGATAGTCTGATCGTTCAGCTTTCGGTAATCAATAACGACGCGGTATTGTTGTATTCTAGATGCATCCGATTTCTTGGGAACTACCCAAACTGGGGTATTGTGCGGGCTGTTGGTGTGTTTGATGATGCCCTGTTTGAGCATTTCGTTTATTTGTTTATCAACTTTATTAACGTGTACTTCAGGGTAGCGATACGATTTTGCTTATATGGGAATTTCGTTTTTCATATTTATAATATGTTTAATTTCATTAGTAAAAGTTAAATCTTTATTCTCGTTGTAGAATAAGTCTTTGTAGGAATTTATCAGCGATTTCAGTTTATTTACGTCCTTAATATTCAAATAGGAAGCAAAGTTATTTGCTTTATTCTCAAAGTTAGAGCAAAATATGTCTGCGTATCCATCATCATGGCAGTTTCCAAAGTATACTCCGTCCTCCTTATTCATAAAAAAGGGTATGTCTACCCTTTCTGTTTTTAAAACTCTATTCTTGTAATCAACCACTACATTGATTTGTGTTAAAATATTGTTAACAAGAATGGCATCAAAGTAATTATGAAAATTAACCTCCAGAAACTCGAGGTAGGAATTTAAAGGGTTCGGGGATAGGTACCCCATATTTTATTGCAGTTCTTACATTATTACATTCTCTAAAGCTCTTAAATTTTGAATTCTAGTTGGTACTTTCCTTTTTGTGTTATAAACGTTACTATTTACGATACTAAATTCTGCTCCAGTATCGATAATGAATCTAAATGTTTTTCTATGGGATTGTATAACTATGTAAAGAAGTAGTTTGGTACACGTCCCTGAAAATGTTGGTGGTTTTCGAGATATTAGTTTTGACGATTATTTTCATTTGTAGAGATGTCCATTGATTCCGGCAATGAGCGTTTTTTGGTTTGCCACTTCTGTTAAAATTATCACTTTGTGCATTTTGCCTATATGCTTGTCTGTTTTGTCTAGTTCAGTTGTATTGTCGATTTCTGTTGTTATAAAAACTTTGGTTTGTTATATTCGATTGTCTGCTTTGGTTTTCAGGACGATACATTCGTTGGTTTTGTCTGTTCTGAAATTGATTCGAGAAATCGCCTATTTGATTCTGATTGTTTGTATTTTCATGCCTATTTGTAATCCTATTAGATTGACCGCTTCGATTTTCAAATGTGTGGTAAGTTTATTGGGTTTTTCTGTTCTGATATCTATAATTTCAAACGCCTCAGCCATTGTGGAAGGGTTTCTGCCGACAATTAACCCTCGCACTGGCTCTGACAGGTTATGTTTGAAGACGCTTAGAACTATTCTACTATTTCTGGCAGATTGCTCTGTGTTCAACGAATCGTTCAAAATATGAGCATTATTTAGTCTACTAAGTAGGTGTTGTAAAAAATTTCAACAGTACTATGGGGACGACAAAATGCTATTTTGTCTAAAATTTTGTTTAATGAGGTGTGTTCCCCATACCGATTAATTAGAGTAGTTTTTAGCTCAGCCCAAGTTGCCACTGAGCCATGCCTGGATAATGTGTCTCGCGCCCCACCAGTTAGCCTATCCTGTATATATCCTAGTAAGATTCCTTTGTATTGTACGTCTCTAACGCTTCTAGTAGTGGTACTAGTGCCTCAATTCTTTATATGAAATTGGCTAAATTTGTCCAGTTCCCGTCAAACATTTGTATACTACAGATACATCTCCGAAGTATGTCAAATCCTTCCATTTTTGTTTTATAGTTATACTAATACTATTACTAACAATTTATATTTTCATAATCTGTATTCATAATCTTATATTCTGTATTTATTTTCTAAAATCAATTTTATCTTCCTAACAATTTTATTTATAGTGAACAAAACTAAATCTAACTTACAGCTTCGTTGGATTGATCCTGTTTTATTGGCGTCTTGCTACAATGTTAGCTCCCTCTTCGTTCCGTCACTCACTTGCGCACCTTTTATACTTCTGTTTAATTTACCGGTTTTATATTTTGATTGTAGTTGTGTTTAAAGTTATTCGTCAATTGATTGAGCAGATAAATTTTTCACTTTTCTTCTCTTTGGATTGTAAATAAACCATCAGTTACATACATATATCTATTAATTGATCATAGAATTTTGCACTCTCTGTATTGATCTCCACTTTTTTTTGTTATTTGAAAAACTTTCGTTTCGCTTCTTTAAGGAAAAACCAAAGCAATTTCTAGGTTTAAAACAGTTTACCGTTTTTTTTTTTTAATTTTTTTATTATTATTGAGAAAAAAAAAATCTTTTTTTTACTTTAACAAAACAAATTTATTTTATTTATAACAAGTTTATCGCTTCCTTATTGAAAAAATCTTCTTTGATTTTAACAAGAAATTTACTCGTTTAATTTCAACCGTTTACCGACTGCGCCAGTATTACTTTATTCATTTAAAGTCGAATACAAACTGAACAAGTTAATTTAATACTAACTTACAGCTAATGTACATGACTCTACTCTTATCTTTTTCTTCCCACGAAGATAGAGACAGAGCAAAAAGCGTGGGCGACGATGTCGCTTACAATTCTACATGACAGGGAATGTGCCGTAAGTGCATTCTAGGAAGTGTCACTTACAATTCTACGTAACAGTATTGAAATTTCAGTATGAGGATACAAGGAGACAACTCGAGTGATGGAATCGGACAACGCATCAAATTCACCAAAAGTTGAATTGCTGTCTGCACTAGGGCTTCTATAAATAAAGCAGTAGTGAATTAATTGCTTACGGACGGTGAATTTTAGCCATTTGAAATTAAAATCCGGTTTGGAACAGTGGCCATATTGAAGTGGAACTTGGTAAGCAATATCACCACGGACATAAATGGCGAGGCCACGGTGGGGAAAGAATAATGACACTAAGTTATATACAGGCAGTTTCAAATCGGAAGATTCTTCAACTACCTGTGTTTCGCTTAGTGCCAGAACAGCTGGTTTATGGAAATGGGCGTGGGCGTACTTATCGAAGAAATTCGTTCGAAGCCCACGAATGTTGGTAAAATCAACCCTAAATTCCCTCATCACTACAACATAGAAACACAAAAAGACACAACTCTGACGTAACTAAGCAAAACTGTGAAGTGTAGTCCAAAGAATAGTTTTCGAAAACAAACTGTCGCAGGTGCTATGCACAAACGACAATCAGCTAAGGTCCGCTATTCGGATAAACATTCACAGTCCGCTATGCATCAAATGTTACACTCTCTCGGTCATCGCAACTGGAAGTATGCACATATATAGCACATGCTCCAATTGCACATATAAAGCACATGCTCCAATTGGGATAACGAAGAAGCGCAGCAGCGAGTGAGTGGGGGCGATAAGATGGAATGCACCGGCACTGAATTGTTATTATGTGTTTTTTTATTTAATTATTTTGATTAATTTTTTCCACTGCACTGCACTGAATTTGATTAGGCGCGCGATCGATCTAAGTATTTTGGCTTAGATTCTTTTTATTTTTATTTTTTTTTTTTCACAACGATGTCACGTATACGCGGGTGTGCTTGACGGATGATCACGTGTGCGCTCGACGGGAGGCAAAAGGCAACTCGTGTGCATTATGCAGGAACTCGCGACACAACGGAAACTATCGGGGTTGACCTAAGTTCCAGTATATTAAGAAATTAAATCTGATTCGTCAGGAGAAGGTTCACCTGCTCCAATTCAAACACAATCCGTTACTCCCCAAGTGACCTACGCGCAAATAGCGGCCGGTCGGGGAAACGTGGAACGGAAAAGACCGAAGGTTGCTTCTCAGGAATCAGCGCCTAGAGCACCGGAGGCTCAAACTGATTTGCTGGCCATCTTGCTCTCTATCCAAGGGCAAATGAAGCAGCTTCAGCGTCAGGTACAGGAGCAGGCGAAGTGGGTGGACCAGATCTACGCACTTTTACCGAGCCTAACGCACCTCCAGTCGTAATGGGTACGAACATGGAGGAGCAATCCTTGAAGATCCTTGCGGTGAATGTGAATTCACTGATTAGGATCGAGCGAAGAGCCGTGATGTTTAAGTTGCTTGAAGACCAAACCCCTGATTTGCTTATGGTTAGCGAAACAAAGCTATCACAGAAGTACAAATTGGGGCATAAAAAATATAGATTTGTCAGAAGACACCGACCCAACTCCACACAAGGAGGAGGTGTTGCGATCTTCATTAAAAAACAACTGCAATTTAAGGTAGTGTACAGCGGTGAAATGCGAAGGTTCCAGGTGCTGGAAGCGTGTATCGTGTGTATCGTGTGCATCCCTCTCCATAGTTGACGCACTACACCAACACAAAAGTAGACTGCTGGCGAGATTAAAAACCTTGTACAGACAGTTTACTGACAGACAAAACTCGGAGGTTAGGACGCTGAACTCGTTGATTAAAAACCTCCAGAAATTAATCAGGGATAACTACAGACTTTCTGTAAATTTGCATTGGAACAACAAAATTCGGGCTGTAAAATCCAACAATTCGAGTATGTTCCCGCAAATAAATAAAATATTTCGGAGGAATAATCAAAACGACCTTCCTTGTCTTAAGATCCGTGTGACCGACTGACCGACACGGACCGACAAACTTTAAACTGCCTGCACACATTTGTGTATGACAGTGACCATTGACTCAGTGCCGTAATAACGATTCCCAAAGAAATTGCGGAGTTGGAGGAGTTTATCCAAACGTACTCCTACAATTATAGTAGAACGCGTTGGACTCGCTTCTCCAGAACTTCGGCAAGAGCACTCTCCTCGAACTCGCTTTACCCACCGTTCAATAGGAATCTGTCAAACGAGGAGATTGACTGATACCTAAAACACATGGATGAGACGATTAAATGAACTATGGACAGTACGATACCTCGGTATCAACATAATGACTTTATTTCGGCTGCTACGCTGACTTTATTTAAAGCAAACTATTCCTTTCTCCGCCAATTTGAATATCTTTGTCTTTAAAAACGTTACACTTTTTAGTGTGTTAGTGCTTAAAGTTTAAAAGTAATTTTCCGACCACCCTGTATCTCCACACTTCTTTTTTTTGCATTAAAATCTCCCGTGGCAATCATGAAAAAGAAGACAAAAGTGTCAACAACAAACAAATTAGAAAAAATGTAAACAAAGATATATAACAGAGTAGATTACGATAAATTTTATTTGTGAGCTAAAGTATTTGTTACATTATGTAATACGAAAAAACCGGTTGGCATGGCTCTGCCGTCTGTCTGGTTAACAACTATCTTTAAATACGTGTAGATAATTGTTTATAAAATAAAATAAAATGAACTCAAATAATATATATTAAAGTAAATTTGTTTAAGTATTATCCATTAGAAGTTTTCTTTCTCGATACTGTAGTACTTGCTCGATACTCTTGCAATACCTGGTTAAATTTGAAACGCCTATTTTATATCTCTCCGGATTTCAATTTTCGATCACCGTTTTCAAAGAATTCTCGCCTTGTGTCCGGAGAATTGGGCACCTGCCAACCCTGTCTGCCATGTTGCACAAGCCGCAAAGTATCGATAGTTTAGCCCTAAGTGATATATAATTTAATTCCAAAAGTTCTCCACGTAGCTTTGGCACCGCCGCTATTTCAACAATACTGTGCTCATCAGGAAAATAGTTATTTTATTGCAAATTGTGTCATAGTCGACAGTAAATCATTCTATGCTGCAACTATAACGCTTCTTCTACAGATCTTGCTCTGGCCTGTTTATCCACACATGTGATCAGCCGGTAGAGTTTGGGGTTTCAGCCTTGAGGTAATAATTCTTTTCCGACTCCAGCCTTAGGCATCGAAAGTGTCTCGAGTTCTAAAATAAATAAAGGAGATTGAGTAGCTTCAGATGCATAGAGTGCGACCAAGTACAACCTCTTTCCACTATGAAGAGGGATGCACACGATACACGCTTCCAGCTCCTGGAACTTGCGCACTTCACTGCTGTACATTACTTTAAATTCCAGTTTTTTGCGTATGAAGATCGCAATACCTCCTCCTTGTGTGGTCCTCCATGTTCGTACCCATTACGACTGGAGGTGCCTTAGGCCCACTTGGGGAGTCACGGATTGTGTTTGAATTGGAGCAGTTGGACGTTTCACTACAACCTTCTCCTGACGAACCAGATTTACTTTCTTAATATACTGGAACTTAGGACAACCCCGATAGTTTGCGGTATGTCCAGAGTTCCTGCATAAAGCACACGAGACCTGGCTCTTATCTGCAACGCCATCCTTACCCAGAGTGCATTCCTCTGCTTTGTGGTTCTTTCCACACTTGACACGTCGAGGCTGCATTTCGCAGTTCGACGCGGCGTGCCCGAACCTTTGGCAGCGAACACATTGTAAAATGTTTTCCCTCCTTCTTAATTTTTCCCAGGCGACAACCTGGTAGTCTAGGATTTTAATACTCCTTAGCCCATCCAGTTTGCTATTGGGTGAAAGCTGAGCTAGGAAGAACGGCAGTTTCTGCTTCTCCCTTTTTGCCTTAGCTGTGGTGAATGGCTTGACCCCTACGAATTCGAGCTCGTTGCACTCTTTCTCTTTAAGCAGCGCAAGGAGCGTCTCCGGATCAGTAGACGGATCTATCCCCCTCAGCAGCATTGTTTGCCGCTTTTCCCATTTCGGGGTGAAGGAGAAGAACTCCGTCGTCGTGTCCTTTAACAAATCTTTAATTTTTTTATACTGCTCCACTGTATTGCAGTGGATAGCGTGCCTGTCTTCATTTAACCGTTTAATAATAAAATGATTGCCTATGGCCGACTTACATAGTTTAATGGTGTCCATAAGCTCAGTCTTGTAGGTGTTGATTGGCGGTACCCTCGCTTTTTTCGTCGTCTGCGGTTGCTGTTGGTTCTGCTGCGGTTGCTGCTGCTGTTTCCGCTGCTGCTGCTGTTGCTGCTTTTTCTGCTGCTGCTGCGGTTATTGCTGCTTTTTCTGCTGCTGCTGCTGCGGTTGTTGCTGCGTTTTCCGCTGTTGTTGTTGCTGCTGCTGTTGTTCTTGCTGCTGCTACTGCTGCTGCAATTGCGGCTGCTTTTGTTGTTGTTGCAGCTGGCCTTCTGGCTGCTTCTGTTGTTGTTCTAAAGCGCGCTGGAGCTCTAGCTGCCGCTCCTTTTCTCTTCTTGCCATTTGTTTGGCCTTAATGGCAAGCACCCTTTGCTCTAGCTTTCTGATGCTGCTAGTCAGACTTTGAGCTTCCTCGTCTTCGTCATCTGATTCCGAGGATGCCAGAACTGCGAAACAATTCTTCCTACGTAGCGGCTTTCCCCGCCGTCGGAGATATACGGGAAGTCAACAGAGTCATCCGACCTTTGTCACTTTTTTTCTGTTGCTGCTGCTTTTGTTGTGCTCGGCGCCCCTTCTCTCGCTCCACCCGGCAGCTGTACAGCTAAAGCTGATGTGACGCTTAACCAAATTGGGAGATGGTTTTAATTTCGTTCTATTCTCAGAAGTAACATCTGCAGCCACTGCTGCTTGGTGGCCTGGTGTCACTGCCTCATCGCCTGATATTTTTTTATTACCTGGTCCCGCTAATGGGAGCGCGGACCGCTCACTATCCATCGCCTTTTTCTTATTATTTATCAGTTTTTATTCACTATTTTTTTACAAATTAATAAAAAAGCATGTATTGCAATTTTCCCTGGTTGGGGATTGAACCGAAATCCGTGTGTTCATGGTTCAGCACCACTACCTCTAGGCTAACTCGCCACTTGGGGTTTTACTGTTTAATTCTTTACCTTAAAACACTACGATTTTAAATGAAAGCGGAAACACGTCTGCGCACTATGAAAGTCTGTGAACGACTAACGACGTTTCACTACCTCTTGCACTAGACTAACTCACCACTTGAAGAAACACTGTCTAATTTTTTAATAGAGAACACTATTGTTTTAAATTAAAAGCCGAAACACGTGCGCACTCTTTGAAAGTCTGTGATGCTTTACTATGCACTTACTAAAAGTCGAAATACGTGTATACTCCACGAAGGTCTGTGAACGAATCTGTTTAATACTGCGCTGAATAATGCACATTATCCAGTGCATTGGAAAACAGCAGTGATAAAACCCATCACCAAAAGGGGTAAGGATACTTCTAATCCGCCAGATCTCCGTTCGATAACTTTCCTTCCGAACATCAGCAAGGTATTCGAAAAAGTGATTAATAAAGCCCTGCTTAAGTGGACTGAGAACAATAATATAATTCCGGATAATCAATTCGGTTTTAAGGCGGGGCATGATACAATACATGCCGCATCTAAACTGGTATCGGATATCCAATGGAACAAAAGCAAGAATCAATGCACGGGTGAATGCCTGATTGATTTGGAGAAGGCCTTCGACACCGTATGGTTGGAGAGACTCCTGCAAGCTGAGCAGGCTGTGCATAAACAAATCACTGCTGTACATACTTATAACATGCTCACCAGAAGACAGTTCATTGTCAAAAATGGCAATGTGACTTCTGCTGGAACATTTCTAATTAAAAACGGTCTGCAACAAGGTGCGGTTAATTCACCGATCCTTTTCAACATTTACACGAGTGATCTCATAGGATCACTTCACCATGCCATAGCGTATGCAGACGACTTGATTGCGTACAATCAGGATCAAAAATCGAGGTAATTGCACTTCTCTTGCAACGTGACTTCGATAAGATTTTTATTTTTTTTTTTTTATTTATTTCAACGAAAGTGTGCCAAAGAGATTTCTCTCGTGAGTGGCTGTATACAATGTATTAAAATTAAAATACAACAAAGTAACAAGTAACAAAATAGAAAAAATATTAAGGCAAGAAAAAATTAATATTTCCGGAAAAAAAGTGCTTGTTTTAGCACGGAAGAAAGTTAGGTTGACAAACTAAGAGATAAGAGATTTAGCAAAACATAATACGAAAACATCAAAATGAAAATACAATCGAATTAATTTATGAAACAAGTACATTGCGTTAACAAAAAAAAAAAAAATACAATTAATAGCTCTGCAGAAATTTATTCATTAGGTGACTTTTGAATTTTTTGGCCGGAAGTAATTTTTCCCCTTGAGTTAGGCCGTTATATAATTTAATGGATCTGTACAGAATAGATGATGTTCCATACCTAGATGTTTTCGGCCGTGCATGATGTATATCATTTCTGTTGCGTGTGTTGTAGGTGTGGAACTCGCTTCTACGATTTAGTTGTAGTGCTGAGTAGGATGCTGTCGCCATTATATTGTGGAAGTTGCATAGTAGGTGCAGCTGCACAGTATCTCGAACCAATAGAAACCCAAGTTGTTTGTGCATTTCGCGAGTTCTTGTGTACCAGTTGTAACGGAAGAGATTTTTTAATGCCCGGTTGTGCACAAACTGCAGATCATTTATAAGTCCCATACAGCTACCGCCCCAGGCATTTATTCCATAGATGAGATGACTATTGAAGAACGAAAAGTATAATGCTTTTTTAGTCTCATAAGGAAGGCAGTCCCCTATTCTTTTGAAGACTCCAGCAATAAAGGACAATTTTGTCGTTGTTTTATTTATGTGCACTTCAAAACTAAGTTCCCGGTCAAACCAGACGCCTAGATGTTTAAATTCATCAACGCTTTGGACAGTTTGCAGCTCATACGTAATATCTAAGTCAATATTGATTTTGCTTAATAGCATGTACTTTGTTTTTCTAATGTTCATGGACAGCTTATGAGAACTAAGTTCCTTATTCAGCGACATTGCGATGATTGGAAGTTAAAGATCAACTTCCAGAAATCGGAAACCATTCTTTTTATGACGCCGTTGTCTGCGGCCTCTAGGGATACCAGAAAGAATTGGCGAAAGTTCTCAATCGTGGGACCGCACGGACAGCCACTTGCGTGTCGAAGTGTTGTCAGATACCTGGGGCTCTAGTTAGACCAATATCTATATTTTAACAAACATATAGATGCTGCTCTGACCAGAGCCAAAGGTGCTTTTCCCCTTACAAAGAGACTCTTTTATAGCAAGCAACTCGATGCAAGGGTAAAGGTAATCTGCCACATGGCCCTTTTCCGGCCCATACTCGTATATGGATGTCCCTTGTGGTTCAACGTGGGAGCAAGCTTGTTGGAAAAGATTCAGGTGTTCGTGATTAAGCTGATTTGAAGGCATGTTGCAAGATCAATGAGCTCGATGAATAACATGATAACCCCAATTACAGGTACCACGAGAGAGTGCGCTTTAACGGCTTTGTTACCCCAGGGGCATTCCTCTATCTCGATGAGAAAGGTCTGATCCAGGACAGATTAGCGGTGCCGCTAATCTTCCATGTTGCTCGGACAGCTGCGGATAGGCCACTCAACTACGACAGAGACGTCGCACACAGCAGTGTGGAGCATCTCCGGTTTAGTAGGGCGGTATCGAGACGCGATTTGAAGGACATAGAACGTCAGTTCGGACAATTCTGGTGGCTAGCCGAAACAGAAGGAACTCATTCGTCGCTCCTTCACAATCCGGGTTTGCCCGTTTAAAGTTGGCAGTTTTCCTATGGCCGACATACATAGCTTATGTTTAGGTAGTTTTAAGAAAAAAAAAAAAAAAACAAAGCAGCACCTGAATTGTTTTAAAAAAAAAAAAAAAATACGTATTTAATTACGTAATTAGAGTAAGGTAGTTTAGGATTTATTTTAAGGTAGTTTTTAAGTTTCATTATATATTATATGTAGACATAAGACAAAGAAAAAAAAAAACACTGTTCATTTACTAAGTTTTCTAATTTTTTCTTAGTAATTAGTATAGTTAAAAAAAAGTAAATGAAATTAATAAAGAATTTCAGTTAGATTACGTCAAAAGACATAGTTTTAAGCATTAGGTTTAGCTTAGAGCGCCCGTATAGGGCCAGTAAGTTAAAATAACATAGTTAAGTTAGTTAAGCTAGTTTTAAGCGTTTTTTGTCTAGCAAGTAAGTTAAAATGAATTGAATTTTAATAAAAATGCATTAAAAAAAAAAAAAAAAAACATTTTGTTGGATATTGCTGCTGGTTTCAGTGCTGTTCTTAATTCCACTTTTGCCATCATTTTCGTCATGCTTGTAAGCTTTAAGAAAAAAACTGAAAAACTCGAAAATGCAGTACGATTTTTTAGGTTATACGCACGCGTGCTGTAAATGACTCTTTGACTTTGACAAGTTGATAAAGATGTCCGTGTACCAATCTTAGTATGTGTTCTCGGGGTCACCAATTGTGGTATTTGTTAATTAAAATAATAGATTCTTTTTCCACTTCTAAATTACTGTACATTACGAGTACTTCATTTGCATTCAAGCTTAAATATAAAATATAAAGATATAGAAATTGTCTTAGAACGTTTAATATGCTAAATACGACTTGTCAGCGAGTAGCTGGGAAAAAAGTGAATAAATAGTCGGTAATGAAACTGACATTACTACAGCTGTCAAAACGGATGGCATATGACAGGGTGTCACATTACTCTCCTTTTCAGCTGCTGCTCCGTCATAAAAGCAGCTTACGGTCAGCACGATGTCCACATTGACATGTTCGAAGCGGTCTAAGGAATGACTATAATGATCCAATGGAGTGCGGTTGTGTCGTTGCGTTTTGTATCGTTGGCACATAATGCACTGACGTACAAACGTTGAAATATCTTTCTTCATGTTGGTCCAAACGAATCTTTCAGAGATTAGCTTTATAGTTGCTTGAACTCCAGGATGAGATATTCGGTGAAAATGTGACATAACATCGTAACGGTGAGACTCACGTACCCAAGGACGTATTTTGGTAGTCACAAAAAATTGATGCTTCATTATCTGGAATAACGAAAGGCTTTATTATTAACGAATTTGACGAGCAATTACCTGACTCTAGGATAGCTTTCAATTCTAGATCATCTTCTTGCTTCGTAGCTAACTTTCTGTAGTCGATTTCGCTGAGCTCCACTCTGTTTAAACGAGAAAGCATATCTGCAACACTGTTGTCAGCACCAGGGACGTGGCGGATGTCCGTTGTAAATTGTGCTATAAAATCCATTTCGCGAACCTGGCGTAGGCTAGCCCTGTCCAACGTCAAAATGTAGAACGTTCTTCCTTCGAGAGTGTGGCGAAAATATTTTACACCTTCGTGCATAGCGAGAAGCTCCCGGTCATATGTGCTGTAACGTTGCTCTGTTGCTGATAATCTTCTACTAAAAAATCCTAGAGGCTGGTGCTGACCGTCAAAAATTTGGTGTAGCACTTGCGCCGATTGCGTTATCCGACGCATCCACGCTAAGCGACAAACTGGCATTCATCGCAGGATGAGCGAGGACTGTGGCATTGACTAGCTCCTGTTTACACCTTTCGAATGCATCGATGAATTCCGCGTCCCACACTAATGGCGTCGTATCATTTTTTCGATTGCTGTTTCCCATAAGGTCTTGTAGTTTCATCTTGACTTTAACGGCATTAGGAAGGAATCGGCGGTAAAAATTAACCATAGCCAAAAATCGCTTCAGTTCCCGAACGGTTTTGGGTTTCTGAAAATTCTGTATTGCGAGAGTTATTTCTTCCGTATGTCTAATTCCATCTTTCGATATTGAATGCCCGACAAAAATAATACTTTCTTTCGCGAGATTACATTTTGATGGATTGATGACTCCATGTGATCGTAGCCGCTCAAAAACTGTACGTAGATGTTGTTTGTGCTCTTTAACGTTATCTGAAGCGATAAATATATCATCGATATATGGAAAAGCAAAATCAAGATCTCGTAAATCTTCATGCATATATCTCTGAAATGTTTGGGCAGCATTCCTTAACCCAAACGTCATGTAGCGGAATTAAAACAGCTCGAATGGGGTGTCGTTATCTCTGTTTTCGGAACGTCTCACATAGGAGTATTCGAATCGAAAACCTGGACAAAATTATTTTTTTAATTAAAACAATTTTTTTTGTTTGGATTGTTATTGCAATTAAAACAATTTTCAGATACATTTCATTCGGTTTTAAGTAAATTAATTGAAAAAATAAGAAATTAATGATTAATCGGTGTATTCTCCTGATGAACCTTTCATTAAAAGAATCTTCAACGACATCATTTTCTTCAATATTTTCATCATAGATAGATGAAAAACTATCATCAGCGGCATTAGTGTCTTCTGAAACAAGCGTTTGTAAAGTTTCCTTTGAAAATACTTTTTTAGTCTTTGAAGATGATTTTCTGAGGCAACTTAGGAGTAGATCGGAACTCAAAAGCAACCTATTGAGTATATCGAAGTTGCAGTCTCTCCTAGAGAACTTCTTTGCATAATTTAGTCGGTTGAGTTTATATTTAGAAGTTTGTATTATATTGGTAAAAATCATAAATTTACAAGATTGAAAAACAAAAAGTTAATACACAAACCTAAAATGTTTATTTCTAGCTTCTGCTGCTTCTTCAGATAGCTGCCCAATTGGAAGCAGAGCGTTTTCAATTATTACATAATATTTTATGTAATGTTGGAGTCATTTGATGCCATTAGTACAACTTCACATAAAGCCTTGCTGTATCCATTGCAAATGACTCAAATTTCAATACATTAATTTTGAATCCACTTGAAATAGTTTCCAAAATTATTTTAAACCGGAATATCAAATTAAAATCAATCCCCGTTATTTCGGCGGCAACTTCAGGGTTTTCAAAAAATTTTCTACTCTTATTGCCGTCATTGGTGTTTCCAAAACCAGCTCGTGGGAAATCAACAATAAGTCCAAGCTTATTTCTAAAATATCTTTGAAATTCAATTTTTCTGATTTTACATATATCCTTGTCGTCCTCCGATCTAATTTGTAATTTTTTTAAAGGCAGTTTATAGGATATATGTAAAAGGCTTTCAAAAAGTCTAATACGAGCATGTAAAATTAAAAGTCCAAACTCAAGAGCTGTTACATTGATTTCCTTTCTTTCCAGGCTTAATTTATTGAAATCTTTTGAAGTCAACCCGCATATGAAGCACTTTTGACTTGATGAGGTTTCTGTTATGGTATTACATACTTTTCCATCTACCATTGTGAAAAGTAATGTATGTTTTACATCGATATTAGAAAATTCAGTTTTCTTCAGTAAACCAATCTTCTTTTTAATGTAATTCACTTCACTTCTGGTGATATCTGTGGTCTCTTTCACAAAATTTATTCTTATGGGCCGGCAGAATCGAGAAGACGGAGTTGGATTTTGCTAAATGATTTTTGGGCCACAAACCAACCGCAAAGACACAATTGAACTTTAAAAAATGGAAGCATCTGAATCAGAACTATCTTCGAATTTTTGTTTGTATTGGACTTGTTGGGACCCATCACACCCCCACTTAGTAATTAGATCAAGGTATTTGCGCTCGGTTTCATTTAAAGTTTGGGTAATCTTCTGCAAACTCATTAGCAATCGATGAGTGGTGTGGTCCAACAAATACTGAAGATTGACTTCAGCTAAGGTTTTAGTAATAGTATATGACTCTTCAACTGGATAACAATCTTTCTTTGTTTTTTGAAGCAAACTGTAACATGGAAAAAATTTCTCACTTGTAGCTGCAATAGTTTCATATTGTTTTCTAGATAGTTTTGCTTCAACAAACATAGAATGGGTAGTTTTTCGTTTATTGTCTTAAGTTTATCACTATAAGATTTTTTATAAAGGGTGGTTAAGTTTTAAGGGCCGATGTTGATTTTGAATAAAACACAAATTATTTAGGAAATTACTGTCATTTCTTTTTATTATGATAATATTGGTATGGTTCAATTATGTATGGAACAAAATATCGGCCAAATGGCCGCCGCGACCTCGGCGGCACACCTCCATCCGATGGTCCAAATTTTTTATGACGCTGAGGCATAATTCAGGTTCTATGCCGTTAATGTGCCGAATTATCTCATCCTTTAGATCTTGAATTGTTGCTGGCTTATCGACGTACACCTTTTCTTTCAAATAACCCCAAAGAAAGAAGTCCAACGATGTCAAATCACATGATCTTGGCGGCCAATTGACATCGCCACCACGTGAGATAACACGGCCATTGAATTTGTCGCGCAAAAGAGCCATTGTTTCGTTAGCTGTGTGGCAAGTGGCACCATCCTGTTGAAACCACATATCGTCCACATCCATAGCTTCCAATTCGGGCCATAAAAAGTTCGTTATCATCTCACGATAGCGAACACCATTCACAGTAACTGCCTGACCGGTCTCATTTTGGAAAAAATACGGCCCGATGATGCCGCCAGCCCATAAACCGCACCAAACAGTCACTCTTTGTGGGTGCATTGGTTTTTCGACAATCACTCTTGGATTATCATTCGCCCAAATGCGGCAATTCTGCTTATTGACGAATCCACTGAGGTGAAAATGTGTCTCATCACTGAAGATGATTTTCTTCGAAAATTGATCATCCACTGTTGCCATTTCTTGCCACCATTGTGACCGTTGACGACGCTTGAAATGGTCAAGAGGCTTTAGTTCTTGAGTCAATTGCACCTTGTAAGCGCGTAAATGCAAGTCTTTATGCATAATGTTCATCAACGACGAGCGTGAGTGGTGCAATTGTTGGGCACGACGACGAGTTGAGGTGGACGGCTCTTCAGCCACACTATCGCGAACAGCAGCGATATTTTCTGCAGTACGAGCTGTACGAGCATGCACTGGTGTTTTCACATCTCCTACAGACCCGGTTTGCACAAATTTTTGCACGATTTTTCCGAATGTACGCACATTTGGACGATTAAATTGACCGAAAGAATCACGAAATGCACGATATGCATTTTGATTTGAACGCCCATTTTCATAATAAGCCTGAATAACTTTAACGCGTTGCTCAATTGTGTATCTTTCCATGGTTCAAATTGAGTTAGTCTGAAATTGATAAATGTCAAATGAAATGCAGAAAAAAACTTGACGTTTAGGTGTGGTTCACATTCAACATCGGCCCTTAAAATTTAACCACCCGTTATATTATTGCTCTTTGAGGAGTTTTCAGGATTTCCGTCAAAACTTTTGATGCCGCATTTTTCCCGATTCTCTCAATTTCATTTGAGCTGCATAAGTTAATTCGTCAGTTTGCGCTGTTTCCCTTAATTTTTCGGTTTTCCTTCTATTACTCCTATCACATAATTCTTCAAAAGATTTTTCAGGTCGTCCAGGTTTGGCACAAGAGATGGGAATTGTGAATGACCCTTCTAGCCACGATTTATTTTTTTTCTAAAAATGTATCTTTTTTGGAGCTGGATTCAACCCATTTTTTTTTTAAATCGTACAAAAGTTTAGAAACTTTAGGCTTATAGTTTTGAAGTTGTTCTTGCGAAAAAGGACCAGCAAGAAGGAAACTTTTAAGATAGTTTAATTTTTCACTGCTACAATTTCCTTCCATAATACTGAACAGATAGTTTTTCGTTGCAACCCTTGAAATACATATAGAGGAGTATTTTCCCGCAACTACTCTTAAACCAGTATTTCATACCTGCAATTGAACTCTCCATTTGAAAATTTAAGGTTTGTAATCACAGCCACTCACAATCACTCTCTAAACAATACTCACCAAATAACCAATAATTACAAAAAAAAATCAACAAAAAAAAAAACAGTTGACTTAACTTGTTTTGTCACTCCACACATTCTACAACAAAAAGAAAAGCATTGCATCATATGAATCCATGTATATTTGCCGTTCACTATGTAAAGCATTTACTTCAAAGTTTTACTTTTTAGAAAATCGACTTTTGTCCAGGTTTTCGATTCGAATACTCCTATGTGCGTCTGCGGGATGAATGGGGATTTGGTGGTACGCCCGTTGCAGGTCAAGAGTCGAAAAGATTTTTTTTCCATGCAAAATACTCGAAAAATCTTATACAAAAGGAATGGGATATCTATACGGTATAGTTTGTGCATCCCCGCAAGGACGCCATTCACCATTCGATTTACGCACCATACTTTTCGATGAAGTACAAATACCATTCTCCATCAAGTATCGAAACTCGTCCTTATCAGCTTTAAGTTTTTCTGCCGCCAATCGTCTAGGTCTTGCGAAAACTGGGCGGCCTTTTGTCTCTATATAATGAGACACGGGAATTTTGTTTGGCGTTATCTTGGGGTTGAGGACCGTAATGTCTTTGAATTCCGATAAAAGTTGTGCTAAAGGATCTCTAGTATTAAAAGTCTTAATGCAAAAAGTGCCTGTCTTGGAATGCGATCCTTGTGATTCCAATTTCGTCCCTTCATCGATTAGCTTGCTCCTCTTCATGTCGATCAGTAGCCCATAATGCTTAATGAAATCAGAGCCGATGATTGGAGAAGTGACGTCAGCGATGATGAAATTCCATGAAAATGGTCTGCGAAGTCCTAGGTTTAGCATGAGACGCCTTTCGCCGTAAGTTTTTATCGTCGTCCCATTTGCAGCGAAGATATGTGAAGATGAGTGATTGTAACGTTCATTAAATCTGGGTGGCACTACGGAGACGTCAGCCCCAGTGTCGACTAAAAATGTATAATTTGACCGCCTATCGCTTATCATCAAGCGGCTAATCTGTTCGTCGCCTGCGGCAGTGACAGAATCGACCAACGTTTTACTTAGTTCTTTCGTTCCCTGGAGAAGATGCATGGTGGTCTGCAATTCCGCGCTTTTTCTTTAAACATGTCATGAAACCAATATACTCCTTGCGTTCTCGGAGCTGAACGATGTTTTTGAACATATTTACTGGAGCGGGAGCTGGATCTACTTCTACCACGAGCCCGGGGGAACGATGAATTGTTGACTGCCAGCAGGCGGTCAACTCTTGCGATGAGATGCGAAAGTTGTTTCTCGAGAGGTGCGTTGGCTTGCGATGTTGGGCGTTGCGGCAAAGTATCAACTGAGGACTGTGTGTGCGATGATATTACTGATGCGGTTGTGATAAAGTCACCAACTTCCATTATCTTATCGGCGAGAATGGCGAGTTCATTTAGTTTCTCGTTAGATGCTTGTAAAATTGTACGCACTTAACCCCTGGTAAACGTTGTAGCCATAAAGATTTCAAGAAATCTTCCTCCAATTTCGATCCACCGAGGCTTTGTAGCTCATTTAGCAATTGTGTCGGACGTTTCTCTCATAGCTAAATTTCGGAGAGCAATTTCTTAATTATTCTTTGATCGCTATCGCCAAACCGTTCGAGTAAGAGCTTTTTCAAATGATCGTATTTTCCTGTTTCTGGTGGGGATAGAATGGCATCGGAGACCTGGGCCAAGACATTTGATTCTATTGCGCTCACCATTGTGTTGAACTTTGAAAAGTCGGTGCGTATACCGGTCACTTGGAATTGAGCCTCTATTTGGGCGAACCCAATTTCGGGCTTCTCGTGCCAAAATAGGGGAATCATAATTGAAACACGTGTGAGCTGCATCGGATCACTAGCTGCTGCAGACTGATTTTCTTTTCTTTCTCTTGCCAACCTCCCGGAAAGTCATAAGCATCCGATATTGTTAACCAAATGCTACTTGGTTTATTTAATAGTACACCAAAGACACTGGATTCCTGCTATAAAATCACGAGTCAAGAAATGTATCCGGAGTTGTCAGGGAGATCTACCCACGGAACGAATCACCCCAGCACCAGCATTTAGCAAAATCGGTGTCGATTTGTGCGGTCCTTTCTGCATTAAAGCTAGCACAATAAGGTTCGATAAAATCATAAAAGTTTGGGTGGCGGTCTTTGTCTGATTAGTTACCAAAGCTGTTCACTTAGAAATTTGCTCGGATCTAAGTACGGAAATGTTCCTGGCAGCCTTCACACGTTTCGCGAACAGACGGTGCTGGCCATCCCTGGTCCTCTCTGATAATGGTACCAATTTTATTGGAGCAAAAAAGAAGATCAACCAAGAATGGAGCAAGGTCACCAATAACTGGACAGACTAACGATCCAGGAGATTGTTTGGAAGTGCAATCCGCCATACAGCCCTAACTTCGGCGGGCTATGGGAGGCCGAAGAAAATGTCTAAAATAGCTAATCTGACCTATGAAGAATTCAACTCCTTATTATGTCGCATCGAAGGTATTTTGAATAGCCGACCATTACATCCAGAATCATCTGGAGCAGAAGACGCACCCGCCCTTACACCATTCCATTTCATCACGCAACGGAGCTTCAGGAACTCCGTAATCGATGGAAGTCCATCAACTGCTGTCCCAATCGCAAAACGCTGGTTACAAGTGCAACAAATTCAACAACACTTCTGGGACCGTTTCCACCAAGAGTACCTCCACTAACTGCAGAAGAGAAATAAATGGAGATTCCCAGCTCGAACACTCAGCATCGGGGATCTGGTACTACTACAAGAACCAAGTGTTACTACTGCCGATTGGAAAATTGGCTATCCTGACAGTAAGCTATCCTGACAGTAAGGGAGTAAGCTATCCTGACAGTAAGGGAGATGTTCGGAGAGTCGGTGCAAAGACAACCAAACGGGAGGTCGTGCATCGAGCAACAAATCGTTTGGTCCCTCTTTTCCAAGAAGATGTCCAGAACGAGCCCGCCGTACGCCGAAGCAGTCGGGAGCATGCTCGCACCACCTCACTGCTAACTCGAGTACTTTTATGTTGGCTGGCCCTCACTCCAACAACTAAAGCCTTAGAAATCCAAACACTCACTCCAGGTATCCATATTCAACGATTGGGAGACGCTTTCATGAAATACTCCGACTTGAGATATGTACACTTCGTACTTGGAATAACAACTGGACGCTCTATTTAATTTTTTAAACTCTATTTATACTTAAAATTACTGAAGTTAACAATCAGCAAGTTGCCAAAATATGAATTGTTCGCAACTTTTCAGGTCAATAAATTATTCCAATGAGCAAATCAATAACACATGGAAGTTGCTGAATGGGCAGAATGTCATAAAATAATCACATATGAATTGTTCCCAACTTTGCGGGTCAAGAAAATATTCCCATAAGCAAATCAATAACACTATGGAAGTTGCTTTTTGGGCAGAATATCGTAAAATAATTAAATACGCAATTTCACTATTCAGTAATTATTCAAGTTGCTTATTGGCAAAATATCGGGAATTCTCATAAACACTTATACTTAGCTCTTGAATGAGCACTTGTTAGTACCAGTCTTTGAAGCCCTGGTAACGCTTGTGTCAATTTGAATCAAAGAAAGTGATTTGCCCCTTACCGCTGGTGAGGGGAAGCAAAATCACGATTGATTTTCAACAAGTGACTTTATTTATAAAAATACATCAGCTTAAATACTATTGTATGATAGTCGCCAGATGAAATGTGATGCTACCTCTGGAATTCGGTACCTATCGAGTGTAGAATGCACGGTGGGAAAGCTGGATAGCTGTCTGGAAGAAACCATGGTGTTCGCAATTTTAAGTTTCAACACTGTCATTGTCGTACGATCAATATTTTCAATTGCAAACAAAAATTCTTTAATGTAAACATATTAATATATTGCGGAAAATAAACAACAATAAATACAATAAAAGTGGCTCTTTTCCAAATGAAGCGTAAGACTCGCTTTACGAATTTGATGAGCAATTTCGACAAGCAAAGCGATGTGACTATCAAAATCTTCTGATATCGGCGAAAGGTCGTCTAAGTAAACAATAACTCGGTCTTCCAGAGATGGTAGTATCACTCGGTCCATCAAGCGGCACATAGTCTGCGGAGCATTACAGTGGCGAAATGGCATCATTTAGTAATGGTATAATGGACGGTTTGGCACAGTGAAAACTGTCTTTCCTCTGGACGTTTCGTATCGAGAGATATCTGCAAAAAACCATCCTTTAAATATAATGACGATGTACATATGTAAATTCAACTTTTGGGCAAAGGGCTAAGAATGCCCTCGATGTGCGGCAAATGTTATGTGTCCTTCAGGGTAACGCTATTCAATTTTATTCAACAAAACCACCGCACAACCACGATCTTAGTGATCGAATTCTACGCAAAGATCTTTTTCGATTGCTGGCGATATTAGAAAATATTGTTGTTTTATTGGACGAATTCTTGGTTTGATTTCAATGGTATGTTCTAATAGAGATGTTTTCCCAAAGCCCTCTTTGCTGTAGTATTAAAAAATATTTAAATTGATGTACTAAGTACTAAGTACTAAGTTTTGAAAGTAAAGTCAAGGTACACATTTTGACACAAGATATTTACAACATGAAATTGAATAGTTCTAAAGGGTGACCAGATAGCAATGATAGTTTTTCCAATTGTTATGTTTCAGCAGCTGTCAAAGTTACCAATGACATCCAGGTGTCAAAATATTCAGTAAGCTTTGCCATTTCATCATGCATCGTTTGACGTTTCCCGAACGTGTGGAAATTATAAAAAAATATGGAAATTCCGGCTCAGTTGTAAATACGCAACGTGAATTTCGTCGTAAGGGCGGTCGTCAGCATGGCTTCAGTGCACAGGCAATTCGTCGTACCGTGGAAAAGTTCGAGCGTGAGTACGCTCTCTTGGACCTTAAGCCACCAACCAGATAGAGATCGGTGCGAAGTGAAGAAAACATAGCTGCCGTAGCGGTCAGTATCGAAGAAGACCCAGAAATGTCGATTCGGCGCCCATCAGCTGAATTGGGCATCGCCAGAGAGTCAACCAGGCTTATTTTGCGGTTAGATTTTGGCCTACATCCATATAAGATTGTGCTGACGCAAGAATTGAAGTCGGATGACCATAGACAACGACGTGAGTTCGCCAGTTGGGCGCTGGAAATGTAGGCCGTAGATCCGGAATTTTGGACAAAAAATCATCTCGGATAAGGCCCATTTTTGGCTCAGCGGCTATGTCAACAAGCAAAATTGCCGTTATTGGAGCGACCACTATCCACAAGTGTTCGACCAAGCATCAATGCATCCGCAAAGATTGACTGTCTGGTGCGTTTATAGCACGGTGGCATCATCGGACCTTATTTCTTTCGAATTGAGGAAGGGGACACCGTTACCGTCAATGGTCCTAGGAATAGGGCTATGTTAACCGACTTTCTGTGGCCAGAGCTCGTCAACATCGATATATCCGAGATGTGGTTCTAACAAGACGGCGCTACATGCCATACAAGCGACGCAACGCTCTCACGGCGAGCGTTCATCAATTGGCCGCCGCTATCATGCGGCTTGATACCCCTCGATTATTTGTCTTTGGAGTATAAACTTTGTAATCCCTATTGGATTTAAACTAAATATACATTTTGTTTTTATAAGGCTAATACTGTCACCAGTCTCCACTAAAAATTTAATATTTTTATCATTGTATCTCAAATTTTATGACCTAGTTTATTACAGTCAAATCATTTGTGAATAATTTTGATTGAGTTTTTTGCAGCACATTCTCTGTTGTTATATCCGTATTTTGCCCCTTTTCGTATTAACTTACTTTCCTCCTGTATTGCTAACGATGAAGCCTCGGCCAATGTTGATGGTCTTTGACCATTGACAAATGTACCTATTTCCTCTTTTAAAACATTTACAAAAGCGTTAAGAACATCTTTTTGTACCATGTATAACTGTTCTTCGAACTATTATTTTCATTATTTGAATAAATGTCGTGAATTTTTTTTTTTTTTTTTTATAATTCGCGCGCGCCAAAAGGATTATGAATACCTTTATACTGTTACAGGGCACGGGCTTTTAAGGACAAGGGGAAGAGGAACAGAGGAGAAGCCTATGCTCGTTGGCTTTAAATGTTTGAAGGTTGTAGTGATGGGGAAATACAGAGCTTGGTAGATCATTCCACATTCGTGTCGTTCGGCTTATAAACGAATCCCTATATCTAACAGTACGACCGAAGTTAGGCTTTAGGGAAAACTGATGTGCATTCGAAGCATGTCGCGTATTGCGGGTGAAATTTTGAAGGGGAGGAATGCAACTGGCTATTTCGCTGGAGCATTTTTTGTAGAAAAAACGATAAAACAGGGAGAGACAGGAGACATTTCTCCGATGTTCTAGTGAATGAATGGAATTCACAATGTCTCTATCACCTATAAGTTTTAACGCGCGATTTTGTACCCTATCAAGAATGTGCAGAACGGTCTTAGGTGCACCAGACCAGATATGGGCGTTATATTCCAGCTTAGGGCGGATGAATGCCTTATAAATTGAGGCCAGATCAGACGGGGTAAAATATTTCTTGCACCGTTTAAGGAATCCTAGATATTTTGCAGCATTTTTGGCGACCTCGAACATGCGATCATTCCATCGAAGATGGTTATTAATACACATACCGAGAATGGCAACTCTTTCGGTTTCAATGATGCAAGTACCATCCATGGATAATGGTTGAGGGTTTTGGTTTCGCTTGAGAGACAGAAGACAGCATTGTGTTTTGGAAGCATTAAATTCCACGCGGTTGGTTGAACCCCATTTAATTATGCTGTCCAGGTCGGAATTTAATGTGTTTAACATACGTTGCTGTTCCCCTTCTACGGCCGAAGAGCAAGGACGTGAGTTAGGGAACGAATATGAAAAACTGAGGGTACTGTCATCAGCGAAGGAATGGATTGGATTAGAAGTTGCAGACAAGAGATCATTTATAAAAATGAGAAAGAGAGTCGGAGACAAAACAGAGCCTTGGGGAACACCAGCATTTATTTGGTGAATTGCAGACTTGAAGCCGTCCAAAACAACTTGTACTGAATGCCCCGAAAGGTAATTTCTAATCCATTGAAGAAGAGACTCATCGATGCCATATGCACGCATTTTCGACAAAAGAGCCTGATGCCAAACTCTGTCAAATGCCTTTGAAATATAAAGCGCAACCATCTTGGTTTCGCCGAAGTGATGGAGAGATTGGTTCCACTTCTCGGTGAGATATGCCATCAAATCACCAGTGGACCTGTTGCTACGAAAATCATACTGCCGGTCATTAAGGAGATATTTTATAAGCTGACGATTTATCAGCGTTTCCATGACCTTGGAAAGAAGGGACGTAAGTGCAATGGGTCGGTAATTGGACGGGGAGGAAGATTCGCCTTTTTTGCGGACGGGCTGGACAAATGCTGTTTTCCATCTACTCGGAAAGAGCCCTGAAAAGTAGGATAGACAGAAAAGCTTACGCAGAGGTTTTGCCAGCGTAGATGAACACCTCTTCACAGCTATGGGGGGGATTCCATCTGGACCAGCGGATTTGTGTATGTTAAGACCTTTGAGTACTCCTGCAACTGTACGAGTGCGAAAGTGGATTTGTCCCATGGAAAATTTGACGCTCTCAAATACAGGTAGAGACGAAGCATTATCTGGCAGAATTGAGTTCGCTGCAAAATGAGCAGCAAGCAGATTAGCTTTGTCTAAGGAGCTGACAGCTGGAATGTCATTGTAAATGAGCGTGGGGATGGCAGACGAGGCAGAATTTTTAATATTTTTGACGAATGACCAACAATTTTTACTACCTTTGGGACATTGTAGGATTTTTTGCCTCAATTTTTGGTCATGTAAGAATTTTACACGTCGAATATGGGCATTACAGTCTTTTCTGGCTTGTTTAAACTTCTTTCGGTTTTCCTCAGATTTGTTGGCTTTATAAGACCGAAAACTTACTTCTTTCAACCTAATAGCCTCTTTACAGCTCTGGTCAAACCACGAGTTTGCCTTAGGTTTAATGCTCTTTATTCTGTTAGGAATAAAGTCATTCATACCTAAGAGTATAGTGGTAGTGATCATATCACCAGCGGCATCCACGTCGCTATCCAGGAAGCATAGCGACCAGTTAAAACTCCTAAAGAAGCTATTGAGGCCGCTCCAGTTGGCTTTCTCGTATTGCCATACTTTTCTTTTAGGAGTTTTTTCTTTAACTGTGTGGTCAGAGTACGAGAATTTAGCTGATACGATATTGTGGTCAGACCGACCTAGAGGCGCTAGAACATCAATGGTGTATTTATCAGGGTGAGAAGTAAGAAACAAGTCTAAGGTGTTGGCGGAATGACTTACAATGTCCGGTATAGGTGTAGGCTCATTTACAAGCTGAGTCAAATTGTTAATCTCAGCAAAAAGTTCAACATACCTTCCTTCGGGTGTTGTCTGGCCAGAATGTTGAAGCCAATCCGAATTGCGTATATTGAAATCGCCCGCAATGACAATTTCAGTATGAGGATACAAGGAGACAATTCGAGTGATGGAATCGGACAACGCATCAAATTCATCAAAAGTTGAGTTGCTGTCCGCACTAGGGCTTCTCTAAATAAAGCAGTAGTGAATTATTTGCTTACGGACGGTGAATTTTAGCCATTTGAAATTAAATTCCGGGTTGGGACAGTGGCCTTTTTAAGCAATATCACCACGGACATAAATGGCGAGGCCACGATGGGGAAAGAATAATGACACTAAGTTATATCCAGGCAGTTTCAAATCGGAAGATTCATCCACTACCTATGTTTCGCTTAAACCATTCCCAGATGGTTTATGGGAATGGGCGTGGGCGTACCTGTCGAAGAAATTCGTTCGAAGCCCACGAATGTTAGTAAAATCAAACCTAAATTCGCTCATAACTACAACATAGAAACATAAAATGACACAATTCTGACGTAATTAAGCGAAGTTGTGAAGTGAAGATCCAAAGAATAGTTTCCCAAAAAAATGTGTCGCAGGTGCTATTCCCAAACAACAATCAGCTAAGGTCCGCTATTAGGATAAACATATAACACATGTACATAGCACGTGCTCCAATTGCTATAACAAAGAAGCTCAACAGCGAGTGAGTGGGGGTGAAAGATGGAAAATACCGGCACTGTATTATTTTTTATTTATTTGCTGCACTTGATGGCGGCATTGATTTTGTATTTATTTATTTTTCCACTGCACCACACTGAGTGTAATTAGACATGCGCGAACAGTTATTAATTGTTTATGATATTAATATTTTTGTTTGTAGCAATCTTAAACTACGTGCGCGTACGACGACAGGCATCAGACAACTCCGATGATGAAACTGATCCAACTTAACCTAAACCACTGTGAAGTAGCTCAGGATCTCCTGACAAAAACCGTCGAAGAACAGAGAGACGAAGTAGCCATATTATCAAAACCATTTAAAAATCCAGATAGCACTGTATGCTGTATGGGTCGCCAACAGAACAGATAAGGCAGGAATATGGACGTGTTTCAATTTAAGTTTATTTTTGTATAATTTTACATTTACATATTTCTATTTACCTGCGAAGCCAAACTGGCTTATCTGTGAGATGTTAATTCTACAAATTCGTTTTATTTTGACATCTAGTGCTTTTTTTAAATAAAAGAAAATCCAAAAATAATAAAAAAAGAAATAAGAAAGGACAATTTGATATTATTTAACTTTTTTCATTTTTATTAAAACTTTAACTGAATGGAATGATATTTTAAATTCACGTTAGGTTATTGTGTGTGTTGTTTAAATCTGCTTCATCTCAAATTTACTTCAACTATTATATGTTTCTGAGATTCTGGGCAAGATTATTAAAAATGCTCGGCCGTCTCTTCCCGTAGACATTGTTGAAACTTGGAATTTGGTACAGGCCTTCTGCCCATCTTGCTATTTATCAATGTGCTTTTGCGCTGCACTTACCCATGCCAGTATACCATATCTCAACCTTGATTCGACCAGAGCGTGGTAAACTTGTTTGCGTACACAGTTTGTTGATTTGTATTGCAAGAATGCCAGCACAAATAGCGATCTTTTTAGCTTAATACAACTTACGTATTAAGCTAATGTGTGGTTCCCAGAGGAAATGGTTATCAATGGTTATACCAAGGTACTTGTACGTATCGACTATCTCAATAACTTCACAATGGCATGGATCTGTACAATTAAAGGTTTTTAATGTTATTTCTGATGCTGGAAATTGCGTGCTACGAATAAGCATCAGTTTCGTTTTTGATCCGCTGATAACAAGGCCATTATCGTGACACCATTTTACAACTTCATTGAATTCTGCCTGCATCATCTTCTTTGCTTCCTCTACTGTTTTGTGACATGCCGCATCATCTGCATACGCGAACGGAAAGCTCTTCTGGAGACACTTACTCGTTTGTATACAGTATAAAGAGCAGGGGTCCGACGTTTGAACCTTGTGGAACTTCATACTGCATTTTATTTATACTGCTTAGTGAATCTTTTATTCTTACTCAAAATGTCCTTGCTCTAAGATAATGTTTCATTCAATCTGCAAGTTTTCCTCTAATCCCAATTTTTTCTAATTGATCTACAAGTTTGTTGTGGTCAATGGTATCGAAAACTTTGCTAAAGTCGAGAAACAATACCAGTACATGATGACTTTTACTTAGGTTGCTGTTAATAAGATCAGCAAAATCGCCAAGAAGTTGATTCGTACTTTTCCCTTTTTGAAATCCGTATTGATTTTTGCTTATAATGCTGTGTTTTTCGATAAAATTCCGTATTCTGTCTGCTACGATCTGCTCCAAAATCTTTTCTATGGTTGGTAATACAGCTATTGGGCGATAATTTGCTACCTGGTTTTTGGCACTTCTTTTGTGGATTGGTCGAAGAATTGCTTTTTTAAGTTTGACTTTACGCTAGGGGTGGTAATCTTCAAAAGACGAAACTGAGCCCGTACTCAGTAACAGTGTGGGATTTTTTACCCAATAACCCCTTCTCCCTTCTTCCCGTTTTCCCTACGGTACTGCCGTCTTGGCATTTCATCGCAGCGCAGTGAGGAGCCAGCCTTCCACTTATTGCACCTAGTCGTTAGACCAACCGCAATTTGTCTTTCATATCTTAAGATGTTTATGATAAGTATTCATCTGTGGACGATTAAATATTTTTTTAGCTTTTTGTATTTTTTTTTTTTATTTTTATATATGTATATATATATATATATATATATTTTTTTTTTTTTTACCTATCTATGTAGGTAGTTCAAAAGGTTTTACTCATCTTAAACTCCTAGTCAGATTGCTAGTATTTAATAGTTCCGACATTTCTGAGTTTATGTGATTGAGAAGTCTAAGTTTGTGTCTATTAGCTAATTTTTTGACTTCACCTTCAATCATTCAAATAAGCTAATACATTTTACCGTAGCGCATGTTCAGTTCTTCCCTGTATTTCTTTATTTGCGCTTTAAGCGCAGTTTTGTATCTAGTGTCATGCCTAGATATGTGGCTGTGTTTGCGTATTCTACTTCATTATCATTTATTATTACTGGGATGTGCGGAGCATTTTTATTTGTAAAGTTGATAAGGACCGACTTTAGGTCATTTAATTTAATCCGCCATTTTTTGGTCCATTTTGATATATTATTCACTGGGTTCTGTAGCTTTTTCGTCGCTACTTCGACAATTTCTCCCACAGCAAGGATAGCATTATCATCTGAAAATGTTGCCACAGTTGTTTCATCACTAACTGGTAAGTCACTGGTAAATAAGAGATATAATACAGGGCCTAACACACTGCCTTGTAGTACACCAGCTTCTATTTTTCTCAATGTGGAGTAATCATCTCCTTGTTTGATTCTAAAAAATCGCTGTAATACTCGTATATAAGACTCTAGGATTTGGCAGATGCTTTTACAATTTATGTATCAGTCCTTTGTGCCAAACTTTATCGAAAGCTTGAGCTATATCGAGAAATATAGTAGAGCATATCTTTTTTTCTTCAAATGCTTTTTCGATTTTATCAGTTATTGTATGCACCTGATCAATTGTGGAGTGCATATTTCTAAATCCAAATTGATGGTTTGGGATTAGCGATTTTTCTTCGATTATTTTATGCAGACTTTTAATCAATCTTTTCCAATAATTTGGACAACATAGTCAGAATCGATATGGGGCTGTAGGAGGTGACTTCACTAAGTGGTTTCCCTGATTTTGGTATCATAATTATCTCCGCAACTTTCCACATGCCACGTACATACCTTATTCTGAATGCAGCATTTATAATTTGTGCTGTTTCTTTAAGCATTTTTTTTTTTTTGAGAGTTGCTTTAGGATTTCCCCTGTTATCAAGTCAAATTCTGGGGCTTTTTTAGTATTGATGCCTTCTTGTATTTCTTTGGTAATTTCTTTCGCCGTTACTGGTTGAATATGTCTCTCCTCTTAGCACAATTCTTCCATTTCTTTAGTTTTTATCTTCATATGGTCGGAAGACGCTTTCGATATACTCAGCAAATAAATTCGCTTTTCTTGGTTGTTTTTTTGCCCATTTTTTAACTGGTGGAATGTGAGTAATTTGACATTTAATTTTCCCTGTTGCCTTCCAGAGTGAGTATTCGGTACTAGCATCATTCGTAAGATTGGTAAGGTATTTTTTAAGACACTCATTTTTAAACTCTCTTATCGATCTTTTAAGCTTACTGTTTAGATTTTTCAGTATTGTTTTGCCGCTGGGCGCCCTTGATTGCTGCCAATGTTTTCTAGCTCTTTTCTTTTCCGAAATTATGTCATATATTTTTTTTGGATGAGGTTTGTTGGATTTTAGTTTTAGTTATAGCTGTTGCAGCCCATGCAGCTCTTCGATATTAATTGTAAACATCTGAACAGCCTTTTCTAATTGATCTTCTGTTTCAATTATTTCTGAAAACCGAATACTATCCTCTAGATTCTGTCTGAAGTAGTTTCAATCAGTCAGCTTATTAGCTAGTTCTGGGCTGTTTTCTTTGTTAGAATCTGAGACAACATCTAGCCCTTCTTCTTCTGCTTTTATAGTATTTGAAGAGATATTCTTTGTAACGAAAAAATCGACAACATCTCCCAATACTTACTTTTGGCAATAAAATCTCCACCTGCGATAAATCTAGTACGAACTATGCGTAAGAGGCCTAAAGTCATTTTTCTTAAGACTATAGCTGGGAGAACAGAAAATTGATCCAACTGATATTATTTGTCCACTTTTCTTTTTTATATTATAAACCCCACAAGAAAAAGTATAACGAGGTCAAATCTCACGATCCGGCACTTTCCCACACATATCTCCAGCATTCCTCTTTCTTTGCTTGCCAAAGCAGTTGCTTGTTTAAGCTAGTGAGCCTGTTATTTATGAAGATTTTGTTGTTGTCACCGGACGCATTGAACATGCTTTCTTCATGAACTCTGTTTTGGTTGAATTATTGGCAAAAGTGACGATAATTGCAGACTTTTCGATGTTTTTAAATTTTTTGCGGTAGATGTCGGAAATATGTGCGTCTGTTACTTCTTGTCGTACTGTTTTTCCTAGTGATTTGACTAATTCCATTAAATTTTCGTTTTGTACTTCGTAATTTTTGTTGTTCTAATTTGTTTATTTGTGCTTGCATATTTACAATGCATTCATATTTTTCTTTGTTCGAATCTTTTAGTGCTTGTAATTCGCTCATTAATGTATCCATTATGTTGTTATTTTTTTCAATATTTTTGTTAATGTCATAAAATTTTTGTGAGACAAAGTTTCAAAAGTCAGTGATATTTTGCATTTCCGTTTTCATGTCTTTTAGTTGTTGTAAGAATTCGTTTGTGTTTATTTTTACTGCCTCATCATTTTCTTTTTCTTTTTGATGACTTTTTATTTCAGTTCGATTGCTCTTCTTAAATTGCATATCGGGTGTGCTTGGACGCGAGGAAGATCCTGATGAGCTGCGCAAAAATGACCATTTTTGAAACATATTTTCTTTTAAGCCGCTAATCGTTATCACTGTATTTTTTTTATTTATAAAGCTCTGTTTGTACTACTACGTAATCGAAGCATTTTAAAAAATTCGATGTACTTTTTTTTTATAACAGCTGTTCAAAATTCGATACTTTTTTAACCATTCTTTATAGCTTACAGGTCGATACTAGGTTATTTAAATTTGATAATCTTCGATCAACTAAATCCTTTATTCAAAGCAAAGAAAACAAGAAAAAATCAATGAATTCTGATAAGAGGTTGGCAAGAAAACAGGGCAAACGCTTCTAAAAACATGATTTTTCTGGAAACCAGTTTGTTTACAACAACAATGTGTCTGCTGTGCGTCATTTCTTTTACTATTTTTTGTCGATAAATTTTTCTAGTTGTTTTTAAGCATCATTTGCAGTCACCTTCCCGGCGATTTTTGTATTGTTTTATCCAGAAAAATATAAATTTTAATAATCAGTCAAAAAAAAAAAAATTGTTTTTTTACTCTACAAACTCCCCTTAACGAACTGCGTAAAAAATGCATGCGATGCTTAATGCCAGTCGTTCACAGACTTTCATAGAGTACGCACGTGTTTCGGCTTCTCAGTTAAAATCGGTGCGATTTAAAGTAGTAAGTTAGACAGCGGATATTCAAGTGGCGAGTTAGTCCACTGGTAGTGGTGATGTTCTACCAGTCGTTCACAGACTTTGACAGAGTGTAGACGTGTTTCGGCTTTCAGTGAAATTGGCAGTAATTGCAAGTAAAGAATTAGACAGTGTATTTTTAAGTGGCGAGTTACCCTAGTGGCAGTGGTGCTGGTCTATTAAGCCACAGACCCTGGTTCAATTCCCGGCCAGGGAAAATAAGATTATAGACTTTTTTTTTTCATTAAAAAAAAAAAAAAAATAGTGAAATTAAACTATAAATAAAATAACACGTGATGGAAAGCGAGCAGTCCGCGCTCCCATTAGCGGGACCAGCTGGTGGAGTGACTGCGTCAGTCGATGACGCAGTTCAGTCAGGCAACCCAATAAGAGTGGCGAGTAAAGTAAGGGCAAACGGAGAAGAAAACTCAAGCCTACTCCTAACCTCGTAAAACGTCCCTCCACATCAGCTTCAGCTGAACAGCTGCCACTTGGAGTGAGGGAAGGGGCACCGAGTACAGCAATAGCAACAGCAGCAGCAGCAGATAAGAAGCGGCAGAGGTCGAATGACTCTGTTCAATTAACATATATGTCCGACGGTGGGGAAGGCCGCTACATTGGAGACGGCAAAAATAATAGCTTCGCCGTTTTGGCGTCCTCCGAATCAGAGGACGAAGATGAAGAAGTCGAGAGCCTGACTTCCAGCACTAAACAGCTGGAAGAAAGAAAGGGTGCGTGAAATAAAGGCCAAACAAATTGCCAGAAGAGAGAGGGAGCGGCAGCTGTAGCTTCAGCGCGCTTCACAACAACAACAGAAGCAGCCAGAAGGTCAGCTGCAACAACAGCAAAGACAGCCGCAAATACAGAAGCAAAAGCAGCAGCAACAACAACAAAAGCAGAAAACGCAGCAACAACTACAGCAGCAAACAACGCTGCAACAAAATCAGCAACAGCAGCAGCAACACCAGCAGCAGCAGAAACAACAGCAGAAACAAACGCAACAACAACCGCAACAGAAGACGACTCCAAAGATAAAGGTACCTCCAATTAATCCCTACAAAATTGAGCTGAAGGATACCATCGAACTATGTAAGTCGGCCATAGGCAATAATTTTTCTATTAAAAGATTAAATGAAAATAGAAATGCTATCCACTGTAATACAGTGGAAGAATATAGAAAAAATTAAAGAATTACTTATTGACACGACGCCGGTGTTCTTCTCTTTCACCCCGAAGGGCGGAAAGCGGCAAACAATGCTGCTGAGGGGGATAGACCCGTCCACTGATCCGGAGACGCTCCTTGCGCTGCTTAAAGAGAAAGAGTGCAACGAGCTCGAATTTGTATGGGTCAAGCCATTCACCACAGCTAAGGCAAAAAGGGAGAAGCGGAAACTGCCGTTCTTCCTAGTTCAGCTTTCACCCAATAGCAAGCTGGATGGTCTAAGCATTATTAAAGTCCTAGACTACCAGATTGCCGCATGGGAAAAATTAAGAAGGAGCGAAAACATTTTACAATGTGTTCGTTGCCAAAGGTTCGGGCACGCCGCGTCGAACTGCGAAATGCAGCCTCGATGTGTCAAGTGTGGAAAGAACCACAAAGCAGAGGAATGTACTCTGGGTAAGGATGGAGTAGCAGATAAGAGCCAGCTCTTGTGTACTTTATGCAGGAACTCGGGACGCACCGCAAACTATCGGGGTTGTCCTAAGTTCCAGTATATTAAGAAAGTAAATCTGGTTCGTCAGGAGAAGGTCGTAGTGAAACGTCCACCTGCTCCAATTCAAACACAATCCGTGACTCCCCAAGTGACCTACGCCCAAATGACGGCAGGTCGGGGAAACGCGGAACAGAAAAGACCGAAGGTTGCTTCTCAGGCCCCAGCGCCTAGAGCACCGGAGGCTCAAACTGACTTGCTGGCCATCTTGCTCTCTATCCAAAGGAAGAGCAGTTTCAAAGTCAGGTACAGAAGCAGGCGAAGCGGGTGGACCAGATCTACGCACTTCTGCCGGGCCTAACGCACCTCCAGTCGTAATGGGAACGAACATGGAGCAGCAACCCTTGAAGATCCTTGCGGTGAATGTGAATTCACTGATTAGGATCGAGCGAAGAGCAGTATTGTTCAAGTTGCTAGAAGACCAAACATCTGATGAGTTTATGGTTAGCGAAAGAAAGCTATCCCAGAAGCATAAATTGGGGCACAATAAATACCATAATTTTCAGGAGAGACCGACCCAACTCCACTCAGGGAGGAGGTGTTGCGATCTTCATACGCAAACAACTGCAATTTAAAGTTATGTACAGCGGTGAAGTGCGAAGGTTCCAGCAGCTGGAAGCGTGTATCGTGTGCATCCCTCTCCGTAGTGGAAAGAAGATGTACTTGGTCGCGCTCTATCACCTGAAGCTACTCAATCTACTTTATTTATTTCAGAGCTCGAGACACGCTTTCGATACCTAAGGCTGGAGTCGGAGGAGATTTATTTCATCATGGCCTAATGCTAGAGGGAACCTACTATTCAATTGGTTTAGTCGGCGCAGTGTCGAGCATAAACTCGATTTGAAAGCTACAGATAGTCCGTCGTTTCCTAGAAGCGGCTCTTATCTAGATCTTATGCTGTTCGACGTACGGTTACAACTGACCAACATGGACCGACAAACTATAAACTGCCTGCACACATTTGTGTATGACAGTGACCATTGCGGACTTAGTGCCGTAATAACGATTCCCAATGAAATTGCGGAGTTGGAGGAGTTTGTCCAAACGTACTCCTACAATTATAGTAAGACGCGTTGGCCTCACTTCTCAAGAACTTTGACAAGAGCACTCTCCTCGAATTCGCTCTACCCACCGTCCAATAGGAATCTGTCAAACGAGGAGATTGACTGGTACCTAAAACAAATGGACCTCGGTATCAACATACTGACAGCGCAGACATATTCCGCAATGCAGCAATTGAAGCATTACACCAACACAAAAGTAGACTGCTGTCGACACTAAAAACCTTGTACAGACAGTTTACTGACAGACAAAACTCGGAGGTTAGGACACTGAAGTCGTTGATTAAAAACCTCCAGAAATTAGTTAGAGAAAATTACAGACTTTCTGTAAATTTGCATTGGAACAACAAAATTCGGGCTGTAAAATCCAACAACCCTAGTATGTTCCCGCAAATAAATTAAATATTTCGGAGGAATAATCAAAATGACCTTCCGTGTCTTAAGATCCCCCGAACGACGAACAATGGACAAATACTAATAACAGCAGGTATAGATCCAGATAACGCAGTAGAGGATGACAACTTCTTTGTGATCGAAGATCCGCATGAGAAGGTAGAGGCTATAGGAACGACTTTCCAGGAAGTGTACAAGGTGAATGATACCATTTGTCCGAACCACGACCTGGAAAATCGGGTCCTTGTTCACAACTTCTACCGTAGAAATGATATATATGATACTGGTGATCCGAGAACATAGGTTTTACCGAGTTCAATGACGATAATATGGCAAATAATGTCATCACCGATGAAAGTGTACATCCCCCGTACATATCGAGAGTGGAGCTCTAAGCGATCTTAGACTCATTGAGGAGGAAGAAATCTGTGCGAATCGACGGAGTATCAAACATTGTGCTTCGACATCTCCCTCTGGAAGCGGAGGACATTTACACCACTCTATTTAACAATGCACTGAATAATGCAGATTATCCAGGGCATTGGAAAAAAGCAGTGATACAACCCATCCCAAAAAGGGGTAAGGACACTTACAATCCGGCAAATCTCCGGTCGATAAGTCTCCTTCCGAACATCAGCAAGGTATTCGAAAAAGTGATCAATAGAGCCATGCTTAAGTGGACTGAGAGCAATAATATAATTCCGGATAACCAATTCGGTTTTAAGGCGGGGCATGATACAATATATGCCGCGTCTAAACGGGTTTCGGATATACAATGGAACAAAAGCAAACAATGCACGGGTGCCTGCCTGATTGACTTGGAGAAGGCCTTCGACATCGTATGGTTAGAGGGACTCTTTTACAAGCTGAGCAGACTGGGCATAAGCAAACCACTGTTATACATACTTCATAACATGCTCACCAGTAGACGATTCATTGTCAAAAATGGCAATGTGACTTCTGCTGGAAAATGTCTAATTAAAAACGGTCTGCAACAAGGTGCGGTTAATTCACCGATCCTTTTCAACATTTACACGAGCGATCTCATAGGATCACTTCACCATACCATAGCGTACGCAGACGATACAACAGGGCTAACCTAATAAGAGTGGATAATTTCGTTATCAAGCTGATTCGAAGACACATTGCAAGAGCAATGAGCTCGACGAACAACCTGATCTCCGGGGCTTATTACCCCAATTACGAGTATCACGAGAGAGTGCGCCTTAACGGCTTTGTTCCTCCAGAGGCGTTCCTCTATTTTGATAAGAAAGGTCTGATCCAGGACAGATTGGCAGTGCCGCTAATCTTCCACGTTGCTCGGACAGCTGTGGATAGGCGACTCGACTACGACAGAGACGTTGCACACGGCAGTGTGGAGCGTCTCCGGTTTAGTAGGGCGGTATCGGGTCGCGATATTGATAACGTACAACGTCAGTACGAACATTTCTGGTGGCTAGCCGACAGAGGGGAAACTCCTTCGTCGTTTCCCCATAATCTAGGGTAGCCTGTTTGATGTTCAAGGTTGGCTGTTCTATAGCCGACTTACGTATGTAGTTTAGGTTTAGGTATTTTAGTCATATTGTATAAAGGTAAAAAAAAAAAAAATTTAAAAATTTTCATCACAGCACTTTGTAGGAAAAAAAAAACAGCACTTGATAAAATAAAAAAAAAAAAAATAAGTACGTATTTAATTACGTAAGGTAGAGTAAGATAGATTAAGGTAGAATAAGATATTTTAAGATTTATTTTAAGGTAGTTTATAAATTTATTTATAAGAATACAAAAAAAAAAGTTCATTTACTAGGTTTTTAACTATAACAATTTTCTTAGTAAGAAGTAAAAATAAAATAAAGAAATAAATAAAAAATATATGTATGTACGTTACGTCGAAAGACATAATTATTATTAGGTTTAACTTAGAGCGCCCGCATAGGGCCAGTAAGTTATAATAAGAATAGTTAAGTTAGTTAAGCTAGTTTTAAGCGTTTTTGTGTCTAGCTATAAGTGTAATGAATTATGAAATAAAAATGCATTAAAAATGAAAAAAATGCCAAGAAGGAGACAGAGAAATAGGAGAAACCCAATCTTTTGGTGGAACAAAAATATTGCGGACCTACGAATAGAGCCGGAAGAAAAAGCCAGCGGTCATTCGGAAGGCCAGAATACGAGAACAAAAAAGAAGAATACAAACACCTGAGAAAAGAGCTTCGCGACCAAATCCGAAAAAGTAAGAAAGCCAGCTTCAGATCTTTAAGCGCCGAGGCAGACAGAGCGCCATGGGGTTCGGCGTACAGAGTGGCAAAAATCAAGGGTCAATAGGCCCCACAGGAGAGATGTTCAGAGCTGCTGGAGAATATTGTAAGAACACTGTTCCCGTAACACATACAACGGGAAGAGCAGCTCCATTACCATACTGTGACACTCGAAGTCGCAGTAGATGAAATATTGAACGCCTGCGAAATGATTGGCGACAAAAAATGCCTGGGAACAGTCGGAGTTCCCAATGAAGCTCTAAAAGCAGCAATAAGATGTAATCCTGCAATCTTCATCAAAACAATGCAGATGTGTCTTGAAAATGGCATCTTCCCCTCAATATAGAAGAAACAGAGGCTTGTTTAACTACCAAAGGTAGGGACAAATCCTGGCGAACCATCATACTATTGTCCGATATGTGTTCTTGATACAATGGGAAAGATACTAGAACACCTAATATTCAGTAGATTACTACCGGCCACTGAATCAGAAGATGGTCTCTCAGACCAACAATATGGATTCCGTAAACATCAATCAACAATAGACGCTATTGGTGAGGTAATATCAATGGCCAAGCAATCGATACAGGGTTCCAGCTGGAGATGGGGACGTAAAAAATACTGCGGAGTGATAACACTTGACGTGAAAAACGCGTTCAATACAGCAAATTGGAATTATATAATGGATGCGTTAACAAATATTAATACCCCGTGATATATCAAGGGAATAGTAGCTAACTATTTCCACCAAAGAGCTGCTATACGAAACGAAAATAGGGACAAAGGAATACTCCATAACCTCTGGCGTTCCACAGGGCTCTATGGAATGTAATGTACGACTGTGTATTGAGACTATGAATCCCCAATGAAGTACAAATCATAGGCTTTGCTGAAGACATAGCTATACTGGTTACGGGAAAATTAAAATTTACTACGGCTACGGCGGCTATCGCCGATACCTCCATATTCTTTACACTATACACCTCACCAGAATGCCCAGCATGTCCTGGATGCGAAAAAGACCTGAAACATGTCGTTTTTAATTGTCCAAGGTTCCTTGAGGAAAGACGAAGATTGGAGAATGAAATAAATAAAACACTTAATGCTCCAAATATAATAGCAGAGATGCTAAGATCGTAGAGCAGTTGGGTCCCGATTAGCACATTATTAACCCGATTACAAATCGAGCTCAGTGTCTGTCTGAGAAGAAGCCAGAGAAGAATACTGGAAATGCAGATAAGGATAAGGAAACCGGAATACCCGCCCCGCGAAATAATACCTGACAGTGGTTCCGCGTGGCGAGGATCTGAGCTAGCGGAGGTAAGGTTTAGTCAGTAAGAATCTGACACTACCGCGTAACCTGGAGTGGGGTGCCTACGCAAGGTTCCCCCTCCGTTTACAAAAAAGGTACCTATCACATTCTTAATGATTGTTTATACTGATTAGGCAATGTGTATATGTGATTCGCAAATCAAATGCAGTGCAAACACACACGCAATACCTACCTTCAAATAACAAATAAAATATCCTACGCGTGTGTACTACCACAAACTGCAGGTAGGTACAAAGATATTATCCACCTTTCATATAAAAACTAAAAGATTTCCGAATTCTCAGGAGCCGTACGTGAACAAAACCGAAATATATGTATCTATTATATATGAATATTTGTATATTTTTTGCCAAAAAAAAATTCATATAATTTTTTGTCTATCAGAGGTATTCCAAAGCCCTCACATGACGTAGATAGCTGAAATTTCTGAATGTTAGTCTCTTCGCGTCCATTATAAGCCTCCAGATGACTCCTAGGTAGGTAACTACGTAGCATAATATAATATGCTAATATATGTGAACACATGATAATTTGCCAAAGTCTAGTAAATAACATTCCCATAATAACAGATGTACCTACAAATACTACCAATAACATATAGTAACATATAAGTAAAAAAAAAACACAAAATAAATATTTTGGGGATAACAGCCCATACAGGGCCAGGACTGGCTTCTCATAGCCAATCGTGCTGTGCGACACAAAAAATGGATAAACCTACCGTTTTTGTGCCGCTTCCGAAAGACAATTTTTCGATTGAGAGAAGCTTCTAATGACAATTTTATTATATATATCTATACCTATATATTAAATTCTTTTCGTGTTTCTTTTCGCTATTCGAACGATCATCTATCATTTGTTTGCGGTTCCGCACCAAAGTATGTTCGAATCTGAGTTGGACATTTGGGGCAGTGGTCTCTTAATGCACTCAATCTCGATTTTGCGTAGTGTATCGAAAGTTAGGTTCATCGTCTTAAGAAATGTATTGAAATTAATGGAAATTGTGAAGAGAAAGTAAAAAATTATGTAAATTAAAGATATTAAGTCAAAATTGCTTTTACTCCTTTTTCAACTAATTTAGCGAACTTGCGTTAGTCCCCCGTATACGAACGAACAGCACATATATGTGAGTAAGTACATGCGACCCAACACTGCCCTCAATCCTCGCTCTGGCGAAGCCAGACTACTAGCTAAAATAAATAAATATTTACATACCTTGATAGGGCGGCTTTTTGCATATCTATTTCAGCAGGATTGTAGTTATTCCTATCCCTTAATTTTTTTAAAACTTTGTGACTCAAATTCATTGCTTCGGATTGTGAGGATTCAACGTCCGAAAATATACTGAGGTCTTCGCAGGTATTTCTCTCATTACATTCACTGTTAATAGTTTCCTTATAATTGGATATGCAGTTCATATTTGTTTGTCTTGAATTTTGATTTTGTTCTTCATGGTGCTTTTGCGTATAACGTCGATCTCGAAAAACATCAAGCGCTCTACTAGTTATATTCACATTTTTAATGGGTTTATTACAATAAAAATTAGACTGTTTGCGACCGAAAGAAGATTGTTGTTCAATGGTAGCAGCTCTGCATGATTTTTTAGGCGCATCGTCTTCAATAGAATTTGCACTTTCACATATTGGAATGGAAATTGGAATAGATTCACATAAGTCAGTAGAAGGGATATTGCTAGCAAATTCCCAAACGTTTATATCCAAATTATGTTTTCCAGGAATCATGGGGGGTGGCGGCATACCAGGTCCTTTCTTTTTTAATAGTATGTTATTATTTTTCTGAAAATATAAGAACATAAGAAACAAAATATTTTTATTTCCGAGTTTTTACAAACGTGTCAAATACTAAAATATTATTCAAGACAATACGTGTCAATTAGTAAATATTAGTTTATAAATATAGAATAATTGGCTAGCAGGGCTGGGCAATAGTGGACTTAACCACAACACAAAAAAATACATACAAATTTAATTAAAACAGTGGAGTGGAGAGTTCATGAGTATGGACTGTACAACAAATTAGCATTTTATTCAAAGAAAATAATATTTGAGGATTGTCAACAAAAAAATCAGTTGATCGAAGTAATAAAACACTTGGACCAACAAATAAATCAATTAAATCTCGAATACGAAAAAAACATCAACCCAGCTCTAAGCCTACCGATGTGAATCAAATAGTGTTCGGACAGGTTTCCCGAAAATAATTTTAAAGTTTAAAAATGACTTCAAAACCGTTGCAATCGATAAGGATGAAAAAAAAAACTCAACTACTTTTCTACGTTATAATTTTATTTATTTCCTTTGACACCAAACTTGTTGACTGACTGTAGCTAAGTGTCGAAAGCTATCTTCTCATGTTCCCAGTTAGCCTCGGCTCAAACAGCTGTTCAGCTTTACATAATGTGTGGAGTTGATGAACCCTTGTACATAATTTCAAGTTTACTTTAATACATAATTTTGCAAGTTTACTTGAATACATTAACATGATTTACATTGTTTGGGCTGTGTGAATATTTACATGAATTAATGCCCCATATTTAATGCAAACTAGTTCGAGCGAGATGCCACTATTTAATTTTTTGGAGCCATCAATGCATGTTATCTCTTTCTTCAAGTCGGACATCATTAAATATTATCAAAAGCTTGGTTTTGAATATATAGCTGATTCTTACAAGTCAGCGATTAGATGGAAAGAGATAACATGCATGTCAGTTAATGATCTAGCCTAGCACATTTGACGTTTCAGTTTTGTTTATAGTGCGAGTGGAATTCGGCGGTGTTTTGTGTAACCCGGCTTAAATATTAAGTTTATTTTTACTATTAATTGTTTTATAGTGTTTGAGGTGTACGTCGGATTGATTCTGAGTGATATGGCGGCTAACCCTGTGGCCGGATTCTTCTTATGTCTCCATAATCAATCCATCGCGCAAAAAACACTTTCCACCTTGTCAAATGTGTTAGATTAGTTACAAATGTAAGTTGTTAGATAAGTTAAGTGATGTTGGGAACCAACAAATAGAATACCACACGGATGATCAAAGTCACCTCGAGGTCGAAAAGTAACGACCGTAAAGGAGGAAATTAAACGAGTCGCTAAAACAGCCACATAGTAAGAACATACGTTCCAAAAAAACAAGTAAAAAAAACAACAAATTACTACCGCCAAAAATGGTGGATAAGATCTCGGAGTATGATGAATTTTGAAATTATATCAGAAAAACATTTTAATACCAAATCTAATGAGAGCACCAAATGAAATGAAATACAGATGGCACTCACACTACACTACTTTGCTAAGGATTACTACAGCGGAATCAGCAAGCTGGTTAAAGACACAATGTCAGACATTATGAACAAGATAGAAGCATTAAAGTACCCAGCATATCAACCATATACTGACAGGGAAGGACAAGGCAAATCCCAAAGTCAGGAAAGGCAACTGACAGATTGGGGTGATAATGGCGCTGCAACCTCAGTACAAGAGGCAAATCAGTTTGGCTTGAATACAAAGCTATATTTATGCATGCTGGAATTGGGGGACAAATTCGGTTCTATCGCCAAACCAAGAACCCAGATTTCTGGGCTAATGCAATAAAGCAATTAACAGTAATTAATGTAATAAAGAAGACATTAACAGAACTGGTAGAGGAGAAGGAACAGCATACAGCAGAGTTCTACACCATAAAGGTTAAAGCTATTGATCAGTTGTAGAAACGCTACACAACAAAATTTGAGATTTGTTGGAGGAACCAAATACATCAATTTATGATGTGGATAGGTATTTTCTTATAGAAGAAGTTCAAAATTCAATCATCAAATTGCATAAACGATCAAAGTCAGTCTCAGAACTCTCAATGACTGCTCATCAGAATCCTCATGTGCTTACAAATCAAATTTCAAAATTACCAAAAATAGTGCTCCTCAGATTCGATGGAGAATATTTAAAATGGAGACAAATTCGCGATCTATATACGGAATTATAAAATAAAATGCATAACCAGCCGATTGCTCAATGCCAGAAAATGTGATACCTTAAAACAACCCTTACAGGCGAAGCCGAGAAACTTATTCCGCACTTTACAACATCTAAGGCCAATTATAGCGCGGCGTGGAAGGTAATTACAGATCGCTACGAGAACACCCGTCTATTGGTTACAGCGCTCCCCAACAGGTTAATGATGCAAGCAACAATTCAAAATGAAAGCTCATTAATGATCAAGGGCCTACACGATACAACACAAGAATATCTCCTTAGTCTAAAGAGCTAAGGCGTTGATACCACAAATTGGGACCCACTGCTAAGTGCTAATGCATATGCTGCTCAAAAGATTGGAGCCACTCATTCATTATGGGAACAGTCGCTTAAAGAACCAAAATTACTGTCATCTGTAAAAGACTTCTTGTCATTCCTCGAAACTCGATTCCAATCTTTAGAGGCCTAGGACCGTGAGCATACAAGACTTATCAAGCAGAGCAACATAAACCACAAGGAATGTCGAGAGCATTACCAACGATCGCAACAGCAGCGCTAGCATACATGTCGTGCAGGGGTGATAATCAACTATATACTCGTAGTTGCCCGAAGTTTTTGAACTTAAGTCCAAGGAATCGCTTAAACGTTGTGCAGAAGGCAAGGTACTGCAGAAACTGTTTACATCCAGGCCACAACGCAAGTGATTGCGGTTCCAAGTGCTGTATGAAATGCCAAAAGAAACACCACATTTCTTCACCTGGAAGAAGCATCAAAGGGAGAATTTTCGGAATCAATGGCTGTGGGAAATACAAAATAGTCTCCTAACAACACGGAGAGATCTCGCTGCAAAATCCGTTACTCTAAAGGCTAACTCGAAGCAAGAAGGCACAGACGTCCTACTTAGCATGGTAGTTGTTCAGCTACAAAATGAAGCAGGAGACTAAATTGATTGCAGAGCAATATTAGATTCAGACTCACAAATAAACATAATCACCGACAGAATGATCAAGAAACTCGGATTGATAACAACGTTCGTTGAGGGTTTTGGTAGAGCAACTCAAAGGGCTCCAGAAGAGTTAGTGCCTTAATGCATTCAAGACTAAGTGGATATTCTGTGCGAATCAAAGTATTTGCGCTTCCAAAAATCATTTCGCCACAGTCTAGCCAGACGAATTTTACCATGAATTTCTTGCAATCGGACATATAAAACTACCAAACGAGATGACAACCTTGCAGAATACTGTTTTCGGGTGGATATTAGCGGGCAAAATTAGAAAGATTCCTTCCACCACAGTAAGCTGCGGAATTTGGAAACACAAGGAAAACAGTTAACTGTAGGAGAAAAGTGATGCGAGACACACTTCCATCGATCTATTAGTAGGGATGACAATAACTGGTTTGTGGTAAGCCTTCCGTTCTCTGATGACCCACAAATCTTAGGATAATCTAAGGAAGTGGCTCTTCGTCTTTTCATGGCATTAGAAAGAAAATTGGACTAAAACCCCGAGCTGCGGCATCAACACAGAGTCTCCATGAAAGAATACGAGCAGCTAGGCCATATGGAAGAACTGGCTAAGAAATCAATTCCTTCAACACACTACTTCCTTCCACATCATTGCGATCTAAAGCCCGATAGCAGCACTACGAAATTGAGAATAGTGTTTGATGCTTCAGCAGAAACATCGACAAACACCTCACTCAACGATATTTTACATATAGGGCCTGTATTGCAGGAGGAGTTATTCAGTATATTATTACAATTTCGGATACCTCGATTCGTATTGACTGTCGACATACAAAAAATGTACAGGCATGAAGATAGAAGATATCAATTAATTTGGTGGCAAAATGATCCAAATCAACCTAACCGCTGCTATAGGACCCTCAAATGTCCTACATCGCTGTTTTTGCTGTTTTCACTGAAACGTATGGAATATTTTCCGCTCCATATTTAGCTATAAAATGTTTCCAACGTCGGGCCCAAGAGAAGAGCGCCAAGTTACCTCTGGGGGCTGAATTACTATAAAGTAATTGTTATGTAGATGATGTTATGGCAGGAGCTGACAGCATCATTACAGCTGGAGATAAGCAATCACAGTTATCATCATTACTCGACATGGCAAGTTTCAAACTAGTGTGCGAATCATCATCAACTACTAAGCAATATTGCACCAGAAGATCAAGCAGTACAATGAATCTTTTTTAAATGGAGGTGATTCATCCTCGGTTTAATATGGATTCCCAAATCCGATAAATTTTTGTGGAAAAAATTATAAAGTAGGGAGAGACATGAGACATTTCTCAGATGTTCAAATTAATGTATAGCATTCACAATGTCTCTATCACCTATAAGTTTTAACGATCGATTTTGTGCCCTTTCAAGAATGTACAGAACGGTCTTGGGTGCACCAGACCAGATATGGGCGTTATATTCCAGCTTAAGGCGGATGAATGCCTTATAAATTGAGGCCAGATCAGAAGGGGTAAAATATTTCGTGCGTCGTTTAAGGAATCCTAGACATTTTGAAGCATTTTTGTCTACCCCGAATATGTGATCGTTCCATCGAGATGGTTATTAATACACATACCGAGAATGGCAAGTCTTTCTGTTTCAATAATGCAAGTACCATCCATGGAACGCGGTCTGCGGTAAAACTGTTAAACAACTCATTATCGAAAATTCAGGACTTTTGAAACTACAACCAGGGTGTGTCATCAAGCAACAACTATTCAGTATCCAAGCACATGACATACTTTCCTTAACGATAAGATTTCCCTATACACCGTCAACCAATATCACCGAGGCATTAGTTTCCAACCAACTAGATCGACAATTTATCAGCAGAAATATGAGACTCATATATGTAGCAGAATTAGATGAAATCAAATACACAGACAGATGAAAACTGAGCTTCCGTCAGTACTTAATAATCATGACAGTCATCATCACAGCGTGACAGGCTCCGTTCTCCTAGTTATAATTGCTGTAAGTTGTTGCCTAATTTAGAAGAAATGTCACACTATCAACATCCAGTCCAAAGACTCTACTGAACCAGGTCCTCATTCTTCAACACTCAAAGGGGAACATTCTGATGACAAGCCCAAGACTCAGTCAGTGGGAGCTGATTTTGAGATCCCCATCGATCATCGCTCTGGTTGAATGTAGAACATTCAACGCGGAGGACATTAGGATATTAGGAATCAAATCACACCTTCCAACTGTTTCACTAGTCCCTAACCTAGCTTAATATAAGCATTCCCATTTTAAATCCAATCATCTATCTTTCACCCCTGGGTAGAATATAAGATATCATAATCTACATTGTCCATTCATCTTTAAAATGTTCACATCAAATGTTCTCACGATCAGCACAATATTTTCCATTTCTATTTTCCCACTAAACCTCAGATCGTGTCATATTGCGTCCAGGCGCACTATGATCCGACCAAATTATTATGCCAACTCGCCAAAATTATTCGTGAGAACATTTGATGAATTCAATACTGTAAATCGTGTATAAATAGCAATTCCTTACAAACGAACGTGAATATCACAGAATTAATGCTAACACAAATGAAAAACCAAATGACGCAACTACTCAACAAAAACAAATAAAAAATCAGCACGACATATGTATGCCGAAGCGCTTTGAGCAATACAACTACTTTTTCAGAGCAACAAAAAAATGATTTGAAACAAACTTTGCAGGCCATTCTAATGAAAACAACCAATACAGAAAAGTCGGTTACCACTCTCGCCTCAAAAGTGAAACAACTTGAGAGCAACGCTAAAAGAGTTGCCCCTAAAACAAAACAAAAAAAAAACTAAGAACATAGTTGTTGAAACAAGATTGAAGGATAACAACGATCCTTTTGAAATTAGAGAACTAATTGCTGAAAAAAAAAGAGCGAGAACAAAACGGCACCAAACCAGAACTCCAAGCGAACTATTGAGGAATATAAAGGTCTCTCAATTAATTCCTTTTTACAAAATCTTAGTAATAGTAAAAAATCGGAAAAGCTCCAAAAAATTAAAATGACCAATTCTGCATCAAAAATTGGGATAAAAAATGAGCTGGAAGCAACGAGCAAAAAGCTGAAATATTTGCAGAGAATCTTGAAGGTGTCTTCCAGCCAAATCTAGGGGAGTCTGACGATTTGCTCAGCGAAGGACCAGAAGAAGAGGATGAAGAAATATGTTCCAAATCATCATCTGAAGTGAAAAAAGAAATTCAAATTGCTATGAATACGAAAGAAGCGGCCAGGATTCGAGCTGATAACTGGACAGATTCTCAAGCAGTTCCCAAAGAAAGCAATTTCAAAGCTTACCTGCATTATGGAAAGAAGCTGAGGTGATTATAATAGCCAAACCAAGAAAACCGGATGAAGTATCATCCTATAGAGAGAAAGAGCATCACGCCAGACCACCAATTTCGCGTGAATCATTCAACAATTGATCAGGTTTATCGAATAACTAACATTGTTGAAAAGCACTTGAAGAGAAATAGTTTGTTCTACAGTCCTCCCCTCGATATAGCACAAGCGTTCGATAAAGTTAGGCATGAGGGATTTATTATTTTTTTTTTTTTAAAGGAAATTTCCAAATCCCGGAGCACTCAGACTCCATTTTGCTGTGTTCATTGTACTACCAGGCAGAAACTCCTTTTTGGGTGTAGTGGTTGGAGAAACTTAGATTTTATTCGTTTCTCTTATATGTTCGGGTGGCTGTGATTGCTGTTCCCCGTCCGGGCTCGAACCTGCACAGTTCGGGTCACAAGCGAACACACTACCCACTACACCGTGGCCACCTTTGCAAATGAAAGGGATTAGTCTACAAACTAAAAAAAAGAAATTACCTAAACAGCAAACAGAATCTGAAATCCTACCTTCCAGACAGATACTTTCGCAATGAGAAAGGAGCATATTCGGAGCTTTAGGAAATCAAAGTGGGTGTACCCCAACGTACCAATACTTTATCTCATGTACACTTACACTATTCCAACGCTAGAATGCAACACGATTGCTGTTCATGTTGATTTTACAAAAAAAAAAAAACAGTAGTGCATATACCACTGTATATCAACAATCACACAATAACATACTCAAATTCTGCAAGATATCTTGGTATAACATTAGATGCGAAACTTCACATGAAAGTAAGAAAAACTCTTAGAATTTGCGAGCGAAGTACACCGATTGGCGCGTTTAGCATAACCAAAGTGGAAAAGTGATATTCTCGACAATTTGTGTATCCAATTCCTAGATGGGATAGCCAATGCAGATGTGCAATGTAGAGTGCGAGAACGTGAGCCTCCAACACATCATGATGCCCTGGTAATTGCTCTGAAAATGGAATCCAGTCGAATAGCTACTCGAGCGGCACGGGAAATGGGAATCCGTCAGCATAGAAGGCTGATGTTGATAGACAAAACCTGTTTGGCCTTAAATTGTTCAAAACCACTCGGTCGACAAATCTAATTCCGAAAAAACAAATTCCCATCCCCATTTCACTCGATATTCCGGGACGGTCAAATGGTATAATCATACGAACAAATTTGGTTTCATTGATTGTCCTGATCTGGAGGAGAATTTATACTTTCACGCGCGTAGTTGTTACTGCCTTTCCCAATATTCAGGCTATGAACATCTCAGGGCACCGTACGCCCATCCAAGGAACCATGAACATCGATCTCACTATCGCAGACTTTACAGTAGAGATGAATGTAATGACACCAGGATTGTATCCTTGGAATCGACTTCTTCCCAGCTCATAAATGTGTAATTGACTTCGAATCCAACTTGCTTCGAATGCCGAATGTGGATATTCCGTTCATTTTCCAGTTGTCTTCTCCTATGAGAATTGTTGGTCGTGCGTTCTTTTATGACTGAATTGGTAAGCCGGTCAAATAAGGATACCCCCGAGTGATTCTCAGATCATGCAAAGTGTGTTTGGCTTTGTTCTCCTTATTAGAGATGTCAAATGAAGTTCGCATCGAGGCTTCTTCTACACGTGTTATGTCGCCAGTCTAGTGCAAGCATAATGGCTCGCTAAGGCCTGCCAGACGTAGAGCATCGAAAATTTATTTTCCCATCAGATGAACTCTCATCTAAAAAGGCAAATGTGTCTATAAATTTATTCTTAGAATGAAGGCGAATGGGAACAACACGAAAATAGGGTCTCTGCCCATCGTCAACATCACTGTGAGTGTTTATATTCATAGGTTCATTCGGATTCACAGAAATTTCATTTGCGCTTACTTGGCTCCTTACTTGACTTACAGGCGCGGCGGGCTTATGAAGCAATAGGTGGTACTTTGCTTTACAGCTTTGAACTCCACATTCCTTGTTGACGTAGCGTCTCCGGTGGTGTGAGTTTAGGCATTGACGACACAGCTTATTGGTTTTCAGCATCTCCCATTTTTGGTGGTAAGACAATTTTTCGAACGTTGTACATCTAGAAACTTTGTGATCGGTTCTATTGTAAGCAATAAAAGTCGTTCTACTGGCTGAATGTCCGATTTCAGTGTAGGTGTTCACTACGCCGCTCCTTTTGAATGAGACTGGTGACACAACTTGACTGGCAGCCTCGGCAATGTGATGTAGCCGCTAAACGCTTTTATCACACCCAGCCCAGAGGTAGACACCGTACCGATCTAAGGAGTTCTGAGGTGGAAGTTGTTTTGTACAGTGGATGTGTACCTTTCGAAATTGGATAATATTTGGTACTTTTTTTTCCAAATAATGCTGGTGCAGCTTTTCCTCCTCCTCTAACATTTCCATTTGCAATTCCTTTGCTGGTGTGAAACGTCAAAAAAAAAATTGCCAATGTGCTGTCATTCGCGGAAATTCATGCTGCGATGACAATGTTGCTGGCAAATGTTGTTGATAATGGTTTTGCGATATTTTGGGAAATGCATTTTGAAATGTTTCGCGTCGCGTTTCGTAGACCATGTAATCATTGTGGGTGTATGTGTACATATTTGTACAATATATATGGACTGAAGAATTTGGAGATGCGTTAGTAAATAACGCGGTTTCGCAACTTAGCAAATATGATATCGTTATGTGATGTGCAAGAATGACATATTAGCATTATCCACAGTCGATGACTTCGCGCCTACTGTTAGTTGTTGTTGGCTCACCTGTATTTCTTTGGTCGCGGCGAGATGACTTTCGGTTTAACTAAATTGAATTTTCCGATATAATTGAAAAAAATAATTTTAAAGCATGTTGAGTAATCTTCCGTTGCCAGTTAGTCTTGAAACTTCAATATTTAAAGTTAGCCGATAAAGAGTCAACAAAAAAAAATACAAATAGGAAGAAATAAGGAAAAAAGTGAAACTGAACGTTTTGGCATAATAACCTTACATAAAAAAAAGCATACAGTGGTGCTATTGCAGATAAGCTTAAAATATCGAAGTCGACAGTGCACGACACCATACGTCGCTTTAGAGAAACATCGATTCTTAAAACCCGGAAGAGAATCGGAAGGCCCAAATTAACACCAAAACAGCAGGACCAAACTATAAAATAAATAAGCAAGGGGGATCGATGGCGATACAAATGCGTTTCGCTGCCGCAGGCCTTCACGGTCGAGTAACTGTACGAAAACCTTTACTATGACCACAAAACAAAGTCCACCAGGTTCAAAAGTCCTATGGACGGACAAAAACGGAGAGTTTACGTTCGACGGTCTGACGAAGAAAAGATGCTACCATGGCAGTGGTTCCGCCGGTGTTGGAGATCTCATCCGTATTTATATCTGTGGCGGAACTTAAAAACTGTTTACACTTGTACTGCTTCGGGTCCTAAGGTTATATACAAAATTGCATTTTCCTAGCTCAAAATTTAAGGCCCGAAAAATAGTAACAAACGGACGGACACGGTTAAGGATTTTCAAAACATTCATTGACAATTTTTTTTTTTTTTTTTATAATTTGCGCGCGCCAAAGAGGATATGAATACTCTTATACTATTACGGGACACGGGCGTTTGTGAAGGAGAGAGAGAGAAAGAAAGATTTAGTGTAGTGGTTTGAAACTTAGATGGTATTAAGTTTCTGTAAACTCCAAGGGTAGCGTCCAGATAACTGGAGAGCTTGTTTGTTTTGCTTTTGTCGTTGCTCATGATTCACAGTATTTTTTTCCGTCCTCCTGATATCATCACGATCAAGTTGCATTTCGAGCCATATGACCACCCTACTGCCAGTGCTATGCCTTCGCAGTAGAGTTGACTTAGCTTTCGCAATTGATCGACTTTTTTATTTATTTCAGATGAAATAAATAGATGGTTGTTGACATCAGGATTTGAACCGTGAACGAAGAGCGTGACAAGCGTTGATGTTACCACTACACCACGGCCACCCTAAATGTCCGTCAATCCAACGAAATTCGTCTAACCTGGTAGAAAAATTTGTTTCTCTATTAATTATTTTCTAACGATATGTGCTAATGAAAATTTTTAATATTATATAGTTACGACTTGCCACTCAATTAGAAAATTAATACCCAATATACATACGAGGGTGGGTCAATAAGTCCCTGAAAATTAACACAAATTGTGTCGTCACCTTCAATGTAATTTTTTTTTTATCAAGAATCATCTTTCAAAAGAACTTAAAGCAGAAAATAAAGCATTTAATGATACATCGAAACCTCGTAATGAGTCTGCTGCGAGTTCAATCATCCCCGATAACACGGATTATAAAACGGATGATGAAGAACTAAGTCGGGAAACCAATTGGATTCTAAAAAAACGGCCAGTCAAAAAACGAAAAGCTGGCTCTTCGCCCGAAATGTTAACGAGGCAAGAAAACACGCAAAATAAACGAGAAGGTAAAGAACAGCCTGACAAAATAAACATGCGTGCCGAAGAAAATCCACGAAATAAGGTACGACCACCGCCACCAATATACGTGATCGGAATTGCAGACTATAATAAACTGCATTCTTTTCTCAAACCTTTGTTGCTATCCGATTTTGAAGTAACATCGCTCAACAACAACAAATGGAAAATAAACGTAAAGGACTCAGACAGTTACCGCTCCAGTGGTATACGTATGAAAATAAATCTGAAAGACCGATACGAGTCGTAGCTAGAGGACTTCATGCCTCATGCCGAAAGGAAGACGTTGTTCACGATTTGAAGAACAAAAACTTTAAAATCGTCGATGCGGTAAACTTAATTAAACGGGAAAAGCAAAAATTGGAAGGCGAGGAAACGATGGTTAAGCGCGAGCTTCCTCTTTTTATGCTAACCTTTGATAAGGCTGAGAGTTTAGAAAAGATTTACGAAATAAGAACAATTCTGAATGTCGTAGTCAAAATCGAACCCATGCGCAAGAATACGAGGTTGATACCTCAGTGCAAACGATGCCAAGGATTCAACCATACGCAAACATATTGCCGAAAAGAACCGCGATGTGTCAAATGCGCCGGTAAACATCTTAGTCAAGAGTGTGGTGTAAACAAAAAAACCCCTGCAGCCGGCTAATTACAGAGGCTGTGAAGTAGCCAAAGAATTACAAAAAAGAAGAGATCGACTTATGAAGCCGGAAAACCCACCCTCAAAACCGGTAAATAAGGAAAAGTCGAAAACTGATGCAAGAAAGGTGACTAGAGACAACCGAACCGACCCTGGCGCGCTTACGTACGCTCAAGATGCGACATCAAACACCGATCAAATTCCACACCGGGTTAAGGTAAAACCGCCTAAAGAAAAGCCATCAGATTCTGACATGCAGACGCGTGCTCAAGCATCAACATCAACAAAAACGAACACTGATAATTCGGAAAACCCCGTATCTCACGTCTTTTCCATTATCCTTGCGCTAGCCTCGCAAAACAAAAACAAACATGCTAATTGTCGAAAGGTTGGAGAAGCTTGAATATAAGCTTAACAATAGGAGCATTTCAAAACGAACATGACGAAACTTCTTAAAATTGTTTCATGGAACGCCAACGGTCTCATACAAAGACTAGAAGAGCTAGAAATATTTCTACGAGAAAATGACATTGACATATGTTTGATCTGTGAAACTCACCTGGCGAAACTATCGCGTATAAACATTACTGGATACAGTACCTATCACGCTTATCACCCGTCGGAAAGAGCCAGAGGCGGATCGTCTTTAATCATAAAAGATTGCATCGAACACTCTGAAGAGATTATGATAGAGCTTGAAATAATGCAAGTGAGCACTGTACGCGTGAAAAATGGACATTACTCTTTCAATGTCTCGTCTATTTATTGTCCACTGCGTTGCAGGCTTGAAAAAAATTATTTTACAAATATTTTCAACTCTCTTGGACCGAATTTTATTATTGGCGGTGATTTTAATGCAAAACACACCTTCTGGGGTTCAAGATGTGTCTCACAAAAAGGCAGAGCACTTTACAACGCCTGCATGCAACACAGATGCGACTTTCACTCGATTGGTAAACCAACATATTGGCCGACTGATAACAACAAAATACCCGATCTGATCGATTTCTTTGTTGTAAAAGGAATACCAGACAAATGTATTAAAATTGATGAAAGTTTTGATCTCTCTTCCGATCATTCCCCTATCATTCTAACGATGAGCGAACGCCTAATTAAAAAAGATGTACCTGCTAGACTAACTAGCAGAAAAACTGATTGGGAAGGCTTTAAAAAAAACGTTGAAGAACATATCGAACTGAGAGTATCACTTAGGACGTCTTCTGAACTCGAAATCGAAATTGATCGTTTTGTTGAAGTTCTGCAGCGCGCCGCGTGGAAAAATACTCCCTATCAAAGGAAAACGCCAATCAATCATGCCCAAAAATATCCACCGGAAATAAAAGAAATGGTAAGGGAGAAGAGAAAAGCGCGTAAAAAATGGCAACAAACTCGTACTCCGCAACGAATCGCTTCTGTAACTTGCTAAAAAAGGCCATTATTGATTTTAAAAACCGGACAATACAAACCAGCATTGAAAGCTTAACAGCGGACAAAGATTCCAATTATTCGCTCTGGAAAGCTATAAAAGGCATTAAAAAACCGAAAATACAAGCGGCCCCAATCAAGAAAAATGACAACGAATGGGCCAAGAATGATAAAGACAAAGCAGAAGTCTTTGCCGCCCATTTAGAAGAAACATTTAAACCATTTGATGGGCAAGCGCTCGCTGAAAATGATAATGCGTCGGATATAGCATTTCACAATTACACAGTAAGAAATGCAAGGCTGACCGAACTTCAACAAGAAATAAAGAAACTGAAACCGAATAAAGCTCCTGGATACGACCTAATCACAGGAGAGCTTCTTAAATCGTTACCTAGAAAAGCGTTAGTTAAGTTCCTTTACATTATAAACGCAGCGGTAAGATTAGAATATGTTCCGAGTCAATGGAAAGTCGCGGAAGTAATAATGATTCTGAAGCCAGGAAAACCACCGAATGATAAAAACTCGTATAGACCTATTTCGCTGCTGCCGATTATGTCTAAAGTTTTCGAAAGAATAGTACTTAAGCGATTACAGCCGGTTATAGAAGAAGGATCTCTTATTCCCAATCACCAGTTTGGGTTTAGAACCAAGCACTCAACAATAGACCAAGTGCATAGAATAACTGATTTAATTGAAAAAGCTTACGAAGAAAAAAAGATTTGCTCGAGCGTATTCCTTGATGTTTCTCAAGCTTTTGACAAGGTCTGGCATGAAGGCTTGAAATATAAATTACGACAAGTTCTGCCGGAACACTTATATAATATTCTAGAAAAATACTTGACGAATCGACTTTTCCGAGTCAAACACGGAAACGAATATTCGGAATTTAAAGAAATAAGGGCTGGGGTGCCGCAGGGAAGTGTCCTTGGACCGCTTTTGTACCTATTATATAATCGCGACATACCGCAAGAAGAAGGCACCGTATTAGCAACATTTGCCGACGACACTGCCATCCTGGCAACGGGTAAAACGATCGAAGAATCGACTGAAAAATTGCAAGAAGCATTGAATAAAGTAAATGAATGGACAAAGATTTGGCGACTAGCTTTAAACGAAAACAAATCTGTTCATGTCAATTTTACTTATAAGAAAATAAATAATTTGCCCATCTTTTCAAACTCGGTTCAAATTCCGTTTGCAAACGAGGCTAAGTATCTTGGAATGACACTTGATGCTAAGCTGAAGTGGAAATCGCACGTGAAGAAAAAACGTAAGGAACTCGAAACCAAATACAGAGAAATGTACTGGTTACTTGGAAAACATTCCAAGCTTAATATAGAGAACAAACTGCTTTTATACAAGCAAGTGTTAAGCCGATATGGACATATGGAATACAACTTTGTGGTTGTACCAAAATAAGTAATGCCAATATTTTACAATCTTTTGAAAATAAAGGGCTAAGATCAATAGTTAATGCACCGTGGTTTATTAGAAATAGCGATATCCATAGAGATTTAGGAATTGCGACAGTCGAATATGAAATCAAAAACTTCGCGCGTAAGCATAAAGACAGATTACAAGGACACGTTAACAATGAAGTCCTTCGAATTCTAGATGAGAGGAATGTACTGCGTCGTCTACAAAGGACTAAACCTTTTGACTTAACGCGATAGCAAGAAACCGCGCCTAATTTGCGGAACAAGCAGGAACTTTCAATGGAAAGGGACCTGCCAAACGATCTCAATACGTGAAAGAAAAACTGCTGGATAAGTCAAAACTTAGTTGTACCATGTAATCAAAGAAATTTATCACGAAGGGAGGTTTTTTTAGTGAGTAAAAATCTCACACTACTATGAGCACGCGCTTCGATCCTCATAGTGTCTTCATGAAGATTTTTACCTACCCTCGGAAAAAAAAAAAAAAAAAAAAAAATTTTCAAATAGTTTTGTTGTGGCAGCCATTTTATAGGTATATAGACGCCTACTAGCATTTTCGTTAAAATGGAAAAAAGTGAATTTCGAGTGCTTATTAAACACTATTTTTTGCGAGAAAAAACTATCACGCAAACCAAACAAAAGCTTGACAAATATTATGGGGTCTCTTCACCATCGATTGGAACCATTCACCACTGGTTTACTCAATTTCGGTGCGGTCGTTCAAGCACAAGTGACGCCAAACGTTCTGGTCGCCCAATTGAGGTCACCACACCAGAAATGGTCGACAAAATCCATGGTTTGATAATGGACGATCGGCGAGTGAAAGTGCGCGAGCTTGAAGAGGCCATAGGCTTATCACATGGCTCAGTGATTTCGATTTTACATAAATATTTGGATATGAAAAAGCTTTCCGCAAGATGGGTGCCGCGTTTGCTCACAATCGACAACCAACGCATTCGTTTGACAACTTCAAAGGTGTGTTTGGCGATGTTCCAGAAAAATTTGGCTGAGTTTTTGCGCCGTTTCGTAACCGTGGATGAAACCTGGATTCACCAAAACACACCATAAACCAAGGAACAGTCAAAACAATGGACTTCTCCTGGTGAATCGAAGCCGAAAAAGGCCATGGCGGGTTTGTCAGCAAACAAGGTCATGGCGACAGTTTTTTGGGATGCGCGCAGTGTTATTCACATCGATTACCTTGAAAATGGTAAAAAGATCACCGGCGCATATTACGCAGAGCTGCTGGATCGATTCCAAGCCGATTTGAAGCAAAAACGGCCGCATTTGGCGAAGAAAAACGTTCTTCTTCACCAGGACAACGCACTGACGCACAAGTCTGCAGTCTCAATGGCAAAATTGCATGAGTTAGGCTACGAACTCCTCCCTCATCCAGCATATTTCCCAGATTTATCCCCCTGCGACTATTTCTTGTTTCCAAACATGAAGAAATGGTTCGGAGGTAAGAGATTTGGGTTGACTGAAGAGGTCATCACTGAAACAAACGTTTATTTTGAGGGGCTCGAAAGATCGTATTATTTGGAGGGCATCAAAAAATTGGAGAAACGTTGGATGAAGTGTATACAGCTAAAAGGAGACTATGTTGAAAAATAAAATGTTTTTATTTCGAAAAGAGTGTTCCTTATTTCATTTTTCAGGGACTTAATGACCCACCCTCGTACGACTTCTGGTTTCTCGAAGAGTTGGGCACTTGGCGAAAAAAAAAAAAAAAATTTAAAAACTAACACTTTTTTATTATTATTCCAGAAAAAAAAATTTGTAATTTCAATCCTATAAGAATTAATTTATGGTCTGTGTGTTTTATTGTTTTTTAACTTACAAAATATGTAGATTTAACTTTAATTTGTTGGTTCTGTAAAAGCCACAAACAAAAAATTCCCTTTTTTGTATGGCGTATGACCCCCTTTGCCTCTTATAAGAGCTTCAACCCTTTTTGGCATGGAATCGTGGCTTCTAGATTCCTGCAAAAACCTTGGATTGTGTTCCTTCATTTTACACCTATTCGATGCTAAAAATGCTCAGTGCGATTCATGTCCGGACTGTTTCTGGGCCAATGGAATGAATTTATACCCAATTCTTCTCTGTAACTTTGAACATAAAAAAATAATTGGATACACCATAAAGATTGATAAAATTTTCAAAATAATAGTGGAAAGTTCATGGTTTACCTACGGTCTTAGTACGATGGCAAGGTACACTTCCTCTATAGTGGGAACCACTCCATTTTCTATGATCCATTTGTATTTTGCAGCATTTATGGATCCATACACTATCAAAATACTGCCAACTTCACCGGCTGTTTTGATCCCCCAAACCAACCTTTGGACCTTTTCGGACGAGCTGCTACACATTTTTCCTTCAACCGTTCTCCAGGTCGACGTCGAACTGTGGTCTTTCCGTCTGAAAATTCCAGGTTGAACTTCATTTCGGGTCCAATTCTGCCTTTCATGTGCCCATTCTAGGTGACTTTTTTTTATACTAGGCGAAGGATGTGTTTTTTTTTTTTTGCCGTCCGTTGTCACATAAATGTTTATTCCGGTGGTTTCCACAATATCTCTTCTTACTTCCTTAACGTTGTTCTCCATTCTGCTTCCTGCTCATGGTCAAAAAATCATTTTAGTGTATATCAATTTAATTATTTTTGCTAATCAATTGTTCATTTTTGTGTCCAACGTCCACCGAAGAGTAAAGCAACCTCCACGAGCAGCAGTTCAATAGAAATTTACTGACTCCAATGTTTTTTTCCTGCCCTACATGCATGGATCCAAACTTCAGTCATTTGTTTCATTTTTAATGCATTTTCATTTTTACAATTAATTGTAACTTATACGCTTGACGAAAAAAAAAAGCTTGAAACTAACTTAACTATGTTATTCTAACTTACTGGCCCCATGCGGGCGCTCTAAGCTATAAGCAAACTTCAGTTGGAATTAATACGTGAACAATAAATGTTGAACTAATATTTATTCGAAGATTTTTATTACAAAAAAACACAAAATCGGTGGCAGCGGTAAAATAAATTTCTATTTTCTCGTAAATTCGAGAATACCAAATAAAACAAAAATAAAAGTACCGATAACATTGTCATTGTTGTGACAGAAGCATTAAAAATGTCAAAGAAAAAAAAAAAGTCGCACTCGAGGCGATAGTAGCAGAAACCAGGTAAGTGTTCACAAAAAAAATTAATAATGATTCCAATATATACGATGGAAGAGGAATGTGAAACTAAAGAGCAATTATCATTAGTGGAATAAAAGAAACTTAGGGATTGTGAAATTGGAACCGGAGTGATGCGGAAACAAAATTCGCAATCAATAGACGATAAGATTAATCAAATTAGAAATTCAAATATGGCAACCGAAACGATTCCAAAATAAAGGGAATTTAATAGTGAATTAGGCAATACTAAATCATCATCAGTAAACGATGCGTGTAACAAAATTAGAAATCACGAAATGAAAACCATTGAAACCTTTTCTGAAACTGGCAATAATACCTCACCTTTTATTATGTTTGAAAGTCACCATAGTTCAAATAATAATAATATATCAAAAAGAGTTTAGACCAGCTTTGTTAATTATTAACGCCATTTGGCAGTGATCCGAACAAAATCCATCACTTTTTGGCAAATGTTGACAACGCTATTTCAGTAGCAACGTCTGGACAACAGTGCAAGAAACTTAATCCGTGGATGGAACTAAAAATCTAATTAAACCGAATGTTCAAGGAGATATATTCTCCCATGCAACTACATTTAGAAATGACCCGACTGCAACAAAGCAAATGTGAGACGGTCATACAATATATTCAAAGAGTCGAAACTCTTCAAAGACGGTATATTCTTTGAGTTGCCTTGTGCCTGCCGTCGAGCGCACACGAGATCATACTCGCATCGTCGTGCTGCCCCCTAATCATCCCATAATAACACACTCATCGAAGTCGTCAACCCAAAGCTACGTTGGACACCTAACACCCCCGCAACATATGCAGAATCATCATTTTTGTTATTAATTGAAATTGTAACGTAAGAATAAAATATAAATCAAGTATCATGTACCGCACAGGTGACAGGAACTGCAGAGTAAGCGTCTGGTAAGTTTCCGTTCGAAGTCACCTAGTGAAATCGATACAGAGGTTAGATTTTTAAGCTAAAATCGTAATTGATTGATGGTAATAAACTTCTTCAAACCGAAAACATCGTTTTTTTTACCTCAAGCTGAGGTTTAGAACCTAACTGGCGCAGTCGACGGAGTAGTGAACGGTTTTTTTTTTTTTGTTCTAATAAATTAATTGGAAATTAACAATAAATTCACCAAATTGTGTCGCGAGTAAAAATCTTAGTCAATAGCTAATCTTATAGTGCTTAAAGTAAACACTTAGTGATTCTACTCGATATCGTATCGAACGATATAAAAGACATAAAACAAACACTGAACATTAAATCCCGGTGGGTTTTAACCCTTTATCACTACAGAACCTAGTGCTTTAAAGAAAAATCATAGTGATTCAACTCAACCAACTCTCAACAAACATATCCTGCTTAACCAACGACATTCCGTATCCTGAACACCCGGACCAGCTCAAATCTGCAGACTGCAATGCTCATCAGTGCTATAATTTACCCCCCCTACCATACATAAACAAACGTCTTCTTCTTCTTCTTTAAATGCACTTAATGTCGCCGCCCCACCGAAGCCCACACACAAGCGAGTTTCGTTTAAATTAAACCCAACTTCTCACACTGGCACCTCTCAACCGCTACAACCCTCCGCGCCACCTGCCCTCACCACCAATTCTTTCCCTAATTTCAATCTCACAACTGGAGCCAAATACCCTAACTTTATCAGCTCTCATATTCTGAACCCCACAGCTAATGTCTCATCTAATACACCTTTCTCTTCAATCTCTTCCTCCACTGCTCCCAGTCTTGATCCGGTTTTACCGCCTCTAGTTAAACTAACACAGCAAACCTTCGACACCACAGAATGTCGCTACGCACTCTCCAGGCTAAGAGAAAAAAGGGTTTACGAGAATATACGCCTCTTTCTCGCGTATCTTCATGACAAATCTGACTCAGTTTGCTATGAGGGTAAAACCAAAACAAGTGTCATGGTTTCCATTCAGCAGGAAGGCCTCCCCATTGAAATAGACAGTCTCAAGAAAATCTATATCAAGTTCCACGAGATTTTTAATTTGTCTCCTCAAAAAGTAGCAGATGACCTTGCTGCTTTTGGCAACTACGTACACTCTAAAAGAACGCAACATCTCCAACGGAGCCGAAGTGACCACAACAAATTTTTTCGTCCATAAACTGCCACTATCATCAGCACTTCAACTGCCTTCCCCCTCGTCCCTACACAACAATCTTCCTCTTACATTTTACTACCAGAACGTAAGAGGCCTACGCTCGAAAACCCAAGCTGTTTTGCGCCAATCCAATGCCCTCCCTTTCGATATCTATGCTCTGACTGAAACCAATCTGATCCCCGACATAAAGAGTCAAGAATTATTCCCCCCTACTTTTAATGTTTTTCGAGACGACGACCCTACCCAACCCTTGGTAGACTCTCCCTCTCGAGGTGTGCTACTGGCCATTCATAATGACCTTGACTCTTCTCTCATTGCCATTTCTTCCTCTTCTAAGGTCGACTTTATTACAATAAAAATAACTTTTCCACACCGATCCCTGTACGTTATGTGTTGTTACATTCTACCAAATCAATCTATCGAATCTTACCAACTTGCTATAGACGCGATTGATCAAATAATCGACCTATCTGATTCCCTCGATGACATCCTCATTTTTGGCGACTTTAATCTACCTCTGCTGCAGTGGAGTCCTTCCGATGATGAATCCTTTTTCATCGCTTCAAATGCCAACTCCACTAAGGAATGTCTCTTCATAGATCGGCTAACTGATTCAAGTCTATGTCAAGTTAGTAATGTCTTAAATTACATGGGAAGGCAATTAGACCTTATATTCACAACTGATCCCGTTAACTCCTCAGTCTCGCTTTGTCCCCTAACCCTGTCAACTATTGATAACTTTCATCCTCCCCTTCTTCTTTCACTTTTCCTCAATTCTCCACTTCAATCTACACCTCCTGCATTTCACACTTCTTACGACTTTCATAAAGCTAATTTCCGCAAAATAAATGCCTATCTGAGTAGATGTTCCTTTGATTTTGCTAACTTATCCTTAAACGAAGCCCTCACAATTTTTTACAGAGAAATGTTTAATTCCACTTCTCTTTATGTCCCCTTTTCTCGTCATAAAACTTCATCTTCATCCCCCCTTGGTATAATCGCAAACTTCGCGCTTTACGTAACAAGAGAAACAAATTATGGGCAGCTTTCCTTCGTACCAATTCTGTTTTCGACTATTCCAACTATCTCGGTTCCTACCTTCAATTCAATCATCTTTATAACTCTCTCTACCAGCGGCACCTAATTAACGCGAAAGCAAATCTTATAAACGACCCTAAGTCATTTTTTCAATTCGTCAACTATAAAAAAAAATCTGACGGTTACCCTCCGTCCCTCTCTTTTGAAAACATATCTTCAACTAATCCACAAACCATTGCCAACTTGTTTGCCACCTATTTTAAACAATCCTTCGCCGACAACTCTTTTGAACCAGACCCCTCTTACTTCACTCACCTTCTTAACTTCTCCGTTGGCCCCTTTCTGTCCCTGCCTTTTGATCCTGCTGTAATTGAAAATAAACTACAAAATCTTAATGATGAATTCTCACCCGGCCCAGATGGTCTCCCTGCCATTTTTCTTAAAAAATGCTCTTCCATTCTCTCCCTCCCCCTCTCTCACCTCTTCCGTTTGTCTCTATCACTAGGAGAATTCCCTCATATTTGGAAGACCTCTTTCATAACCCCCATTCACAAAAAGGGATCAAAGAACGAAGTAACAAACTATCGCCCCATTGCTAAATTTTCTCGAAACTTTTCGAAAGTATTTTATACGAAGCCTTAAGCTTTCAGTGCAAGTCTCTTATCTCTCCCACCCAACACGGCTTTCTGAAAGGTAGATCAACTACCACTAACTTAGTCGAATTCGTGTCCTTCGCCCTGTCTGCGTTAGAGAATGGCAAAGAAGTCGACATTATTGCAACTGATTTTAGTAAGGCTTTTGATAAGATATCCCATAACTTAATCCTCTTCAAATTGTCTGCCCTCGGTTTCGAACCCATATTGTTAAAATGGATATCTTCTTACCTGGAAAACCGTTCTTACAGAGTTCGCTTCAGATCCATCTTATCGACTCCCTTCTTGGCCACCTCTGGTGTTCCGCAAGGCAGCCATCTAGGTCCCCTTCTCTTCATTCTTACCATAAACGATGTCGAGAGGGTTATTAAACATTCTTCCCTCTCTCTGTACGCTGATGATACCAAATTTTTCAAAGCCATCTCTTCACCACATGACTACTGCCTCCTTCAACAAGACCTTGATAGTTTTTCGAACTGGTGCCTACAAAATCGCTTAGAGCTCAATATCGCCAAATGTCAATCCATTACCTTATCACGTAAGCACCACGTGTCCTCCGCCCGCCTTTACCTTCTTCATGGTCAACCTATATCCATCGTTCAGTCTCTCCGTGATCTTGGAATATTGTACGATAGGGAACTAAATTTTCGTTCACATATTGATGAGATAATTCGTAAAGCTAACTCATCACTTGGCTTTGTCAAACGATGGTCCAAAGAATTCTCTGACCCTTACGTGACCAGATCCCTCTACATTACCTTTGTGCGCCCCCTCCTTGAATATGCCAGTCAAGCGTGGTCACCCTTTCAGCAAGTTCATGTGACCAGAATCGAGAATGTTCAACGTCGATTTCTTCGATTTGCCCTTCGAGGTCTTCCTTGGAACGATCCATTTATCTTGCCTCCCTATCAAGACCGCCTCAACCTCATCAACCTGAGTACTCTAGAGAAACGCAGAGATGTTGCAGACATTCTTTTCATTCATCGACTTCTTTCAGGCTCTGTCGATTGCGCATCTCTTTATAATTCAATTTTTTTCAATACCAACCCACGAAATTTACGATGCCCTCGTCTTTTCTATTTACCGTCCCACCGCACTTCATATGGATCTAATGAACCAATTTCCCGTATGCTGCGAAAAGTGAACTCAAACCTCACCCAGTTTGATTTTAACCTCAGCACCCCCTGCCTCAAAACCGAACTCCTTCACCATTCTCCTTAACTTTAAGTCTTAGTTTTAAGTTTTAGTTTTAAGTTTTAGTTTTAAGTTTTAGGCTTAAGTTTTAGCCTTAAGTTAGTTGTAGCTTGTAATAAGCCAAATAAATGGGGGCTTTCGCCCCCACCAAAATTATCTTTGGGTGCATGTGTGCGTAAGTCGTGTTGCAATAATAATCAATAATATATAATATAATAATAGCAAATATCACTAAACTGATTTATATTAAGACGTGCATTGAAATACATAAAAAAAAATATTAAAAACACATCTATATATATATTCGCATTTTCAAATACATTTAGATAAATACATTTGGTACTATACAATACATTCTATAACATATTATATATTCATAAATTTTCATAACATTGGTCTTAGTATTTCACCTTAACAAACGCGTTTACATTGCTATCGAATGCCTAAACAAACCGCTAAAAAACCAATTACATTCTTTCCATACAATCTAAGGCGTTTATCTAAAAGCCTAAACTCGATTCCTGAAGACTCAGATCTAGATAGCTCTTCCTCTGACACAAATTCTGTAAATATGTCTACAGAACAAAATAACTCAAGCAACCCAACCCAAGCCCCGATTGTCGCAAATATCAATGCAAACGATATTTTTAACTCATTAAGGATCCCTGATGCTATCAAGGATCTACCTAAATACGATGGGAACCCTCGTCTTCTTAACAATGTCGAAGAGATTCTCCTCTATATAAGAGGAACCGACAACACTCCGTATGGCCAAATACTCCTAAGGGCTATACGAAATAAAGTAGAGGGGCAAGCGAATGAGGTCCTCAATATGTATGGGACACCGCTTGTATGGGATGAGATAAAAAAGAACTTGATATTACATTATTCCGATAAGAGGACAGAAACGTCACTTATTAGGGACCTTCACAATATTAGACAAGCTAATAAAACTTTGGAATCATTATACGGTGAAATTATTGAAATACAGTCAGCTCTTTGTAATAATATATTAATCCACGAAGTAGACCCAAACGTAATCAAGGCCAAAAAGGATCTGTACTCCGAAATGCATTAAGCCTTAATTCATTTTTAAGTGCTCTTAATGAACCCCTTGGTTCCAGGGTAAGAACTATGCAGCCTAATTCATTAGCTGAAGCATTAACATGCTGTATAAAGGAACAAAACATTTCTTACCAGAAAACCACCCAATATCCCAGATTTCACCCGTATGATAACTATAATTCCTACAACTCTGGTTAAAATCAGACCAGGCCAAACTACAATCCCAACCAGGGTAATTGGCGACAAAATTATACGAACCCTAGGTCGCTACCCAATAGGGAAAACAAGCAAAGATTTCAAGAGACCAAAACATATAACCCATTAAATAAGAATAGCAATGGTACCCAATACAGCAAATTTCACAGATCTGAGCCCACAACTCGTACTCAACCAAACTCATACCACAAACCTAAGCAAAGTAACTCTCACATAACACGTAACTCAAATTTCAACTTACAAGAGGCACAAAATTCAAACATAAACCCTTTTCAACAATTAGACCGCTTTTTCAATAACGATTCTACTAATATAGTAGAAACCCAAAATTTTTCCAGTGCAGCCTCGAGGAATCAACGGGATACCTAGACCCCGAAACACACCCGATAACATTACCTTACATTAACATTTCTTCACCTTTTGGCAGACCCTTAAGATTCTTACTCGATACAGGTGCCTCGGCTTCATTTATTAACCCCGAATATATTCCTCACAACGAACAAATCACTTGCGAACCCGTAAACATTACTACAGTCTTTAAAAAATACCAGCTTGAAAAACAAGCTAACTTACCGACCTTCATAGAATTCAAGCAACCTGGATTCCTAAAATTCCTTATCTTTAGGTTTCATAATTTCTTTGATGGCCTCCTAGGCATGGATTCTCTCTTAGCTCTCAATGCGAAGTTAGATTTCGAAAGCAAAACCTTAAGCACAAAAAATTCCACCATTGACATTAATTTCAAGCCTAATTACTCTTCCGGCAAACTAACTATCCCCGCGTGTAGCAAGATCCTTGCGAAGCTCCCCGTTAAGCAAAATAATGGTAGTATATTCATCGACGCAACAGAATTAAAACCAAACCTCTGCGTAACACAAGGATTGTACAACGCCGAAAATGGCTATAGTACTGTAGAACTTACAAACTACTCCAAAACCAACCAAACCATTATCCTTGAAGAACCTTTAAATTCAGAACAATACGAATCTACTAATTTCATTGAAATTAATAATTTCAATGAAGGAATGAGCGAACAAGTGCCTCGAAAGGATATCACCAATTTAATTCGTACGGATCACTTAAACCCTGAAGAGCGCAAGAGATCCTCAAAATCTGCAAGGAATACAATGATATTATGTACATAGAAGGGGAACCCCTAACCTTCGCAAACCCAATAAAACATCGTATATGTACAACTGATGAACTTCCTATTTATACAAAATCATACAGATACCCTTTTGTACACAAACAAGAGGTACAAAAGCAAATTACTAAAATGTTAGATCAAGGCATAATAAGGCATAGTTATTCCCCATGGAGCTCCCCGGTGTGGATTGTGCCCAAGAAACAAGATGCCAGCGGAAAACAAAAGTGGAGACTAGTCATAGACTACAGGAAAATTAATGAGAAAACTATATCCGACCGCTATCCACTGCCTAACATAAGCGAGATACTGGACAAACTGGGGAAATGCCTATACTTTACTACTCTCGATCTGGCGAGCGGTTTTCACCAGATCGAGATGGATCCTAAACATATTAAAAAAACTGCTTTTACTGTCGAAGGAGGGCACTACGAATATGTCAGAATGCCCTTCGGATTAAAGAATGCTCCATCCACCTTCCAACGAGTGATGGACAATGTTCTCAAGGAGCTAGTGGGTAAAATTTGTCTTGTCTACTTGGACGACATCATTATTTATTCCACCTCACTCCAAGAACATTTGGAAAGTATTAAGCAAGTATTTAATAAGTTGCGGGAAGCCAACTTCAAGATTCAAATGGACAAGTGTGAATTTCTCCAGAAAGAAATTGCTTTCTTGGGTCATATTATTACCCCGGAAGGTATCAAACCGAACCCCGCAAAGATACACGCCATAAAAAACTTCCCTGTCCCTAAAAGCCGAACAGAAATAAAAGCCTTCCTAGGACTTATTGGTTATTACCGTAAGTTCATTAAAGATCTGGCCAAACTCACTAAACCCCTTACCCATTGTCTAAAGAAAGGGGAATCCATTAAAATAGACAAAGATTATACTGAAGCTTTCGAAACCTGTAAGAATCTATTAATAAATGACCCCATTTTACAACACCCTGTCTTCACGAAACCCTTTATTCTCACTACAGACGCAAGCAACTATGCTCTCGGAGCAGTCCTGTCACAAGGAAACATAGGAAGCGATAAACCCATTTGCTTTGCTAGTCGCACACTTTCGCAAACCGAATGCAATTACTCGACAATTGAAAAAGAGTTACTGGCCATAGTCTGGGCTACTAAATATTTCCGACCGTATCTATTCGGGAGAAAATTCAAAATAGTTACGGATCACAGACCCCTCACATGGATTATGAACCTTAAGGAGCCAAATTCGAAATTAGTAAGATGGAGGCTCAGATTAGAGGAATTCAACTATGAAATTGTCTATAAAAAAGGAAAGTCGAACACGAACGCAGACGCCCTAAGTCGCATTAGAATCTCCGATTCAAACGAGATTGAGCAGGAACTCTTCAACAACGATGAAGACGTAAACGACTTCAATATCCAGATTATTTTAGAAGCAAAGGATGGAGGTTGCCCAATGACAACCGAAAATGTATTTAGGAACAAACAGAGAAGGGTAATTCGAAGACCATTATTCGATGAAAATACAATGGTCGATATTTTCAAAAAATTCTTCCCGTCTAACAAGTTAGTTGCCCTGTATACAAATGATGAAATCTTTCGTGTTGTTCAATCTACCTACTCTGCCTATTTTTCACAGAATAAGACATTTCGTCTTACCAGGTGTACAGAAATCCTTAAAGACATAAGGAACGAAGACGAACAAGAAGCTCTAGTTCGAGACTATCATGAACGTTCAAATCATAGGGGAATAAATGAAACCTTACTACATCTGAAAAGAGAAGTTTACTTCCCAAACATGAGAAACACAATTACAAAAACCCTCAATAACTGTGAAAAATGCAAGCTTCTAAAATATGATAGAAACCCTCCCAAGCCACACTATTCAAAGCCCGAAATTCCTCTAAAGCCTTTGGAGATAATCCATATAGATATATACAGTATAAACCAAAATCAAATACTTACGTTGATAGATAAATTCTCGCGTTTCGCCTGCGGATACAATTTAACCTGTAGAAGCAGCATAACTATTTTAAAATGCTTAAAAACATACATAAGCCTTTACGGCATTCCTAATAAAATTGTGTGCGACCAAGGATCCGAGTTCATCGCAAATATATTCCAAGATTTCTGCAAACAATACAATATAATACTTCATTTCACATCCTTTCAGCAAACTAGTAGTAACTCACCAGTAGAGAGACTACACTCTACGTTGACTGAAATCTATAGGCTTATTTTATCCGCGAGAAAGGAGCAAAAGCTCACTACAGAACACAAAGAAATCTTAACCGAAACCTTCATCACCTACAACAACGCTATTCACTCAATCACGAAACATACCCCTTACGAGCTCTTCTTTGGACGGCCATACAAATTTAGCAAATCTTTAAACTTCTCCAATGAACATGAATACTTGTCAAAATTAAATGAATTCCTTAATAAACTGTACCCCAAAATCCAGGAAAAAGTCGATAACATAACCACCGCTAGAATTCAGAAATTAAACGCACCTAGAGAAGAACCAGAGGAATTCAAAGATAGTGAAATTGTCTTCAGAAAAGAGGCTAGGCGAAATAAGATAACACCCAGATTTTCTAAACACATTATAAAAACAAATAATAAATTAACCATCCTTACCAAAGGAAATAAGAAAATTCACAAAAGTTAATTAAGAAGAAAGGCGAAGAAAACTTAGACCAAATATTTATAATAACGTACCCATCATTATATTTTTTTTTTTTAACATTAAAAAAAAAAAAAAAAAAAAAAAAAAAAAAAAAAAAAAAAATTAAAATTAATATTAAAATATTATATATATTCAAAGAATATGAATATAAACATGGTAGCATAATCACTGAATATGATTGAGACTACCCACCATTATTTTTTTTTTATTATTTTAGCATTTAGAAAAATCAAAATTAATATTAAAATATTATATACATACATTCACTGCATATGAATGTAAACATGATAGTATGATCACTGAATATGATCACGAGGCTATCCTAATTTTAACATTGAAAATTAGATTGATAATAATTGAACAGGACACTGAACTCAACAACTCTATAACTAGCTTCACCCCTCTTTTCAGCCTCCCACTAATATCTACCCAACTAATCGAAATATTCAACCTTCCAAAAAATCGCGGCACACTTCCTCTTCGGCTAGGACCCTCTAGAACTATCATGAACTACAATAATCTTATCTATATTATTAACCTAGAAGACTATAACACTAACATCCAACAAATTAGAAACACACTTGATCTTTTTGAAAAACGAGCAGCATTAACTAACTCTGCTCACATAACAAAACTTAAACTCAAGGAACTCGAAAAGAAACTAACAACACTATACCCTATTAAAAGAAACAAACGAGGTCTGATTAACGGACTCGGATCAGCAATTAAATTTATTACAGGAAATATGGATGCGCAAGACGCACATAATATTAACATTCCAATAGAACACATAAACTCAAATATAAATAACCTTACTAACAATATACTAACCCAACACGCAATAAATTTCCAAACAATAGAAAGATTCAAAAATATTACATCACACATTAATAAAGAACAAGCTAAGAAGCTAAGATAGAACAATTTCTAGAAAAAACATTTAATGCAGTCAAAAGGGAAGGACACATACTAACCGAAACACAATATCTAAATCAGATAAATTTCAACATTGATCTACTAACCAATCATCTATCTAATATCGCAGAGGCAGTGATCCTAAGTAGATTAAACATAATACCAAAATTTTTACTAAATATAAACGAAATAGAAAATATAGAAAGTAAATTAATTAAACAAGACATTAAAGTCAAATCAGTAGAACAAATTTACGAATTTCTAGGATTACAAGCATATTATAATGGTTCCAATATCATATTTAACATACGCATTCCTAACCTATCATCCCAAAAATACTTCCTCCATCATGTAATTCCCCTTCCTATCAATGACACAAAACTTATAATAACAAATCCATATATAAATATAAACGAAAATAACATACAGCACTTTACTGCACCTTGCCCCAAGATAGAAGGAACTTTCTACTGCATGAAACCAAACTACGAGGAAGACCTCAAGAGCTCTCAATGCATTGGAAGACTCATGACCAACGAAGCAGCCAATTGTCCTTTCAGTAACGTTGGAAAAATTGAAGGAATCTCACAACCAGAACCGAATTTTATACTATTTATCAATATACCCAAAATGCTAATAAACTCTACTTGCAGTACAAAATCTTTAACAGTCGAGGGTACAGCACTTATACACTTTAAAAATTGCGACGTCGAGGTAAATGGAATATCCTACCAGAACAGCCCTGATACCTACTGGGACGACATACATGTTCCACCACCACCAAGCAGCGACATAGAAGTCAACTCTACAACGGAAATATTAAGTCTCGAAAAACTTAAGGACTACAATTTCCTTACGGAGTCAAAGCTATATAATCTAGATGCCAAGACCGAAATCCTTCATTATTTCACAACATCATCAGCTGCCGTATTTGCCATCGCTATCACCATCATCATAGTCGTCATCATTCATGTCACAAAGAACAATCCCCAAATCGGCCAGCCTCCGACACTTCAATCTTTCGCTCCTGCTTCAATGACGTCACTATTTTCATCGGAATCAGTCCCAAGATCGTCATTTTGGCCGTCGCTCTATACTAAGGGGGGAGGAGTTACGGTAGCCACCTGTACCCCCGCTGAACCCAAATCATCCCATAATAACACACTCATCGAAGTCGTCAACCCGAAGCTACGTTGGACACCTAACACCCCCGCAACATATGCAGAATCATCATTTTTGTTATTAATTGAAATTGTAACGTAAGAATAAAATATAAATCAAGTATCATGTACTGCACAGGTGACAGGAACTGCAGAGTAAGCGTCTGGTAAGTTTCCGTTCGAAGTCACCTAGTGCAATCGATACAGAGGTTAGATTTTTAAGCTAAAATTGTAATTGATTGATGGTAATAAACTTCTTCAAACCGAAAACATCGTTTTTTTTACCTCAAGCTGAGGTTTAGAACCTAACTCGCGCGCCTAATCAAATTCCGTGAAGTGCAGTGGAAAAAAAAAAATATATAAATAATAACAATAAAAAAAAATATATATATATATATAAACACAATTCAGTGCCGGTGCATTCCATCTTACCACCCCCACTCACTCGCTGTTGCGCTTCTTCGTTATCGCAATTGGAGCATGTGCTATATATGTACATACTTCCAGTTGCGATGACTGAGAGAGTCTAACATTTGATGCATACCGGACTGTGAATGTTTATCCGAATAGCGGACCTTAGCTGATTGTCGTTTGGGCATAGCACTTGTGACAATTTGTTTTGGAAAACTATTCTTTAGATCTACACTTCACAGCTTTGCTTAGTTGCCTCAGAGTTGTGTCTTTTTGTGTTTCTATGTTGTAGTGATGAGGGAATTTAGGGTTGATTTTACTATCATTCGTGGGCTTCGAACGAATTTCTTCGATATGTACGCCCATGCCCATTCCCATAAACCAGCTGTTCTGGCACTAAGCGAAACACAGGTAGTGGAAGAATCTTCCGATTTGAAACTGCCTGGATATAACTTAGTGTCATTATTCTTTCCCCATCGTGGCCTCGCCATTTATGTCCGTGGTGATATTGCTTAAAAAGGCCACTGTCCCAACCCGGAATTTAATTTCAAATGGCTAAAATTCACCGTCCGTAAGCAAATAATTCACTACTGCTTTATTTAGAGAAGCCCTAGTGCGGACAGCAACTCAACTTTTGATGAATTTGATGCGTTGTCCGATTCCATCACTCGAATTGTCTCCTTGTATCCTCATACTGAAATTGTCATTGCGGGCGATTTCAATATACGCAATTCGGATTGGCTTCAACATTCTGGCCAGACAACACCCGAAGGAAGGTATGTTGAACTTTTTGCTGAGATTAACAATTTGACTCAGCTTGTAAATGAGCCTACACCTATACCGGACATTGTAAGTCATTCCGCCAACACCTTAGACTTGTTTCTTACTTCTCACCCTGATAAATACACCATTGATGTTCTAGCGCCTCTAGGTCGGTCTGACCACAATATCGTATCAGCTAAATTCTCGTACTCTGACCACACAGTTAAAGAAAAAACTCCTAAAAGAAAAGTATGGCAATACGAGAAAGCCAACTGGAGCGGCCTCAATAGCTTCTTTAGGAGTTTTAACTGGTCGCTATGCTTCCTGGATAGCGACGTGGATGCCGCTGGTGATATGATCACTACCACTATACTCTTAGGTATGAATGACTTTATTCCTAACAGAATAAAGAGCATTAAACCTAAGGCAAACTCGTGGTTTGACCAGAGCTGTAAAGAGGCTATTAGGTTGAAAGAAGTAAGTTTTCGGTCTTATAAAGCCAACAAATCTGAGGAAAACCGAAAGAAGTTTAAACAAGCCAGAAAAGACTGTAATGCCCATATTCGACGTGTAAAATTCTTACATGACCAAAAATTGAGGCAAAAAATCCTACAATGTCCCAAAGGTAGTAAAAATTGTTGGTCATTCGTCAAAAATATTAAAAATTCTGCCTCGTCTGCCATCCCCACGCTCATTTACAATGACATTCCAGCTGTCAGCTCCTTAGACAAAGCTAATCTGCTTGCTGCTCATTTTGCAGCGAACTCAATTCTGCCAGATAATGCTTCGTCTCTACCTGTATTTGAGAGCGTCAAATTTTCCATGGGACAAATCCACTTTCGCACTCGTACAGTTGCAGGAGTACTCAAAGGTCTTAACATACACAAATCCGCTGGTCCAGATGGAATCCCCCCCATAGCTGTGAAGAGGTGTTCATCTACGCTGGCAAAACCTCTGCGTAAGCTTTTCTGTCTATCCTACTTTTCAGGGCTCTTTCCGAGTAGATGGAAAACAGCATTTGTCCAGCCCGTCCGCAAAAAAGGCGAATCTTCCTCCCCGTCCAATTACCGACCCATTGCACTTACGTCCCTTCTTTCCAAGGTCATGGAAACGCTGATAAATCGTCAGCTTATAAAATATCTCCTTAATGACCGGCAGTATGATTTTCGTAGCAACAGGTCCACTGGTGATTTGATGGCATATCTCACCGAGAAGTGGAACCAATCTCTCCATCACTTCGGCGAAACCAAGATGGTTGCGCTTTATATTTCAAAGGCATTTGACAGAGTTTGGCATCAGGCTCTTTTGTCGAAAATGCGTGCATATGGCATCGATGAGTCTCTTCTTCAATGGATTAGAAATTACCTTTCGGGGCATTCAGTACAAGTTGTTTTGGACGGCTTCAAGTCTGCAATTCACCAAATAAATGCTGGTGTTCCCCAAGGCTCTGTTTTGTCTCCGACTCTCTTTCTCATTTTTATAAATGATCTCTTGTCTGCAACTTCTAATCCAATCCATTCCTTCGCTGATGACAGTACCCTCAGTTTTTCATATTCGTTCCCTAACTCACGTCCTTGCTCTTCGGCCGTAGAAGGGGAACAGCAACGTATGTTAAACACATTAAATTCCGACCTGGACAGCATAATTAAATGGGGTTCAACCAACCGCGTGGAATTTAATGCTTCCAAAACACAATGCTGTCTTCTGTCTCTCAAGCGAAACCAAAACCCTCAACCATTATCCATGGATGGTACTTGCATCATTGAAACCGAAAGAGTTGCCATTCTCGGTATGTGTATTAATAACCATCTTCGATGGAATGATCGCATGTTCGAGGTCGCCAAAAATGCTGCAAAATATCTAGGATTCCTTAAACGGTGCAAGAAATATTTTACCCCGTCTGATCTGGCCTCAATTTATAAGGCATTCATCCGCCCTAAGCTGGAATATAACGCCCATATCTGGTCTGGTGCACCTAAGACCGTTCTGCACATTCTTGATAGGGTACAAAATCGCGCGTTAAAACTTATAGGTGATAGAGACATTGTGAATTCCATTCATTCACTAGAACATCGGAGAAATGTCTCCTGTCTCTCCCTGTTTTATCGTTTTTTCTACAAAAAATGCTCCAGCGAAATAGCCAGTTGCATTCCTCCCCTTCAAAATTTCACCCGCAATACGCGACATGCTTCGAATGCACATCAGTTTTCCCTAAAGCCTAACTTCGGTCGTACTGTTAGATATAGGGATTCGTTTATAAGCCGAACGACACGAATGTGGAATGATCTACCAAGCTCTGTATTTCCCCATCACTACAACCTTCAAACATTTAAAGCCAACGAGCATAGGCTTCTCCTCTGTTCCTCTTCCCCTTGTCCTTAAAAGCCCGTGCCCTGTAACAGTATAAAGGTATTCATAATCCTTTTGGCGCGCGCGAATTATAAAAAAAAAAAAAAAAAATTCACGACATTTATTCAAATAATGAAAATAATAGTTCGAAGAACAGTTATACATGGTACAAAAAGATGTTCTTAACGCTTTTGTAAATGTTTTAAAAGAGGAAATAGGTACATTTGTCAATGGTCAAAGACCATCAACATTGGCCGAGGCTTCATCGTTAGCAATACAGGAGGAAAGTAAGTTAATACGAAAAGGGGCAAAATACGGATATAACAACAGAGAATGTGCTGCAAAAAACTCAATCAAAATTATTCACAAATGATTTGACTGTAATAAACTAGGTCATAAAATTTGAGATACAATGATAAAAATATTAAATTTTTAGTGGAGACTGGTGACAGTATTAGCCTTATAAAAACAAAATGTATATTTAGTTTAAATCCAATAGGGATTACAAAGTTTATACTCCAAAGACAAATAATCGAGGGGTATCAAGCCGCATGATAGCGGCGGCCAATTGATGAACGCTCGCCGTGAGAGCGTTGCGTCGCTTGTATGGCATGTAGCGCCGTCTTGTTAGAACCACATCTCGGATATATCGATGTTGACGAGCTCTGGCCACAGAAAGTCGGTTAACATAGCCCTATTCCTAGGACCATTGACGGTAACGGTGTCCCCTTCCTCAATTCGAAAGAAATAAGGTCCGATGATGCCACCGTGCTATAAACGCACCAGACAGTCAATCTTTGCGGATGCATTGATGCTTGGTCGAACACTTGTGGATAGTGGTCGCTCCAATAACGGCAATTTTGCTTGTTGACATAGCCGCTGAGCCAAAAATGGGCCTTATCCGAGATGATTTTTTGTCCAAAATTCCGGATCTACGGCCTACATTTCCAGCGCCCAACTGGCGAACTCACGTCGTTGTCTATGGTCATCCGACTTCAATTCTTGCGTCAGCACAATCTTATATGGATGTAGGCCAAAATCTAACCGCAAAATAAGCCTGGTTGACTCTCTGGCGATGCCCAATTCAGCTGATGGGCGCCGAATCGACATTTCTGGGTCTTCTTCGATACTGACCGCTACGGCAGCTATGTTTTCTTCACTTCGCACCGATCTCTATCTGGTTGGTGGCTTAAGGTCCAAGAGAGCGTACTCACGCTCGAACTTTTCCACGGTACGACGAATTGCCTGTGCACTGAAGCCATGCTGACGACCGCCCTTACGACGAAATTCACGTTGCGTATTTACAACTGAGCCGGAATTTCCATATTTTTTTATAATTTCCACACGTTCGGGAAACGTCAAACGATGCATGATGAAATGGCAAAGCTTACTGAATATTTTGACACCTGGATGTCATTGGTAACTTTGACAGCTGCTGAAACATAACAATTGGAAAAACTATCATTGCTATCTGGTCACCCTTTAGAACTATTCAATTTCATGTTGTAAATATCTTGTGTCAAAATGTGTACCTTGACTTTACTTTCAAAACTTAGTACTTAGTACTTAGTACATCAATTTAAATATTTTTTAATACTACAGCAAAGAGGGCTTTGGGAAAACATCTCTATTAGAACATACCATTGAAATCAAACCAAGAATTCGTCCAATAAAACAACAATATTTTCTAATATCGCCAGCAATCGAAAAAGATCTTTGCGTAGAATTCGATCACTAAGATCGTGGTTGTGCGGTGGTTTTGTTGAATAAAATTGAATAGCGTTACCCTGAAGGACACATAACATTTGCCGCACATCGAGGGCATTCTTAGCCCTTTGCCCAAAAGTTGAATTTACATATGTACATCGTCATTATATTTAAAGGATGGTTTTTTGCAGATATCTCTCGATACGAAACGTCCAGAGGAAAGACAGTTTTCACTGTGCCAAACCGTCCATTATACCATTACTAAATGATGCCATTTCGCCACTGTAATGCTCCGCAGACTATGTGCCGCTTGATGGACCGAGTGATACTACCATCTCTGGAAGACCGAGTTATTGTTTACTTAGACGACCTTTCGCCGATATCAGAAGATTTTGATAGTCACATCGCTTTGCTTGTCGAAATTGCTCATCAAATTCGTAAAGCGAGTCTTACGCTTCATTTGGAAAAGAGCCACTTTTATTGTATTTATTGTTGTTTATTTTCCGCAATATATTAATATGTTTACATTAAAGAATTTTTGTTTGCAATTGAAAATATTGATCGTACGACAATGACAGTGTTGAAACTTAAAATTGCGAACACCATGGTTTCTTCCAGACAGCTATCCAGCTTTCCCACCGTGCATTCTACACTCGATAGGTACCGAATTCCAGAGGTAGCATCACATTTCATCTGGCGACTATCATACAATAGTATTTAAGCTGATGTATTTTTATAAATAAAGTCACTTGTTGAAAATCAATCGTGATTTTGCTTCCCCTCACCAGCGGTAAGGGGCAAATCACTTTCTTTGATTCAAATTGACACAAGCGTTACCAGGGCTTCAAAGACTGGTACTAACAAGTGCTCATTCAAGAGCTAAGTATAAGTGTTTATGAGAATTCCCGATATTTTGCCAATAAGCAACTTGAATAATTACTGAATAGTGAAATTGCGTATTTAATTATTTTACGATATTCTGCCCAAAAAGCAACTTCCATAGTGTTATTGATTTGCTTATGGGAATATTTTCTTGACCCGCAAAGTTGGGAACAATTCATATGTGATTATTTTATGACATTCTGCCCATTCAGCAACTTCCATGTGTTATTGATTTGCTCATTGGAATAATTTATTGACCTGAAAAGTTGCGAACAATTCATATTTTGGCAACTTGCTGATTGTTAACTTCAGTAATTTTAAGTATAAATAGAGTTTAAAAAATTAAATAGAGCGTCCAGTTGTTATTCCAAGTACGAAGTGTACATATCTCAAGTCGGAGTATTTCATGAAAGCGTCTCCCAATCGTTGAATATGGATACCTGGAGTGAGTGTTTGGATTTCTAAGGCTTTAGTTGTTGGAGTGAGGGCCAGCCAACATAAAAGTACTCGAGTTAGCAGTGAGGTGGTGCGAGCATGCTCCCGACTGCTTCGGCGTACGGCGGGCTCGTTCTGGACATCTTCTTGGAAAAGAGGGACCAAACGATTTGTTGCTCGATGCACGACCTCCCGTTTGGTTGTCTTTGCACCGACTCTCCGAACATCTCCCTTACTGTCAGGATAGCTTACTCCCTTACTGTCAGGATAGCTTACTGTCAGGATAGCCAATTTTCCAATCGGCAGTAGTAACACTTGGTTCTTGTAGTAGTACCAGATCCCCGATGCTGAGTGTTCGAGCTGGGAATCTCCATTTATTTCTCTTCTGCAGTTAGTGGAGGTACTCTTGGTGGAAACGGTCCCAGAAGTGTTGTTGAATTTGTTGCACTTGTAACCAGCGTTTTGCGATTGGGACAGCAGTTGATGGACTTCCATCGATTACGGAGTTCCTGAAGCTCCGTTGCGTGATGAAATGGAATGGTGTAAGGGCGGGTGCGTCTTCTGCTCCAGATGATTCTGGATGTAATGGTCGGCTATTCAAAATACCTTCGATGCGACATAATAAGGAGTTGAATTCTTCATAGGTCAGATTAGCTATTTTAGACATTTTCTTCGGCCTCCCATAGCCCGCCGAAGTTAGGGCTGTATGGCGGATTGCACTTCCAAACAATCTCCTGGATCGTTAGTCTGTCCAGTTATTGGTGACCTTGCTCCATTCTTGGTTGATCTTCTTTTTTGCTCCAATAAAATTGGTACCATTATCAGAGAGGACCAGGGATGGCCAGCACCGTCTGTTCGCGAAACGTGTGAAGGCTGCCAGGAACATTTCCGTACTTAGATCCGAGCAAATTTCTAAGTGAACAGCTTTGGTAACTAATCAGACAAAGACCGCCACCCAAACTTTTATGATTTTATCGAACCTTATTGTGCTAGCTTTAATGCAGAAAGGACCGCACAAATCGACACCGATTTTGCTAAATGCTGGTGCTGGGGTGATTCGTTCCGTGGGTAGATCTCCCTGACAACTCCGGATACATTTCTTGACTCGTGATTTTATAGCAGGAATCCAGTGTCTTTGGTGTACTATTAAATAAACCAAGTAGCATTTGGTTAACAATATCGGATGCTTATGACTTTCCGGGAGGTTGGCAAGAGAAATCCTCCCCCCCCCCCCCCCCCCCCCCCCCCCCCCCCCCCCCCCCCCCCCCCACAGGAAGGATGTTGTCATCCGGGCCAAACATTGGAGTTAAAAGATGTCAACCATCTTCTCTTCGGAAAGGTTTTTGACTTCTTGAAGTGGGCTATTTCGTTATTAAATGATAGATGCTGCTGAAACCGAATGATTTTTGCCTTAGTATTGGATATTTCTTCAGCGGAGATTGGGCCGGTCTCACGTGTTTGCTTCTTTCTGGCCCACCGAAGACAATAAGAGGTTAAAGCAGGAGAACCTCTCAATAAAGTTTTCTTCAGCAACCATATTTCGAGAGACATGTGTCATGGTAATTTCCATATCTTTGAAAGGAGTGAGTGGAAGCTGGTCATGCTTTAACCAGGCTGGACCCTCAAACCAAAGCCGACAGCTAGTCAGATGTCCGAGAGTGAGTCCACGTGAAGCTGGGTCAGCAGGATTCTCCGCAGATTTGACGTAATGTATGTCCGCCGGACTAATGACTTTCCGAATTTTGGTAACTCTTCTAGTCACAAATTTGTTGTCGATCTTGTTGTTACTACGCACCCAGCTTAGGGCTACCTCACTATCTGTGTATATGATCATAGCGATATTAGAATGGTGGAACTTACTTCTGACTTGGTTGAGAAGCTCGGTTAATAGCACAATTCCTTCTAGCTCCATCTTGGAGATCGTGCATAGTTCACTGTCTTTATTTGCTCTTGTCTTAAGTGGTGTGACTCGACCCCTGGCTGCTAGTTATCGGGTTATGTAGACTTCTTAATTTTTTACTTGACTGTAAATCACTGCTGCGTAGCCGTCTCCCGAGGCATCACAAAATCCAATGAGCTGAATTGGTGTACTCTGGGTTCCTTGGATCCAGCGCGGGATTCTAATGCCACTAAGTTGGGGTAAGGTTTCAAATATTTTGCGGAACCTCTGCTGTATTTTCTCATCTATCTGGTCATCCCAGTCGTACCTGAGTATCCACAACTCTTGTATGCGTATCCGGAGGAGCATGATAACTGGTAGGATCCAACCCATAGGATCGTAAACGGATGCAGCCATAGACAATATACCTCTTTTAGTTACTTGGTCTTGATTTGGGATACGGATGAGGAATGTGTCTTCTACTGGATTGTAGTTAATACCCAGGATTTTCACAGTTGGATCGACGGTCTCTTTGTAGGCGCGAGTTTTTTGTTATCCTCTATATTGTGAAGGACTGCTGGGTTATTGGCTGATCATTTTATCTCTGGACTGTAGGGTTGAGGTAATCTTAGCGATTTGTTCTTGGCATTCTTTAATGCTATCGGCTCCATGAAACAAATCATCCTTGTAAATAGTGTTCTTAATAATGTCCTTGGTCTTCAGATCCGGTGCGTTATCATCGGCGATCTGGTGGATTGTTCGAATTGCTTGCCATGGTGAACAGTCCACGCCGTATGGCACGGTGTTTAGCCAAAATTCACCCAATGGTTGTGTTTTGTTGGGGAGCCAGAGGATCCGACATTTTTCCCGATCTGCTTGAGGTATCAGGAATTGTCGAAACATTTGTTGCATGTCGCTGGTGTAGGCGAATTCATATTGCCTATTCTGGTTGATAATGTCGAAGATATGACACTGAAATTTCGGGCCACGGTTATGTCAACGGAGTCTAACGAGTTTTGGGCACAGCTTTTCATGTAGGAGAAGCATTCAAGATCAACTTCAAGCCCATGGTTGCAAAATGATTGGCTGAAAAAGTGGGTAAATAAATTTGCGATTATCTTAGGATCACCGGAGGAAGTGTTAGACAATTTTAAAGTAGCTGGATAGTTGTCAGATTTTCTTTTTGTGTTGATGAATTGGAAAAATCGTTGCGGATCGGAGATCATGGTATGCTGGATTTGGTCTAAATATTCGAGATATAGAGATTCACAGAGTTCGGAAAAGTGGGTATATGCGTGGAGGTAATTGGAAAAGTCAGAGTGCGAACGAGATTTAAGGTACGTGTGCCAAAGTTTATTTCTTCTATTGCGAAGCGAGCGCAATTCTTTGGTGAACTAGGGTGGGGACGACGAGGAGTTCTTCTGGAGCACGAATGGGACGGATTGTGTGAAACAGTTGAAGATTTCGGCGTAGAACAAAGCGAGAGCACCGTCGATAGTAATTCTAGGATTTTCAAAAATAACATTGAAATTAACGTTACTCAAAAGGTTATTCAGTTTTATGAAGTCTGCTTTACGAAAATTAAAACTGTATGAGTTTTCAGAGTGTACAGTTTTATTACCGTTGTTGTAAAAAAATTTGAGAGATAGAGGTGGGTGGTAGCGGTCTAATTTGGAGAGAAGGTGGTTGCTGGCTGATACGACGCAGTTGTCGGCATCTGATGAGAAAATAAGGTCGAGTTGTCTACCTAAATAGTTAGTAACGCCGCTTAACTGGTAAAGACCGGAGTCAGAGACACAGTCGATGAATAGGACCTCCTTATCTGAGGAGGGATTTGTAGCGGCAAAGTGAGTCTCATCGTCAGAAAGAACCCATCGAAGATCTGGGAAATTAAAATCCCCCAAAATTATGACGACGTCGCGGGGGTCTAACAATGTTAAACAGGAAATCAATCGCATCAATGGCAAGTTGGTAGCATTGGATTGGTTGAGATGGACGAATGTAGCAGCAGAAGATGTAGATGTTGCTACCAGCGATAGTTATTTTGACGCAAATGAACTCGAAATTAGCGGTGTGCGAGGTTTTAAAGAGTGTGGAGTCGAGGCGATTGTGTATTGCCAAGAGAACACCGCGACCAGAGGAATTATCATCATTTTCAAGACCATCGTCCCGAAAGACATTAAAGTCTGAGGTCAATAATTCGTTGTCATTATAATTACTGGACAGATTGGTTTCGTTTAGAGCAAAAACGTCGTAGGGGAGATTCTGTGAATTAAGAAACACGGAGGAGGTTTTAGTTCGAAGACCTCTTACGTTCTGGTAGTATATGGACAAGCAATCAGGAGGCGTTAGATGTTGAGACGGGAACTGTTCAGGGGCGAAAGTAACTATTGAAGTCGGTGCGAGTTCTTTGGAGGTGGGACCTGCGTTTAGAGGTTATGTAGAACGCGTAGGAGGTGAGATCGTTTGTTTCCTGAAGAGGTGGTATATTGAAGCTCTCATGAAATTGGACGAAAATTTGACGGTGGAGTTAGCAGCGCTGGTGTGTGAAGAGGTGGGTAAATTAGCGGAATTGTTAGGGGTAGTCAAAGAAGGGGCAGATAATGAGGGTGAAGGTTTAAGAGTGTGAGAGTGAATGAAGTATGGGTGACTGATGGAGTGAGCGTCCTTCGCAGCTGGAGTTTCGCTAGAAGGGGCAGACGATGATGAGGGTGAAGGGTTAAGAGTGTGAGAGTGAGTGAAGTTATTTTGGCTGACAGAGGGCGTGTCCTTGGCGGCAGGAGTTATGCTAAATGAGGCAGACGAGACGGGAGAGAGGTCAAAAGACACGCGGTTGAAAGCAGTTTTGTACTTAAAATCTGGAAATATGCCCATTTTGAGATACCAGTTAGTATCAGATTTTGTGTTTTTATTAGATGACTGGGTTGAAGGGGGGATGGGAGGATTATTGGATTTGCGAGTAGGGTCTGTTATTGGGTCTGTTCGGTTTATTAGTTATGTTACTAGACTTATTGATATGCTTATTGTTTGACTTATCTATCCAAAGGGTAATCGTCATTTTGCCGAGTGTGAGTGTATCCTTCAGAGAGTTGAAAAGCCAAGAGTATTTAGAAGGAATCATTACCTTAAAACAGCGAAACTTGTTGGGCGTTAAGCGAGTGATCGACAGGCATCTTACACCGGTGATGTAGAATTTCTTTTCGAAAAATTTGCGGACCCAGGATACGTTGGCTAGTTTCGGGGCACCTTTCAGCAAGTACGCAGTGCACTCTGTATTATGACGGGAAGCGTGGGTATTGCTGAGGTCCTCAGAGTTATGTCTTGAAGCTGAGTGAAGTTTTTGGATTCTGCTATTCCATTCAGATACAGTCCAGAGCGCTCCGAATTTTTGTATTGTTGTAGCTTCAGTGGAAGTTGCGGCAGGAGATAATGTGGGTGAAACAGATCTGGCAAGTGGAGCTGGTACAGCAGGTGTAACGTCGAGATCAATGGCATTAAAGAGTTCTTCTTGCAGGGACTTGTTATTAGGAGGCTGTTTGTCGCAGGAGATTAAGTCTAGTTTGCTAGAAGTGAACTTCAATTCTTCTCCGATATCGATGACAGCTAGCCTGGTCGAAACCGATCTCTCAGAGATCTAAGGCAAAGTTCGATCTCTTCTACGCGTTTCATGTGAACCGCCATATTAGAAGCCAAAGATTCGATTTTAACAGACTGGTTTGACAGGGATTCACTCATTAATTGCACGTTTGCATGAATTGAATTGCGTAGGGATAGCTTTAGTTCGTCGATTTGAGTAACTAGGATGGAGAGAGGGCCGGTGGCCTTAGCAAATTCTGCGTTAAGGTGGGATTTAGTGAGCGCGTCGCGGGATTTTTTAGAGGTCGATTCGTTGAGCTCCGTAAGTTACATGTCAATATTTTTGAACTTAGACTTGTTCAGTTCACTAGCACATTCGATAACATTATTAAGGTCGTCAACACACTTAATGACTTCATCAAACTTTGCCAGTTGCTGGAGCATTTTCTTGGACGAAAGCTTAATTTGGTTGAAAAGCGAGTTTATTGAATCACTGTTGCACTTAATAGCGAGCATGATGTGAGATAGGGAAATTTCTTTGCACTCATCACAAAAAAAAAGATAGTTGTTTGAAAATTCTTTTATATAGGTAACTGATCTTTTGCTGATGCCGGTACAAATGGGATGGAACGATTTCCCACAGAGGCCACTACAAGACACCAGTTCAGCGTTGTTGCTTTCGGCACAATTTCCGTTACCACATTGCTTTTCCATTGTTGTGATAGGCCAGTTTAAAACTTGCACAGATGAGCACTTTGAGTAAATGTACTAAGAGGTCGACGAACAACGACGGCAAATGCGAAAAACGCTAAGGCGGGCAAATATTGGTCACTGTCATACACAAATGTGTGCAGGCAGTTTATAGTTTGTTGGTCCATATCGGTCAGTTGTAACCGTACGTCGAACAGCATATGATCCAGATAGGAGCCGCTTTGCGAAGGCATAACACTGGCAGTAGAGTGGTCATATGGCTGAAAATGCAACTTTATCGTGATGATGACATCAGGTGGACGGAAAAAAAAAATACTATGAATCATGAGCAACGGCGAAAGCAAAACAAACAAGCTGCCCAGTTATTTGGACGCTACCCTTGGAGTTTTACAGAAACTTAATACCATCTCAGTTTCAAACCACTACACTAATCTTTTTCTTTTCTCTATCTCTCTCTCTCTCTTCTTCGCAACGCCCGTGTCCTATAATAGTAGTATTCATATCCTCTTTGGCGCGCGCAAATTATATATAAGAAAAAAAAAACACATAACATACCTTGTGAATCTTCTTTGAACTCTCTCTTTCAGATGAGTTAATGTAAAACGGATTCCAAACTGTATTATATTACTCTAATATACTCGTAGACCGTACAAGTGAAATATATAATAATTTTAATGCATAAGGATCAGTAAACTTTTTACTATTTCGTTTTACAAATCCAAGCATAGAATTGGCCTGTGAGGCAGAAAAGTAAGTTTGGTGTCTAGAATAACCCCTAGATCCGTTTTACAATTTACTCTTTTTATGAAGCAAGAGAAGCCCTGACATTTAGAGACATTCAAGTAGATAATTTAAGTCACACCATTGAACTAAATTATTCAGACCTTCCTGAAGAAGAATGCAGTCCCAGTCAGAGGAGACTTTGCGGTATAGCTTCAGGTCACCAGCGTAAAGCAAGCAATGCGAATTTCTGAGAAATTTATGGGATATCGTTGATAAATAGAAGAAAAAATAAGGGACCCAAATGGCTACCTTGAGGAACACCAGATGGAACTCGAATATGTTCGGATAATTTATTATCAATTTTAACAATTTGAATTCGACCTGTAAGATACGATTCAATCCATCGCAAAAAGTTGGAATGAAATCCTAAGCAAGAAAGGTTATGTAACAGTATCGTATGATTTACCCTGTCGAAGGCTTTCGCAAAGTCCATGAATATGATGTCTGTTTGAGACTTATTTCAAAAATTTGTGTTTATGTAGTTTGAAATAATAGACAGATTCGTTGCCGTTGATTGTCCTGACGCATAACCATGCTGGAAAACAGATATATGTTCTTTAATTAGAAAGAATAGTTTATTATATATGATTTTTTCGAATAATTTAGGGATTGCAGACATTTATATAATCAGTTACACCCTGTTTGGATCCAGATTTAAAAACTGGAGAAAGGAATAAAATCTACATTCATCCAAAAAATCACCACAAGCAAGAGACATATTAAATAAATAAGTGGTTTGGCCAACGCAATCGCACATCCCTTTAACAGTATAGCTATATAGCTCCACCATACCGTCCGACTGTGGATGAAGCGGGGTTGTCCGTGTCTTTTTGATTCCGAGTAGTTGACACATCTCTTGGAAGATTCTTGACTTGAAATTCCGCCCTTGGTCAGAATGCAATTCCAAGGGCACACCGAATCTGCTCACCCAATTGTAGACGATCTGCTCCGCCACGGTTCTGGCTTCCTGATTTATTTTGCAACGATGAGAAATTAGAAAACAACGATAAAACATTGAGGTCATACATTGATGAATAAAACTTGAATGCACTTAATTTGTTGAATGAATTTGAGAACTATTTCCTTGATATCCTCAAAAAGTACGATGAATATAATAAAAGTAATCCCAATATAGTAGAAAAGAAAAATATGCAATTTCCATCAATTTAAAAAAATTGATTATTAAAATCTATCAGTACGCATTTGGAAGTTCATAAGCAACAATGTCTAACATAAACACTTCTTTGATTTTCGATGAGATTTTACAGTTCTTAAAAACGAATCAATACACTCTACTAGATTGATTTATCTTGCAACGATGAGAAATTATCTTGCAACGATGAGAAATTAGAAAACAACGATAAAACATTGAGGTCATACATTGATGAATAAAACTTGAATGCACTCAATTTGTTGAATGAATTTGAGAACTATTTCCTTGATATCCTCAAAAAGTACGATGAATATAATAAAAGTAATCCCAATATAGTAGAAAAGAAAAATATGCAATTTCCATCAATTTAAAAAAATTGATTATGAAAATCCATCAGTACGCATTTGGAAGTTCATCAGCAACAATGTCTAACATAAACACTTCTTTGATTTTCGATGAGATTTTACAGTTCTTAAAAACGAATCAATACACTCTACTAGAGGAACATTACCAGGAAATTATAGGATGTATTGCCTTTCTAGGGAAATTTGAGAACGTGTCTCGCACAACATCTGATCATGGCTGTCATTTTGTAAACTGTCCTTGATCATCAAACTTATGCAAGGATGGTCCTGATACTGCATGTTATACGATAGAATATAAAATGATTAGACTGTCATTGTATGAAAAATTAAAGTAAATAAAACAAGTTTCAACAAGCGTATTTTCATTCGTAGTACTTTGTTTTTTTATTCATTCCATTGCAATATGAGTAAGAGAAATGTTGTTGAGGAATTGCATAGGCCTGCACGAAGGAATTTCATTAGACGTCGAGTTGTAATTAAGGGGTTTGATGACTTGTGGCAAGCAGACTTGGTAGAAATGATACCTTACAGTAAACAGAACAATATAATATGTATAACTACATAATGACAGTGATCGATACTTTTTCAAAGTATGCGTGGGCAGTTCCTTTGAAAAATAAGATGTCAACATCTGCTACAGGAGCTATAAAATCAATTTTTGACAGTTCCTGTAGAACATAAAAAAATCTACAAACCGATGATGGCAAAGAGTTTTTCAATAAAATCTTTCAGGATTTAATGAAGACGCATAATATTAATCATTATTCGACATATAGTAATGCATCAATTGTTGAACGCTTCAATCGAACCCTTAAGGAGAAGATGTGGAAAGAATTCAGTTTTAATGGTAACTACCAGCGAGTACCAACTAATGCTGGATGCGGATGCGGATGCGCTCCAGAGAGCCCCAGTGGTTATAGGAGGAGACTTCAACGCGTGGGCCACAGAATGGGGCAGCAGGCTCACCAACACCAGAGGACAGGTCTTATTGGAAACATTCGTTCCCCTAGCGATAGGCATTGCTAATAAGGGCCGGGCAAATACTTACCGGAAGGCTGGAGTAGGCTCCATCATTGACATCACCTTTGCGAGCAACTCCATCCTGAAAACCATAAAGTGGAGGGTCAGTGAGGAATATTCACACAGCGACCATCAGGTGATAATACTGGAAATAAAAGGGAAAAAAACAGTAGAGCTCCCAAAACTTACTGGCCCAAAATGGAATGCCAGATCTTTCGATAAGGATGCATTCGAAGAGATGTTGAGCGGTGATCAAACTCCAAGCAGAACAGCGGAGACTCTCGCGCTCCACCTCACAGGCACCATCACCACAGCGTGCGACGCTTCAATGCCTAGGAGAGCAAACACCAGGAAGGCATCACCGTGTTACTGGTGGAACCAGGAAATAGGAGAACTTCGGGCAAAATGTCTACAAGCCCGGCGTAAAGTCCAACGATCAAGAAGGAGGGCGGATTTCCAACAATGCCTGGACACCCTTAGACTGGCGAGACGTAGCTTAAATAGAGCCATTAAGGAAAGCAAAACTGCATGCTTTAAACGTCTCTGTCAAGAACCCGACATTAACCCATGGGACTCGGCATACAGAATGGTGATGACGAAATTAAAGGGCTATAGGACTCCTCAAATAACATGTCCGATAATGCTGAGATCCATAGTAGAGCACCTCTTCCCTCAAACGCCTGCTGCTATGTGCAATATTATACGAGAAGTCAATCCAGAAGATATTCATTTAATTACTCACGAGGAGCTGCTAAGGGCATGCAGCAAGATAGGTGACAACAAGGCGCCGGGACCACACGGCATCCCGAATAAGGCAGTTGTAACAAAAAGACCAGACCTCTTCATAACAACAATGCAGAAGTGCCTTGAAGAAGGAACCTTTCCCGAAAAATGGAAAACGCAGCATTTGGTCCTACTGCCAAAAGGAAAGAAGCCCCCAGGAGAACCATCATCCTATCGCCCAATATGCCTATTAGACACCATGGGAATGATCCTCGAGAAGATAATCTATAATAGATTACTCGCAGTAGCAGAAGAGAAAGGAGCGTTCTCAGATCACCAATTTGGCTTCAGAAGAGCACGATCTACTGTTGATGCCATAAGAGCGGTAGTCGATATCGCCAAAGGTGCCATCGAAGGAGAAAGATGGCTCTACGGCACAAAGGAGTATTGTGCAGTAGTAACGCTGGACATTAAAAACGCATTTAACTCTGCGAACTGGTCGTTTATTAGAAGGTCACTTGCCAGGATGGATACGCCATATTACATGCTACGGATAGTGATGAACTACTTCAACAACAGGAAGCTGAGGTACAATACTGATGAAGGGGTAAAATACTACAACGTAACTGCGGGAGTTCTACAGGGATCGGTTTTAGGGCCACTATTGTGGAACATGATGTACGACGGAGTCCTACGATTAGCGCTACCTGGTGGAGTAACGATAGTTGGATTCGCCGATGACATTGCAGTCGTGACAGTAGCTAAACAGATCCGTGCAGTAGAATCAGCTACAAATGAAGCAATTGCCCGGATAAAAGATTGGCTAATATCCGGCGGACAAGAACTACCTGACCATAAAACAGAAGCTGTTCTTATAACCAGCCGGAAAGCCGTCGAATTTGCCAATTTTCAGGTTGGTAACCAAACCATCAGGTCGAAAGAGGCAGTTAAATACCTTGGAGTAATGCTGGACAACAGGCTACAGTTTAAAACGCATGTTGATTTTGTTACCAAAAAAGCATCGCAAATGCAGGAAGCTCTCTCGCGTATCATGCCTAACATCGGTGGACCTGGATACGCTAGAAGGATTCTACTCTCTAGAGTTATCACCTCAGCTCTGCTCTTTTTTTTTTTTTTTTTATAATCTGCGCGCGCCAAAGGGAGTATTAATACCCTTTAATTGTTTCAGGGCACGGGCGTCAGGGAAAAGGGGGAAGAGGAACAGAGGAGGTACCTATGCACGTTGGCTTTGAATGTTTGAAGGTTGTAGTGATGGGGAAATACAGAGCCTGGTAGATCGTTCCACATTCGTGTTGTTCGGCTTATAAATGAATCCCTATATTTGACAGTACGACCGAAGTTTGGCTTCAGGGTAAACTGATGTGCATTCGAAGCATGTCGCGTATTGCGGGTGAAATTTTGAAGGGGAGGAATGCAACTGGCTATTTCGCTGGAGCATTTTTTGTGGAAGAAACGATAAAACAGGGAGAGACAGGAGACATTTCTCCGATGTTCTAGTGAATGAATGGAATTCACAATGTCTCTATCACCTATAAGTTTTAACGCGCGATTTTGTACCCTATCAAGAATGTGCAAAACGGTCTTGGGTGCACCAGACCAGATATGGGCGTTATATTCCAGCTTAGGGCGGATGAATGCCTTATAAATTGAGGCCAGATCAGACGGGGTAAAATATTTCTTGCACCGTTTAAGGAATCCTAGACATTTTGCAGCATTTTTGGCGACCTCGAATATGTGATCATTCCATCGAAGATGGTTATTAATACACATACCGAGAATGGCAAGTCTTTCGGTTTCAATGATGCAAGTACCATCCATGGATAATGGTTGAGGGTTTTGGTTTCGCTTGAGAGACAGAAGACAGCATTGTGTTTTGGAAGCATTAAATTCCACTCGGTTGGTTGAACCTCATTTAATTATGCTGTCCAGGTCGGAATTTAATGTGTTTAACATACGTTGCCGTTCCCCTTCTACGGCCGAAGAGCAAGGACGTGAGTTAGGAAACGAATATGAAAAACTGAGGGTACTGTCATCAGCGAAGGAATGGATTGGATTAGAAGTTGCAGACAAGAGATCATTTATAAAAATGAGAAAGAGAGTCGGAGACAAAACAGAGCCTTGGGGAACACCAGCATTTATTTGGTGAATTGCAGACTTGAAGCCGTCCAAAACAACTTGTATTGAACGCCCCGAAAGGTAATTTCTAATCCATTGAAGAAGAGACTCATCGACGCCATATGCACGCATTTTCGACAAAAGAGCCTGATGCCAAACTCTGTCAAATGCTTTTGAAATATCAAGCGCAACCATCTTGGTTTCGCCGAAGTGATGGAGAGATTGGTTCCACTTCTCGGTGAGATATGCCATCAAATCACCAGTGGACCTGTTGCTACGAAAACCATACTGCCGGTCATTAAGGAGTTTTCGTGAATCGAGATATTTCATAAGCTGACGATTTATCAGCGTTTCCATGACCTTGGAAAGAAGGGACGTAAGTGCAATGGGTCGGTAGTTGGACGGGGAGGAAGATTCGCCTTTTTTAGGGATGGGTTGGACAAATGCTGTTTTCCATCTACTCGGAAAGAGCCCTGAAAAGTAGGATAGACAGAAAAGCTTACGCAGAGGTTTTGCCAGCGTAGAAGAACACCTCTTCAGAACTATGGGGGGGATACCATCTGGACCAGCGGATTTGTGTATGTTAAGACCTTTAAGTACTCCTGCAACTGTACGAGTGCGAAAGTGGACTTGTCCCATGGAAAATTCGACGCTCTCAAATACAGGTGGAGACAAAGCATTATCTGGCAGCGTGGAGTTCGCTGCAAAATGAGTAGCAAGCAGATTAGCTTTGTCTAAGGAGCTGACAGCTGGAATGTCATTGTAAATGAGTGTGGGGATGGCAGACGAGGCAGAATTTTTAATATTTTTGACGAATGACCAAAAAATTTTACTACCTTTGGGACATTGTAGGATTTTTTGCCTCAATTTTTGGTCATGTAAGAATTTTACACGTCGAATATGGGCATTGCAGTCTTTTCTGGCTTGTTTAAACTTTTTTCGGTTTTCCTCAGATTTGTTGGCTTTATAAGACCGAAAACTTACTTCTTTCAACCTGATAGCCTCTTTACAGCTCTGGTTAAACCACGAGTTTACCTTAGGTTTAATGCTCTTTATTCTGTTAGGAATAAAGTCATTCATACCTAAGAGTATAGTGTTAGTGATCATATCAGCAGCGGCATCCACGTCGCTATCGAGGAAGCATAGCGACCAGTTAAAACTCCTAAAGAAGCTATTGAGGCCGCTCCAGTTGGCTTTCTCGTATTGCCATACTTTCCTTTTAGGAGTTTTTTCTTTAACTGAGTGGTCGGAGTACGAGAATTTAGCTGATACGATATTGTGGTCAGACCGACCTAGAGGCGCTAAAACATCAATAGTGTATTTATCAGGGCGCGAAGTAAGAAACAAGTCCAAAGTGTTGGCGGAATGACTTACAATGTCCGGTATACGTGTAGGCTCATTTACAAGCTGAGTCAAATTGTTTACCTCAGCGAAAAGTTCAACATACCTTCCTTCGGGTGTTATCTGGCCAGAATGTTGAAGCCAATTCGAATTGTGTATATTGAAATCGCCCGCAATGACGATTTCAGTATGAGGGTACAAGGAGACAATTCGAGTGATGGAATCAGACAGCGCATCAAATTCGTCAAAAGTTGAGTTGCTGTCCGCACTAGGGCTTCTATAAATAAAGCAGTAGTGAATTATTTGCTTACGGACGGTGAATTTTAGCCATTTGAAATTAAATTCCGGGTTGGAACAGCAATATCACTACGGACGTAAATGGCGAGGCCACGGTGGGGAAAGAATAATGACACTAAGTTATACCCAGGCAGTTTCAAATCGGAAGATTCTTCAACTACCTGTGTTTCACTTAGTGCCAAAACAGCTGGTTTATTGGAATAGGCGTGGGCGTACACATCAAAGAAATTCATTCGAAGCCCACGAATGTTGGTAAGATCAACCCTAAATTCCCTCATCACTACAACATAGAAACACAAAAAGACACAACTCTGACGTAACTAAGCGAAGCTGTGAAGTGAAGATCCAATGAATAGTTTTCCAAAACAAACTGTCGCAGGTGCTATGCCCAAACGACAATCAGCTATGGTCCGCTATTCGGATAAACATTCACAGCCCGCTATGCATCAAATGTTACACTCTCTCAGTCATCGCGACTGGGAGTATGTACATACATAGCACGTACTCCAATTGCGATAACAAAGAAGCGCAACCGCGGGTGAGAGGAGGTGAAAGATGGAAAGCACCGGCACTGATTTATTTTCTTTATTTTTTTTTTTTTTTTTCCACTGCACTTTTAGCACTGGTTTATTTTATTTATTTATTTTTTTTATTATTATTATTTATTTATTTTTTTCCACTGCACCACACTGAATGTAATTTGACGGGCGCGAAATATTATTAATATTTGATGGAATTATTTTTTTTGTTTTTTTGTTTTTTGTAGCGATCGTAATCTATATGCGCGCGCGACGACAGGCAGTAGGCAACTCTGAGGACGAAGGAGACCAAAAGGAGGACGAAGGAGACCAAAAGGAGACTATCGTCATCATACAGACTCTGTGCGCTACGGACAATCAGCGGCTTTCGAACCATCTCTGACGAAGCTGCATTTGTCATAGCTGAAATGGTCCCCATCGATATTCTTGCAGATGAAATGCTGAGGATATATAACAGAAGAGTATTGAGTCATCACGACGCCACTGGTATCAAGGTGATAAAAATTGAAGAAAGGGCAGCTATATGACAAGCTCGTTAGGCTAATACAACAAAAGGCAGATGGACATACAAACTTATACCGACAATCCAAGATTGGATAAGTCGAAAGCATGGAGACTGCAACTACCATCTAACGCAGTTCCTGTCTGGCCACGGTGGCTACCGCAAATATCTACACCGATTCGGACACGACAACTCATCATCCTGCCCGGAATGCCCAGGTGAAGACGAAGATACGAAGCACGCAGTGTTTTACTGGACACGTTTCACGGCATTGGGGAATTACTCTGCCAAGTCCGTCATTACTCCTCGACCATATGTTACGGTCGGAAGAGAATTGGATGGCAATATGTTCCTTCGTAACAACTCTACAAAAAGAGTTGCGGAGAATAGAAAAGCTAAGAAGAGCAACTGAAGCAGCGGAAGAAGCTGACATAAGAAGCATAGCATAAACTGCTAACCAGCCCCGCGAAGAAATACCTAACGGCAGTCCCGCGGGGAGAGTGGTTGAAGTGTATAGGGTGTGTGTTTAGTACGTAGGCGTATTCCTGGCATCGATTACTCAGGTTTGCGAATCGTGCATGCTAGTAGCACTCGGGCTATGAAGATTACACACCCCAGGCGCAATCCAAAAAAACACATAACGACCTTGAAGCCATTTCTTATCTACACACACATATACACACACATACACACACACATACACACACATACACACATGGTAACCTTGATGACGCATTTCCTGGTCTAGAACCCGTATAGCCCTACTACTTGTTACGAGGGCTTGTGGCCCTCTCGGCTGTGCCAATAAGCAACATCAACAAAACAAAAAAAAAAACAGAAAATCCATACATGGAACTTTATGATATACACCCGCAGTCAGCAATCTCGGCGATCGTCCAGTTTTCTCCGATCCATCATCTCGTTGTCCATGTCCTGTTCTTGTGCGTCCTCGTACACACATACCCCATTTCAGAGGTGGGTGTTTTTGATTTATTTAGGAAATTAAATTCCAATTAACAACAAGCAAAAGAAAATAAAAATGTCAACATACCTTCTCTGTGGTGACCACAGGCAGTATCCCTACTACAGCTTGTCCTTCCTTTCCCTTTTGTTAAATTTTTTTCTGTGCATCCTCAGGCACATACCACATTACAGGGTGGGTTTTTATTTAATATTTTATCAATAAATATAAAAAAAACAACGAATTGCCTCGCAATTCAGAAAGAAAATGTCAACAATTGTGTTGACGTGCATCCCCCTCATTCGCACAAGCCCCATCCCTCTCTCGCAAATCAATAATTGCGATCGGGAAATTAATTGTGGTTCAGGACATGGATAGAGAATACTAAGCTCGTTTGTTGACCATGACGTATTTTTTTTTTATATTTTAATTTTTCTTTGTCTTAAGTTATGTCATATTATGAGTGTAATGTAAGTAAGAATTAGTAATATTGTGTATCAGCGCTGGTGTATTTATGAATATTATCATTCAGGGATTTTTTTTTAGACAAACGATTTTTGTAACAGTCAATGACGAGACGTAGGACATTGGAAAGGGAAATTTCCAATTTCAATGTTCCGAAAAAGAGCAATACACTACTCATAGTAGCTGACAAAGACAATGTCGAACAAAGAAAAAGAAGGAGACGAAAAGTATTATAGGGCAATGGAAAATAGATAACCCAGATAGATAACAACGGGTTAGAGCATTGACCCCAAGAGAATCACTTTTGCAAAGTCAAGTACGAACAGCTGATCGTTGCGGTTGATAGGAGATTTGTTATTTTTTTTTTTTTTAATTTGAACATACAGGTCTAAGACTTACTGTGGAACATTTTTTTATCTGGTTTCTTTTAAAGGGATAAACCTGAAGACGTCGCCTAGAAAATCGTGGAGCATTTCATTTACGGAAATTCACAGAGATTCTGAGATCAAAAGCAGTAGCTCAATGCTCTGCAAACATTTTGCCGCCTAATGTCTCCCAGCCAGAACCTCTTCAAGAAAACACCGCTACAACATGACAAAGTGTGATAAGACGGTGAATAGCGGTGGCGGTGGGTCCGCAAGAACGAACGGCGCAAAGGGGTGCTCCCCTAACAGAACCTTTTTACTACTTTTTTTCTTTTTACTATTTTTATTCTATATTCTTTTACTACTATTTTTTTTTTCTGGAATTATTTTATACTATTTTTTTTAAAGTTTTTTTATTTTTATCTGATATCTGTTTTTCTATTATTCTATTTTTACTCTTTTTTTTATTTTGCACTTTTGATAAGTTAATTCATTTGAAGTAATGAATTAGGAATTATATTCTGTATCATACTTAGTTTTATATGCTCTATTTCTCCACTACTTAAAATTCTTCCAGTTTCGTACTCAATTCAAGACATTTGATTACCAATGATCGAATTTGTACTTACTTCTTTGTCTTCACCAAATTCCAGCTTAAAATGTCTGTAAAAGATGTGATCAGTCTGGATGTAACCAGCAATGTTCAATTCCTTTCGTATCAAGTCTTGCCTAAATGCTTCTACAGCTTCTTCCACACTCAAATATTTTATTGTCTCAACATCTTTCGCAATGTCTTCGTTCGGATCTGTTATTAATGATGAGGTTGTAGTACTAATAGCAGTTGTTGTTGTCGTGTTTAACTCTGGATTAATTTGATGTTTTAAAAGCATAAATGTTAGATCTATTTGTACACGATCATGATTTGGTAAAATAATTTCAAAATCTAGATTGGATGAATTACTATTATTTAATAACACTCTTGGTGATGATGGCGCAGCAAAGGATGCCGCAATAAATAATAACAAAACTTATGGATGCAGCCAACATTATTGCTTTGTTGTTGAATAACTACTGAACGCCAAACGATAAATGATTTTCTATTTCACACCTTAGACCGAAAAATTTTCATATTCTTCTTCCAAATTAAGATTATCATTATTTACTTCACGCTTTTTTATCACTCTTTGATATTCTAAACGTGATCTTATCTTGTTCTCGTTCAATAATTTCCTTCTCTCTTGCTTCTTTTCTTCATTTAGTTCATCATCAATCAGTATGGCTGCAGCAAATTCACAATCAGTTTCATCACCAAACAAACAATCTGGTAAAAAGTAATTAGTTATTGACCTTTTCCTACAAGTAGGGTCTACTGTTTCCATTAACGTTATATTACATCCAATAACTTCTAATTTTACATGTTGACCTTTAACAATATTCTTAAATTTTATGATTTGCATTTTGCTTGCCGATTCACCATTTAAGATTCTTAACAATAGTGTTCGATTTCCATCTTCTGGTGTTGCATATACTTCTAAAATGTTATCAATTATGGTAACGTCACCGAATGAAAACTCTTTCTAACCTTGTATGCAGACACAAAACTTGTGTCCACTTTTAAACTTTCACACCAAAACATTGTCTCATCCAAAGTCTTTTTCCTTTACTTTTTCAAACAACAATTCCACAGCCCTGTCTTTTTTAATGCTTGGAACAGTCTTTCTATCGGTTTGAAAGTCAACTTGAACTTAATTAAACGATTTTTGATATGATTTTTAAAGCGCTTTGAAATCCCCATTACGTGAATGACTTCAAAATCAATTTCTTTAGTTCTACTGTCATAGAACATCACTCCCGTTTCTCGATCCCTCCGACAATTAACCTACCCCAACTGTTCATATAAAATACATACAAATGTCCCTGGCCTTGACTCACTCTCAACAAAGCAACCACAACCTTGACTTCCAAACAATTTCAGATAACAATTTCACAACCCACCCAATATCCTTATACCGCATTCCCCGATTCCCGATGCCCTCCCCCATCCAACATCCCCACCATCGCCAGCAAACTGCAAATAAAAATATACCCCCCAACAAATTCATATCACCATACACCAATGACCAATCCTCCATCAACTACATAACAGATAACAAAAATAAACAACAACCCAAATTACACTAAACACACAAACCACTGATAACTAACCAAAATTACAAATTACCTCATCTCAAAACAAACCCCAAACACACAACTGATAACCAAGATGACACACACACACTTCCACCATGGCACGCGTACAACAGCAATATCTTCCCTCTCGCTCTAACGCCGAATTCCCTGGCCAAATCGTCCCAATACCTACTCAACTTGTATTGAACGCCCCGAAAGGTAATTTCTAATCCATTGAAGAAGAGACTTATCGACGCCATATACACGCATTTTCGACAAAAGAGCCTGATGCCAAACTCTGTCAAATGCCTTTGAAATATCAAGCGCAACCATCTTGGTTTCGCCGAAGTGATGCAGAGATTGGTTCCACTTCTCGGTGACATATGCCATCAAATCACCAGTGGAGCTGTTGCTACGAAAACCATACTGCCGGTCATTAAGGAGTTTTCGTGAATCGAGATATTTCATAAGCTGACGATTTATCAGCGTTTCCATGACCTTGGAAAGAAGGGATGTAAGTGCAATGGGCCGGTAATAGGACGGGGAGGAAGATTCGCCTTTTTTTAGGGACGGGCTGGACAAATGCTGTTTTCCATCTACTCAGAAAGAGCCCTGAAAAGTATGATAGTCAGAAAAGCTTACGCAGAGGTTTTGCCAATTTAGAAGAACACCTCTTCAGAGCTATGGGGGGGATTCCATCTGGACCAGCGGATTTGTGTATGTTAAGACCTTTGAGTACTCCTGCAACTGTACGAGTGCGAAAGTGGACTTGTCCCATTGAACATTTGACGCTCTCAAATACAGGTGGCGACAAAGCATTATCTGGCAGCGTGGAATTCGCTGCAAAATGAGCAGCAAGCAGATTAGCTTTGTCTAAGGAGCTGACAGCTGGAATGTCATTGTAAATGAGCGTGGGGATGGCAGACGAGGCAGAATTTTTAATATTTTTGACGAATGACCAACAATTTTTACTACCTTTGGGACATTGTAGGATTTTTTGCCTCAATTTTTGGTCATGTAAGAATTTTACACGTCGAATATGGGCATTGCAGTCTTTTCTGGCTTGTTTAAACTTCTTTCGGTTTTCCTCAGATTTGTTGGCTTCATAAGACCAAAAACTTACTTCTTTTAACCTGATAGCCTCTTTATAGCTCTGGTCAAACCACGAGTTTGCCTTCGGTTTAATGCTCTTTATTCTGTTAGGAATAAAGTCATTCATACCTAAGAGTATAGTGTTAGTGATCATATCAACAGCGGCATCCACGTCGCTATCGAGGAAGCATAGCGACCAGTTAAAACTCCTAAAGAAGCTATTGAGGCCGCTCCAGTTGGCTTTCTCGTATTGCCATACTTTTCTTTTAGGAGTTTTTTCGTTAACTGTGTGGTCAGAGTACGAGAATTTAGCTGATACGATATTGTGGTCAGACCGACCTAGAGGCGCTAGAACATCAATGGTGTATTTATCAGGGTGAGAAGTAAGAAACAAGTCTAAGGTGTTGGCGGAATGACTTACAATGTCCGGTATAGGTGTAGGCTCATTTACAAGCTGAGTCAAATTGTTAATCTCAGCAAAAAGTTCAACATACCTTCCTTCGGGTGTTGTCTGGCCAGAATGTTGAAGCCAATCCGAATTGCGTATATTGAAATCGCCCGCAATGACAATTTCAGTATGAGGATACAAGGAGACAATTCGAGTGATGGAATCGGACAACGCATCAAATTCATCAAAAGTTGAGTTGCTGTCCGCACTAGGGCTTCTCTAAATAAAGCAGTAGTGAATTATTTGCTTACGGACGGTGAATTTTAGCCATTTGAAATTAAATTCCGGGTTGGGACAGTGGCCTTTTTAAGCAATATCACCACGGACATAAATGGCGAGGCCACGATGGGGAAAGAATAATGACACTAAGTTATATCCAGGCAGTTTCAAATCGGAAGATTCTTCCACTACCTGTTTTTCGCTTAGTGCCAGAACAGCTGGTTTATGGGAATGGGCATGGGCGTACATATCGAAGAAATTCGTTCGAAGCCCACGAATGATAGTAAAATCAACCCTAAATTCCCTCATCACTACAAAATAGAAACACAAAAAGACACAACTCTGAGGCAACTAAGCAAAGCTGTGAAGTGTAGATCTAAAGAATAGTTTTCCAAAACAAATTGTCACAAGTGCTATGCCCAAACGACAATCAGCTAAGGTCCGCTATTCGGATAAACATTCACAGTCCGCTATGCATCAAATGTTACACTCTCTCAGTCATCGCAACTGGAAGTATGTACATATATCTATTGCAACAAGGAAAAACCGCTAAAGTCGAGTTTGATAATTTTTCAGGAAAGCATATTAAGGTTTTACAAAAAAGTTTAAAATTACAAATGGTTCTAGACTATCTATTAAACATTGTACATTGTAGCTCCAATTTTGAAGATAAAGAGCTAGAAAAAAATTTACCTTGAAGATTTGGGCATGCTGAATCCAATGGTATCACAAACTCAATTTCGTCTAAAGTCAACTTTAGCAGTTTTTCCTTGTTGCAACAGATATAGCACATGCTCCAATTTCGATATCGAAGAAGCGCAACAGCGAATGAGGAGGGGTGAAAAGATTTGATACTCCGGCACTGAATTGTGTTTTTTTCTTTTAATTTGTTTATTTTATTTAATTTTCTTTCACTGCACTGCACTGAATTTGATTTGGCGCGCAAGTTACGCAAGCTGATCAGCCACATCCAAAGCCCAACGTGTGACCGGATGTATAAGTAATTGACCTGCGGTCATTGATATTCAATTTTACTTTTGTTATTCCAAGAATTAGCTCTCTGCTAAAATTGCACTTTTACTTTTCTAAGAAATATATTTGCATTGTCAACTCACACTTAATACCTGTTCCAAAAATTGCACTTTTACTTTTCTAAGAAATATATTTGCATTGTCAACTCACACTTAATACCTGTTCCAAGAATTGCACACTTACATTATATGTTATCAATAAAGAATTTTGTAATTTCAAGAAAGTCAGAATAAACTTGCCACTCGAACCTTGAACATTGTGTTTTTTTATTCTCCCCACGGGCAACACCCATAATTGGCGCAGTCGATAGCCCCGGTTTCGGTTTCTTAGTTTCGGTATCTTAATATGAACAACGAATATAGTCAGCGGATTAACTGAGTAAAAAGTTCAATTTAAAAAAAAAGGGAGAACCGAAAAATAAAAGAACTTGGTGTCATGACGTACCTAACGAAAGAATATCGCGAAAATACGTCAACATCGAAGGACTCGATAGCAGTGCCACCGACTACCGTGAGATTTTGATCTCGTAAAAACCGGACGAACAAGCAAACAAGTGCAGTGAAAAAAAAAAAAAAAAAAAATTTCTAGAATAAGTGTAATACAAGAAAAAAAAATAATAAAATAAAAATTCCGAAAAAATTCAAAAATTAAAGTTAAAAAAAAAAAATTTCTAGAATAAGTGTAATACAAGAAAAAAATAATAAAATAAAAATTCCGAAAAAAATCAAAAATTAAAGTTCTACAAAAAAAAAAAAGAAAAAAAAAATTGTTTGTTTAAATAAGTAAAGCAAAGCCAAATAGATAGTTAAAAATAAAAAGTGAACAAAGAACACATTCATACGTCAACAAACAAGAAGGAAATGATATACTGCCTGATATTAATACACGGGTATATGTAAGTTAAAATATTGAAAACTTTGTTTTTGGATTAAATAAATTTAAAAAAAATTAATGTTACCAGTTTCAAAAAAAAAGGAAATCCTTTTTCCCATATCCTAGGAATTTATTTAAGAGCCTTAGTAGTAACGCTGAATATTTTACATTAGAAAAAGACAATCTAACTTCGGTTTCACCACACCTAAGCATGCATTTCTGATCTGAACATTCAAAATAACGTGCCTCCTTCGGGATAGGCGGCACAAATACCTAATGTGCATCCTCCAAATCCAATTGCAACTCGTAACATAACGGAAATCTTGAATACCCTTAGAATTCCAGATGCAATAAAAGATTGCTATATGAGTTTCTTAATAGTGTCAAATACTTCTTCGAGCGATTCGAAATAAAATCGAAGGTGAAGCGAACGAAGTATTAAATATGTACGGAACAACATTGAATTGGGACAGCATTCAAACAAATTTAATATTGCACTACTCAGACAAAAGAACTGAAACTTCACTAATAAAGGATTTGCATTCCTTGAAACAAGGAAACAAAACTGTGGAGTCTTAGTACAGCGAGATAGTTGAGATCCAATCATCATTATACAATAACATATTGATTCATGAAGCCAATATAAACGTAATTGAGGCAAAGAAAGAACTCTTTGTTGAAATATGCCTTAATAATTTTTTATCAGGATTAAGAGAGCCACTTGGTTCCAATATAAGAGCTATGAGACCAGAAACTCTAGCACTAGCTTTCTTCTACTGTATTAAAGAACAGAACATTTTTTACATGAAAAGCGAAACAACCCAACCAAACTTCAAGAAATCATTTAGACCATTTCAAACTCTAGGACCTCCACAATCACAATTTTATAATAAAATTTTCAATAACCCTCCAAAACAGATAATACCCCAAAAAAACTCTAACTACCATTATAACAGGTTACATTCTAATAAAATTCTAATTACCCTAATAACAGTCTACCTCGAAACAATTTTAATTAGAACAGTAATAGCTTACCCTCAAATAATTTTCATTATAAAAAGCAACCAATAAGACCAAATAATCCTTTTAATAGAAACATAAATAACCAATTCAATACTAGATTTGGTAATAACCCACTCGTACCTAACACACAACAAAACCCTCCTCCGGAACCAATGGACACGTTGTCAGCAATGACGCAATTACGTCAACCGACAGCTTACAACAATTCAAATATCAGCCGCAACACTAGATTCCTAGATATCCTAAATATACAATAGAAGAAGTTCATAACCTAAACGCAAACCCCACTAATAATCAACTAGCACACAATACAAGGCAAGAACAATTCGACAAATTAGATCAAAATTTACTAGATACCTTTGAGGAGCTAGACACTCTAAATTTTCCCCAATCTGCCTCTCTGAACCCACAGGTTACTTAGATATAAATAGGCATGATTTTACACTCCCTTATATTGAAATATCTTCACAATTCGAACGTCCACTTAAATTGTTGATAGACACAGGAGCATCTTCTAAACCAATTACTATATCCACTGTGCTCAACAAATATCAGCTAAACTAGAGTACAAAATTACCCACCTTTTACGAATTTAATAAACTTGGACAACTAAATTTCCTTTTATTCAAATTTCACAATTATTTTGATGGTTTACTAGGTCTTGATATACTCTCTAAACTCCGTGCTAAAATCGATTTAGAAAGCAAAACCCTTAATACAAGAAATTCTACACTTCCTCTTCTATTCAAACCAAATTTTAATTCCGGAAAGCATATAATCCCTCCGAATACAAAAATTGTACTAAAAATCCCAGTTGATGTTCGCAATGGCGACGTATTCATAAAAAAATACTATTATAAAACCTAATCTCAAAATTTCAGAAGGCTTATACAGTGTTAAAGAATGGTTTTGTCCAGTTGAAATTTCTAACAGCTCTTCCAGCAATCAAACTCTTTTTATAGAACAACCCTTGAAAGTAGATCCTTATTCATCTTCCAGATTTACAGAAATAAATAACTTCAATATACATTAAGACAAACCCCCGCCAGAATCTAACATAACAGAACTTTTACGTATTTCACACCTCAAACCAGAAGAAAGAAAAGGTCTTACTAAAATCTGCAAACAATTCGAAGAAATATTTTTCAAAGAAGGGCAAAATTTAAGTTTCACAAACCAAATCAAACATAGAATTCTAACAACAGATGACATACCGATTTATACAAAGTCCTATCGCTATCCATATTGCCACAAAGAAGAAATTCGGCAGCAGATAAATAAAATGCTTGACCAAGGAATAATAAGGCAAAGTTATTCACCTTGGAGCTCACCAGTCTGGATTGTTCCAAAGAAAATGGACGCCAGCGGTGAGAAAAAATGGCGCTTGGTAATAGACTATAGGAAACTAAACGAAAAATCTGTATCAGACCGTTATCCCATACCTAACATTACAGAAATTCTCGACAAACTTGGCAAATGCATGTATTTTTCAACTCTCGATCTAGCAAGCGGTTTTCACCAAATTGAAATGGATCCGAGAGACATATCGAAAACAGCTTTTTCCGTCGACGGCGGTCACTACGAATACTTACGCATGCCATTTGGCCTTAAAAATGCACCAAGTACATTCCAGAGAATAATGGACAATATTCTGAAAGACCTTATAGGAACATCTTGTCTTGTCTATTTAGATGATATCATCGTCTACTGTACTTCCCTACAAGAACATTTGGAAAATCTCAAAAAGGTGTTCACAAAATTGAGAGAATCAAACTTAAAAGTTCAATTAGACAAATCCGACTTTCTTAGAAAAGAAATTGCCTTTTTAGGTCACGTAGTCTCAACTGAAGGAGTCAAACCCAACAAGATTCATGCAATAAAAAATTGTTCACTCCCTAGAACACAAAAAGATATAAGAGCTTTTCTCGGTCTACTCGGATATTACCGTAAATTCATCAAAGATTCATCAACCTCTAACCGAATGCTTAAAAAAAGATCGCAAAATAAATTTCACGGATCAATACATACAAACCTTTGAAACTTGTAACCCAAAGAGTAACAATTACATCGATATCAATACTAATGACATTGTTACTAATCATGGAACCTCTGGTACTACTATTCACTCAGCTGAAGAAAATCTCGATAATGGAATTCATATTTCAGAAAAACCATTAAATGACTTTAATCTTCAAATCATTCTGGAAAAGTCCAATCAAAATTAATCTTCAAAGCATTCTGGAAAAGTCCAATCAAAATTCGTTAAGCGTAAAAACACCCTTTAGAAATAAACAATGTAGAATTATCAAAAAAAACAGAATTTACAGAAGAAATAATTATAGAAATATTTAAAAAATTTACACCGCCCAATAAACTTTCAGCGATTTTTAATGACAATGATACTTTCCGTATTGTCCAGTTAACTTATTCAAAATACTTTGCTAACAATAAAATTTTCCGTCTAGTAAGATGTACAGAAATACTAAAAGATATTACAGAAAACGACGAACAAGATAGAATAATAAAGGAATATCATGAAGCCAACAATCATAGAGGAATTAATGAAACACTCTTACACCTTAAAAGACAATTCTATTTTCCATTTATGAAAAATAAAATTACAGTAACTATTGACCGTTGTGCAAAATGTCAACTACTTAAATATGATAGGCATCCCCCAAAAATAAAGTACGAAAAACCTGAAAGTCCTTCCAAACCCTTAGATATAGTCCATATAGATATATACAGTATAAACAACTATCAAATATTAACCATAATTGACAAATTTTCTAAATTTGCCTCTGCTTTCACTCTCCCAACAAGAAATAGTTTATCAGTAATTAAAGCCTTAACAAATTTTATCAGCATTTATGGCATTCCCAAAAAAATCATCTGTGACCAGGGATCAGAATTTACTGCGAACATATTTAAAGATTTTTGCGACCAATACAAAATTAACCAACATTTAACCTCGTTTCAACAAATTAGCAGCAATTCCCCTGTAGAACGTCTCCACTCTACCCTCACCGAAATTTACAGAATCATTTTATCTAAACGTAAAGAAAACAAACTAAGAATAGACCATGACGAAATTATCTTAGAGACTCTAATAACATACAATAACGCTATCCATTCAAGAACTAAATACACTCCTTACGAACTTTTACTTGGTAGAACATACAAATTCAATAAAGACATAGTATTTAACAATGAACATGACTATCTTCAAAAACTTAACGAATTTCAAGCAACTTTATACCCATGTATTGAGGAACATGTTAGGAAAATAACTAATTTAAGAATAGACAAACTTAATAAAGGGTCATTCCACGAAGGATCGACCGACGTTCTGAACGACCCCCTTCCGATTTGGCTGAAAAGTTGTAGAAATATTCGTTGGAGTGGTAGGAATCATAAGGCAAAAAAGTTTTGAAGAATTCGATATAGTTCGCGTGTAACGGAACTTCAAAAATTGGCAAAAAATTAAACGTTCTTCTATATTTAAAAAAAATCATAACTTTGGTTCTACTCATCAGAATTCGATAAAATATACCTTGTTGCATTCAGGAAAATGTGAATAATTTTATTTGAATAATTTTTATTTTCAAGTACGAAGGATATTCCAGAATATCCTTTTTACATATATCCTTGAATAACTCAAAAAATGGTATTTTTTTTTTTTTTTTTTTCTTTTTTTATATATCATAGATATAATCGTCCTCTATCTTTATGTCAAATTTCAAGTTGGGATCTCTATGGGTTCGGCCAAAATAATGTTTTATAGACGGCTAAGTCAAAAAAAAACTAAAAGTTTATTAGGTTACTCCTCTTATCATCGTCACATAACATATAACCCGAGTGCACATAGCTGTTTTTTTTTTTTTAGAAGTTAGACTAAGTAGTTTATTTGCACTCACTCGATGTCAATCAGTCGTGAGCTCGGGACTTTTTCCAGAATTATATCGTAAAAAGAGTTGATTAAATTGTGTTTAATAAATTGATAATGAGTGCTTTTGTGTGGAAAACGTGCTGTAATCCTCTGGATTTACCACCTCACCAACCCAGTGCTCGTGATTTGCGGCCTGTACGACCATGGATGGTTACGGTTCAGCCAAAATTGGACACAAAGTTGGTAATTTGCTCTTCGTGCAGAAAAAATTGAGTCAGATTCGAAATTCTGATACAACGCCATCATTGCTGGATGTTGAAGATCAAATTGAAGTTGACGAAATGTATTTTGATAAAGACATTGCATTCAATTTGATTAATGAATGCATACAGTATATTGGAGAAGATCTATTCGATAAGAGAAAACTTAGTGACTTAAAATATGTGCAGTCAAAATTGAAAAAGTCTATGTTAAAAATTGCAGAGAAAGTTTTCTCTGTTACTATTGAATTCGATGAAGATTATTCCAGAGAGGAAGAATATTTTGTTGGGAAAATAAAAGAAAATTTCCAAAAAACTACAAGCAAAGACACCAAACTTGTTTTGTTGTCCTTATTTTCAAGAGAATGGAGCGTCGAGAAAATTATAGAAGAGTTTCCAGGATCGACGAGTTATATGATTAAAAAATCTAGAAAACTTCAAGATCAAAGCGTTCCATCAACTTATGGGAGAAGCTTAAATGCTGATATTAAGCAATTGGTAGAAACTTTTTACTGTGAAGACGATATCAGCCGTTTAATGCCAGGAAAAAAAGACTACGTATCTATAAAGGTAACAAAAATTAATTTTCTCAGGTTCAAAAATAAGACCTTTCGCTCTTTTGTTAGATTGAAAATCAGAAACAACATATTCAAAAACGCCTGGTTTTGGCTAACCTTAGAGAGATATATTGTAAGTTCAAGGAAGTTCATAATAATATTAAGATTGGTTTTTCAAAATTCGCGTCGTTAAGACCAAAGAACTGCATTTTGGCTAGGGCATCAGGAACTCATTCAGTATGTGTTTGCACCATCCATCAAAATATCAAACTCATGTTTGAGGGTAGCAACATATCGAGGCTGACAGAAAACGAAGATAAGCATCTCAATGACAGCAGAGCCTGTTTAGCTTTGGTAATATGTAACCCTCCTCATATAAATTGTTACTTGGGCAAGTGCCTTCATTGCCCAAACTATTCTAAATTAAGAAGAATCTTTGACACTGTATTTAGTAATCACTTCATAGAAGACGTAACATACTATCAGTGTACCCACACAGACCGATCAAAATTGGAAGTCAGAATTGAAAACTCTGAGGATTTCATTCAGAGCTTTTTGAAACGGCTTAGTGTTTTCATTCGTCACGTTTTTATAACTGACCAACAAAACATGTACATAAAAGAAGTCAAAACTCTCTTAACGAAAACGGACATACTTGTTTTAATGGACTTTTCTGAAAATTATGGTTTTGTTGTGCAAGATGCAGTGTAGGGATACCACTGGACTAACGAACAGGCGACGATTCACCCTTTCGCAATATATTATCGGAACGAGATGCATGAAATTAAAAACGAAAGTTTGGTTGTAATCAGTGACTGCTTAAAGCATGACACTATCGCAGTACACTTATTTCAGCGCCGTCTCTTAGAGTTCCTGTACAAAAAATGCCAACATTTTAAAAAAATTATCTATTTTTCCGATGGATCTGCTGCGCAGTACAAAAACAAAACGAATTTTTTTAAATTTAACATTGCATGAACAGGATTTTGGATTGAATGCTGAATGGAACTTCTTTGCCACCTCACATGGTAAGAGTGCATGCGATGGACTTGATGGCACAGTAAAAAGACTGGCTACCAGAGCTAGCCTTCAAAGACCGTAGAGGGAACATTTAACAACTCCCTTACAGTTATATAACTAGGCAACTGAAAATATAAGAAATATGGATTTCTCCTACGTATCCACACAGGAGTATAATCAAGAAAAATTATTGATGGAATCAAGATTTTCTAATTTAAGAACTGTGCCGGAAACAAGAAAACTCCATCATATTTCATCCGTTTCACCAGGAGTTATTAAAGGAAAATATTTTTCCTTTTCATCGGAAGAATATGTATATGCTCTTAGAAGAAAATAAATAATGATTTTTTTAGTTCTTAAGGCCTTGGGATACAAAGGCCCCAGTGTGACTTTTTTTAATATGGAAATATTTATTTTCAGAATATTTAACTCTTCTATAAAACATTATTTTGGCCGAACCCATAGAGATCCCAACATGAAATTTAACATAGAGATAGAGGACGATTATATCTATGATATATAAAAAAAAGAAAAAAACAAAATTCCATTTGTTGAGTTATTCAAGGATGTATGTAAAAAGGATATTCTGGAATATCCTTCGTCCTTGAAAATAAAAATTATTCATAATATTTGAAAATTCACATTTTCCTGAATGCAACAAGGTATATTTTATCGAATTCTGATGAGTAGAACCAAAGTTATGATTTTTTTAAATATAGATAAACGTTTAAATTTCGATTCTTTGCCAATTTTTGAAGTTCCGTTACACGCAAACTATATCGAATTCTGCAAAACTTTTTTGCCTTATGATTCCTACTATTCCAACGAATATTTCTACCACTTTTCAGCCAAATCGGAGGGGGGTCGTTCAGAGCTCTCCATATAGCCTCGGCGATTTATCGTGGAATGACCCTAAAACTAGAGAAGAACCCACGAATAGGAACGAAAATGAAACTATTTTTAGAAGGGAATGTAAAAGAAATAAAATTACCACACGATTTACAAAACATAAAGTTAAAACAAATAATAAAGTAACATTAGTAACAATGAGCAACAAAAATGATTCATACAAAAACAATGTCGAACAAATAAAAAACTCAATAACGCTCTTTGATAAACGTACCATAAATAAAGACTTGAATCAAATAACTAAACTTAAACTACATGAACTAGAAAACAAACTAAACTTACTTTCCCCAAGAAAAAGAAATAAAAGAGGACTTTTTGACGAACTAGGCACAGAAATAAAATGCATTACAGGCAATATGGATGCGAATGATGCACACAATTTAAACATTGCAATAGAAAAACGAAAATCTGAAAGTGCTAGTATTAAAGGCACAGTGACGGGTCAAATGAAATAGAACTTAGAAATGATCGAAAGATTTAATAACTTGACTAGTCACATTAATAAAGAACAAGATAATATTGAAAAATTTCTTACACACTATCAAGAATCTGTTCGAAATAGAATCAAGTCTAACGAAGACATTTTATCATATACACAGCAACTTAACCAAATTAATTACAATATTGATCTTTTGACAAATCACATTTCAAATACAGCCGAAGCTATTTTACTTGCAAGGCTTAACATCATTTCAAAATTAATACTAAATCCTAATGAATTAGAAGAAATATATAACACATTTAGAAAACAATCAATAGATATTAACACTGACGAACATATATACGAATTATTAAACCAACAGGCTTACTACAATAATTCTAAGATAATATTCAATATCCAAATTCCAAATCTATCCCATGAAAACTTATCCTTATATCATATTATCCCGCTCCCTATAAACCAAACAAAAGAAATTGAAACAAAACCATATTTAATCCATAATTCAGAAAGTGTTCAATATTTTGATGAAATATGCCCAAAAATAGAAGGCGTAATTATTGTAAAGCATCAACACACGAAGAAAAGACGAAAGACTCAACATGCATTGGCCGTCTGATGAACACCGAAACAGCAAATTGTACCATTTATGACGTCGGGAAAATACAAACCATTATCCAACCAGAACCAAATTACATATTACTGATTAATGTACCAATAACTTTAATAAATTCTACTTGCAGTAAAAGTCCACAAACAGTTCAAGGCACTATACTAGTTCAATACAAACATTGTGAAGTCCAGATCAATGACATTATTTACCGAGACACTACCAACACCTTCTGGGACGAAATTCACATACTTCCAACATCCTAAACTTAAATCAAGTTCGGTTACGAGTTCTAATAGTGGTACTTCTTTCTCACCTAGTTTTATCATTGATCATAGGGCGCTTAATAATAGTCTACGTTATGAATGCTGGGTAAATGTACTATGTAAAAATGATCCTTCTTTAGCTTACAGTAATTTCATTGTTACCTTAAATAAGCATGTCTCACGATGTTCGAAAAAAGTAAAGAATATCGGGAATAAATTGAAAAGATTAAAGCCTTGGATCAATACTGACTTAGTTATCAAATTAAATAAAAAGAAAAAATTATACAAGAAAAAAACGAAATATCCGAATAATGTCAATATTGTAGCATAATAATAACTACGCCCCCTAAAAATATGACGCAACAAATTCCGAAGTGACTTCATTCTGGCAGAATTTTGGTTCGTACTGTCCTTTCATTCGAGGTTCGTGTCTGGGACGAAGTCTCCACAGCTCATGTCAACGAAAGAGACGAATAATATCAGGGATAAAAGGGAATTATAACTGCAAGAATTATTTCTCTTATTCCAGTGGTCGAAGAATTTGCTAGAAGTTTCTGGCTATCAGAAACTTCTGCTATATAAGGACAGATGGCGGTCAAAAAAAAACACAGTTGGTTTAGAACCGTGGCGAAGAGATTGGAAAAGTGATAATGGGCGAAGTTGTAATTTGGTGATAAATTGAAAGTTGAGAGTGAACAAGAAAAAGTAATTAGTTTGGATTTGTGAATTAAGTAATTGAAAGGAGATAAAGTGATTTGAGAGGAAAGAGACCTTGTAAGAAAAGAATTTGCGAAGAATAGTATAGTGTGAACTTGAATTGTTCTATAGACTAGAAAATAAAGAAATAAATTTCACAGAATATCGTTTTATCTACTCGAGCCGTAGCTTGCATATTACATTGGTGTCAGAAGCGGGATAAAACTTATTCTGTGAATAACTATTTCCGTGGTGTGAAATTGCACAAAAAAAAAAAAAAAAAAAAAAAAAACGATTTCTGTGTTGAGTTAATTAGTTGCGCAAAATGGGTCGCAAATTGGGAAAACTAACTATAACTCAACTAAAGGCAGAACTCAGTAAGCGGAACCTCGACACAACTGGGGGAAAAGATGCCCTGCTGATTCGTCTGGAAGAAGCAGTAACGCAGGAAGGTGAAAATCCGCACGACGTAGAGTTTGACGTGGAAGAGGAACCAGCAAGTACAGCAGCCGACCCGGGTATAACAAGTCTGCTCCTGCAACTTAAGTTAGTCATGGACGAACAAAAGAAAGCAATAGAAGATCAAAGGAATTCTCTAGAACTTAAGCTGGACGAACAAAAGAAAGCGATGGACGAACAAAAGAAAGCAATGGGCGACCAAAGGAATTCTCTAGAACTTAAGCTGGACGAACAAAAGAAAGCAATGGACGAACAAAAGAATTCTCTAGAACTTAAGATGGACGAACAAAAGAATTCTCTAGATGCTCTGGAAAGTAAACTTGATGAGCAAAACAAGAACTTGGAATCCAAATTCGAAGTGATCGAAGAGAAAATCGAGAAGGTCGAGACGCAACTCGAAAAAGTCGAAACTAGATTCGATGAAAATTTTGAGAAACATGAAACTCAGTTCGGGAAGATAGAGACTCAGTTTGAAAAAGTAGAAAAGCAAGTCGAAAATCTTGCTAAGGAGCTCAGCAACGTGAAGAGACAGAAAGCACGGGAATATTCCACTGACGGTCTGAGAAGAAAGGAGGTGCAGCCTCCTATCTTCGATGGTCAAACATCATGGCCAATTTATAAGAGGCAATTCGAAGCGGCCGCAATGACCAATAGCTGGGACGATGAAGAGAAGTCTATTGCACTCACGCTTGCACTGAGGGGTCCAGCTGCGGAGCTCTTGCAGACCATCCCGGAAGATAAACAGCAGAACTACGACTCTCTGGTTCAGGCTATCGAGATGCGGTTTGGGGATGAACACATGCAGCAGGTGTACAGGGTTCAGCTGCGTAGTCGAGTCCAGAAAAGGGGGGAAACGCTCCAACAGTTGCAAGCGGATATAGAGCGACTAGCCCATCTTTCATACCCTAAAGCCGGTGAGGAGCTTATCAACGAAATGGCGGTGGAAGCTTTTATTCAGGCCATAGAGGACAGACAACTGCAAATGGCTGTAAGGATGGCTGAAAAGCGAACACTCCCCGAGGCATTGGCATTCGCTTTGTCAATGAAGGCTGCGGACCAAGCATACCAGGGAATACACCGTGTCAGGGAAATGTCCGTCGTGGAATGCTCATGCCAGAGAACAGCCGTCATGGATGAAGACAGAGCTCGCGGAAGTCAAATCCGTTGCTGGAATTGCAACCAAACCGGACACCTACAACGGCAGTGCAGGAGTGCACCTAGACGAGGAAATTGTTCACATTGCGGAAGTAGGAGAAGCAGAGAGGAAGCATCTGGCGGTGATAACATCCATCCTGTCAGTCAGACTTCCCAAAACCAGCAGTCGGGAAATGCGTAAGGACCAACTTCGCGGGGCAGAAGTTGGTTACTGGAATCGAGGCCCCCAGGACCACCATTCAAGTTTCGCAAACCAAACGGGGTAACAAGAGCCTGACAGTGGAGGCACTAATCAACGAGAAGAAGTGCGTAGCCACCATCGACACAGGTGCCACTGCCTCCATTGTAAGAAGAGATATCGTCAAAAGCTCCTGGCTGCACAACACCAACAGCTACTGCCTGAAGACTGCAACAGGGGAAATGGCGAAGGTATTTGGAGAAGTTCGTCTTACGATTACTCTGGCAGGACTGACGTTCTCCCATGCGTTTCTGGTGGCAGATATATGCGACGAGTGCATCATCGGAGTAGACTTCATGAAAGCAAATGAAGTAATCTTGGACATCGGGATGCAAGTACTGAGGTATCGAAATGTGGAGATTCCGATGGTGTACGGAAATGAGAATGCCGTAACTCTCAGGACAGTCATCAGCAAAGACGAAGTTTTGCCGCCGTCTTCAGAGACAATCATTTGGACGAAGCTGGAAGGTGATCTTGGGAGCCACCGATTCTACATAGTAGAACCAGACCCAGAGAAGAATTCTCAAGACTACATCGTGGGAAAGACGTTAGTCGAACCAAAGAACACCATGGTTCCAGTGAGGGTTTTGAACGCAAGACCACACACTGTCAAACTAAGGCGAGGGGAGGTGACTGGAAAATGCACGCCGATTACCGCCGTCGCAACAATATCTGAACGTGATGCTCCAAAACTTCTCCCATCACCTTGGACAGCGGAAGCGAGAGAGACGATTCTCCAGTCCAGTGAGCTGAATCAGGAGCAGCGAACTATGGCAGAGAATCTTATCAATGAGTACGCTGATGTATTTGCCTCACAGGACGGAGAATACGGCCGAACACACCTGGTACAACATCGAATAGACACTGGTGATACTAGACCAATTCGTCAGCCTGCTAGGCGCCTTCCATTGGCAAAGCAGACAGAAGTTGCAGAGATGGTGTCGGCAATGGAGAAAGAAGGTCTGATTGAAAGTTCCAAAAGTCCGTGGGCATCACCGGTTGTACTGGTTAAGAAGAAAGATGGCAGCACGCGGTTCTGCGTGGACTATCGGCAGCTCAATTACGTCACCAAGAAAGACAGCTACCCTCTGCCACGGATTGACGACACGCTAGACACACTATCAGGAGCCCGATGGTTTTCCACTCTCGACTTGAAGAGTGGCTACTGGCAGGTACAGATCCATCCAGAAGACCGGGAGAAAACCGCCTTCACCGCAGGAAATGGGCTATGGCAATTCACGGTAATGCCATTCGGGCTGTGCAATGCTCCGGCGACTTTCGAGCGATTGATGGAATGTGTCCTGCAAGGGTTAACATGGAAAACCTGTTTGGTATACTTGGATGATGTCATCGTCGTAGGAAAAACGTTTGCGCAACACCGAGACAATCTAAGGGATGTGTTTCAAAGGCTTCGAAGTGCCCACCTGAAGCTCAACCCCAAGAAGTGCGCCCTGTTTAGAGCGGAAGTCAAGTACCTGGGACACATAATTTCAGCGAAAGGAGTGAGAACCGATCCGGAGAAGGTCGAAGCGGTGAAAAACTGGCCAGTCCCCAAAGACAAACACCAACTAAGGAGCTTCCTGGGCCTAGCCACCTACTACAGACGGTTCGTGAAGGATTTTGCCGGGATCGCAAAGAACCTGCACCAGTTGACGGAAAAGGGAAAACAATTCAAATGGTCAATTGAGTGCGAGAAGAGCTTCAAGGCACTTAAACAACGGCTATGCGATGCCCCGATACTGGCTTACCCCACTCCCGGGGAAACGTTCGTTGTGGATGCAGATGCTAGTAATGTCGGGGTAGGAGCCGTACTCTCCCAGGTGCATGACGGCCAAGAGAAGGTGGTTGCGTACTTCAGCAAGGTGCTCTCTAAGCCAGAAAGGAACTACTGCGTGACAAGGCGGGAACTTCTAGCTTTGATCTTGGCTACGAAGCATTTTCACAAATACCTCTACGGGAGGAAGTTCGTTCTTCGCACAGACCATGCAGCCTTAAAATGGCTATTACAGTTCAAGAGTCCTGAGGGTCAGGTCGCAAGATGGATCGAAAGGCTGCAAATCTACGACTACGAAATACAGCATCGTAAAGGAAAACTCCACTCTAATGCGGATGCACTGTCCCGGAGACCATGCAGAACGGATTGTAAACATTGTGCGCGTCAGGAAGAACGGGAGCTGGTTTCAATCCAAAGAATGAGAGCCGAACCTATCGTCGGCTGGAGCGTAGATGAGATCCGGAACGCTCAGAAGGAAGACCCGGATATCGAGCCGATTCTGGCCTGGAAGGAGAACATGGAGAAACCGGATCATCAGGACATCTCTCACAGAAGCCCGACCTTAAAGGCATATTTTGCGCAGTGGGACTCCCTCCATGTCCAAGAAGGTGTTCTGAGAAGAAAATGGGAATCCTCCGACGGAAAGTCGTTTGTAATGCAGCTTGTCGTACCGCGGACGAGGGTCAAGGAGGTGTTACAGGAAATGCATGGCGGGGCGACCGGAGGCCACCTGGGAGTGAATAAGACGCTAGAAAAGGTACGAGAACGTTTTTATTGGTTAAAAGCGAAGGAAGATATAGAAGACTGGTGCAGAAAATGCGACGTGTGTGCAGCTAGCAAGGGTCCGAGAATCAAAACTCGAGGTAAGATGCACCAATACAACGTGGGAGCACCTTTTGAACGAATCGCCATTGACATCGCAGGACCCTTTCCGGAAACCGACAATGGTAATCGGTATATCCTCGTAGTGATGGACTACTTCAGTAAGTGGCCGGAAGCGTTTCCGATCCCTAACCAGGAAGCCAGAACCGTGGCGGAGCAGATCGTCTACAATTGGGTTAGCAGATTCGGTGTGCCCTTGGAATTGCATTCTGACCAAGGGCGGAACTTCGAGTCAAGAATCTTCCAAGAGATGTGTCAACTACTCGGAATCAAAAAGACAAGGACAACCCCGCTTCATCCACAGTCGGACGGTATGGTGGAGCGTTTCAATAGGACTTTGGACGAACATCTCTCGAAGGTCGTAGGTGACTACCAACGGGATTGGGACCGGCAGATTCCCTTGTTTTTGATGGCCTATAGAAGTGCCGTGCATAGCACTACTCGACATACGCCGTTCGAAATCTTATTTGGTGGAATAGCTCGTTTACCCAGTGAGGTGAAATTTGGATCTCCTACCAATGAGCCCAGAAATGAAGAAGAGTACGTGGCGGACCTTAGGGAAAGGCTTAGGGACATACACCAAAGGACCAGAAGCCAGATTAAGATGACGAGCGACCGCATGAAGACCAGGTATGATGCCAAGGCAACAACGTCAGGATTCCAGGAAGGAGATCTGGTGTGGCTGTATAATCCCCATCGCCAAAAGGGGAAATCACCTAAATTACAGCGGAACTGGGAAGGTCCCTACAGAATAATAACCCGCATCAACGATGTTGTCTACCGCATCCAGCGAGGACCGAGGGCCAAAATGAAAGTGGTTCATGTGGACCGACTGAGTCGATACAATGGCCGAAATGAGGATGCACTTGTTCGGGACGAACATGTCTAAGAGGGGGGCAGTGTAGCATAATAATAACTACGCCCCCTAAAAATATGACGCAACAAATTCCGAAGTGACTTCATTCTGGCAGAATTTTGGTTCGTACTGTCCTTTCATTCGAGGTTCGTGTCTGGGACGAAGTCTCCACAGCTCATGTCAACGAAAGAGACGAATAATATCAGGGATAAAAGGGAATTATAACTGCAAGAATTATTTCTCTTATTCCAGTGGTCGAAGAATTTGCTAGAAGTTTCTGGCTATCAGAAACTTCTGCTATATAAGGACAGATGGCGGTCAAAAAAAAACACAGTTGGTTTAGAACCGTGGCGAAGAGATTGGAAAAGTGATAATGGGCGAAGTTGTAATTTGGTGATAAATTGAAAGTTGAGAGTGAACAAGAAAAAGTAATTAGTTTGGATTTGTGAATTAAGTAATTGAAAGGAGATAAAGTGATTTGAGAGGAAAGAGACCTTGTAAGAAAAGAATTTGCGAAGAATAGTATAGTGTGAACTTGAATTGTTCTATAGACTAGAAAATAAAGAAATAAATTTCACAGAATATCGTTTTATCTACTCGAGCCGTAGCTTGCATATTACAATATTTTAAGTGCTTATAAACAACTATGTAAAGATATTTCCAAAGATATTATTCTGTGTAAAAACAATCATTATTCTAACAGGTTTCGTGAGGTTAGTGGTGATTCTAGAAAAGAATGGCAACTTGTTAAAGAAATTCAGAATAAATCTTCGGTCAGCCCACTAGTTCATAGTATTAAATGCAACGATGTCACCATTAATGACCCCAAAGATTTGGCTGAAAAATTTAACGAGTATTTCGCTTCGATTGGCATTAAGGTAGTATCGGATAGCTGTTCTGAATTCTCTAACTGCAACTGCACAGGTGTAGGTAAATCAGTCGCTCATAGTTTCTTTGCCGAACCGATAACGTCATTTGAACTGTTTTGGAAGTTCTGGGTCATGATTTCAATTTTTTAAAGAATAAATTAATACTACTACTAAACTAAAAGCAACATCAGAACCAAACTAACAGTTGAAAAACTGAATATGGAGAAGATGAAGGAGTACCACTTCAAAAACAGAAAGGAAATTGAAAATCTACGATTGGAAACCTTTACGAGAGACAAATATGTATTCGCCTTTAATATTTGGAGCTTTCATCACTATTGCAGCAGGATACATCTTTAAATCAAGAAACAGATACACCATCCATCAATGACCAAAATCTCATCGCTCCAGCCCCATCGAATTCTCTGTGGCCTTCGCTCTATCTTAAGGGGGGAGGAGTTACGCAAGCTGATCAGCCACATCCAAATCCCAACGTGTGACCGGATGTATAAGTAATTGACCTGCGGTCATTGATATCCAATTTTACTTTTGTTATTCCAAGAATTAGCTCTCTGCTAAAATTGCACTTTTACTTTTCTAAGAAATATATTTGCATTGTCAACTCACACTTAATACCTGTTCCAAAAATTGCACTTTTACTTTTTTAAGAAATATATTTGCATTGTCAACTCACACTTAATACCTGTTCCAAAAATTGCACTTTTACTTTTCTAAGAAATATATTTGCATTGTCAACTCACACTTAATACCTGTTCCAAGAATTGCACACTTACATTATATGTTATCAATAAAGAATTTTGTAATTTCAAGAAAGTCAGAATAAACTTGCCACTCGAACCTTGAACATCGTGTTTTTTTATTCTCCCCACGGGCAACACCCATAATTCGCGCGATCGATTTTTTTTTTTTTACAGATGGGATTTTTGGTTTTATTTATTTTTTTTTTGTCACGACGTCACATGTCATATACGATTACGTGTGCGCTCGACGGATGATCGCGTGTGCGCTCGACGGCAGGTAAAAGGCAACTTTGTTGAAACGCCCTGTATACGAGTATACAGTAATATGTTACAACTGATGTTCTCTCCCATTTTGGTCTTATTTTGTCCCGAGAAATCAACCACTGAAGTATTTGTCATAAAAGTGAACAAATTTTTTTTTTTTTTTTTTTTTTAATATCTTTCTTTTCTTTTTTACAGGGAAACATATGGAAGAATGTGATGCCATTCCCTCGAGTCAGCAAGTCAACGAGGCTTTTTATGAAAATTTATCTTCATCAACAAATAGCAAAGGTTCGAGTATGTAATAATAAATAGAAAGTATTTGTGGAATGTATTGAAAAACATTAATGTCTTGTAGGGTCTTGCACATCAATTCAGTTTCAAAATCCACCTTTTATCGCTCAAGCAGACACTTGCTCTAGTGAAAAAAAAGGCATATACTAATGGTAATATAATTGGCGGTCGAAACAATTGCAATTAAAATCAATTACTTTTATTGTATATATTTAAATCATAAAAGATTACTTTATTTGATTCATACTACTGGGAGATAATGGGCCGTATGAATAATAAGCTGAGAACTTGGTCGCGCTAAGGCTCAACCGATTCAAATCGAGTGTTCGATACCATGGAATATTCTCACTAAGCCTCTCAAATAAAAATTTCTTCATTCGATGTTTAGAATTTAAACAGAATAGACCGAATATTATGTGATGTATTAACTAGAGCCCGAGATTCTGAGCGTGTTTTTTAATTACACGTGCCCGTGTTTCACTCCACTATTTACACGGGTACACGTGTAGGTTCTAAAAACACGTGTCAGACCCGGGTATACGTGTAATTCTTAAAAACGCGTGCTCCATCTACAATTGGCAACGCGGCAACGGTTCCATCTACAATTGGATCGCACATCTGCCACAATTTCTACAAGACAAGTTGCATCTTTACTTGATCCGCGTTACAAAGATCTTGAACATGAAGGCTATAACGTAAGAGTCGCCATAAGAGAGAAATTAAAGCAATTTCTTAAGGAAAATACACCGATTGAGATTACTACGGCATGAAGTAGTAGTAATACTATTACAGAATTTTCGTTACAGAAGAAAACTGCTTTAGAAGTTCTATATAAAGCAACAGTTACTAATCGAAACGAAGTTGGAAGTCAACTAGAAGCATATTTCAGGGAACCCCAGTTAAAGTTTGACCTAAACACATATGAGTGGTGGAAATGTAGAGAGGCCATTGCACATTTAGCACGGAGGTATTTATGCATACCAGCAACTTCTGTTAGCTCAGAACGTTGCTTTTCTACAGCTGGAAGTATAGTCACTTTTAAAAGGGCTTCATTACTTCCAGAAAATGTGGACTTATTAGTGTTTCTTTATCAAAATAGAAAAACAATTCCAGAATTTGACGCTTCGAAATCGTTCACGAAATAAAAAGTAATAACACCCACAGTCAATCCGCATTTGTTTCGTTTTTCTCTAATATTAAATATAATACTATGTTATTCAAATCAAATGTACATATGTATATTGCAAAATATAATTTAATCGACTTTCCGTGAATAAATCTATATTTCATTTTAAACACATAAAGAAAACATCGTAGGTTCGTAGGATACTGTATCCCTCTATTCCGGAATTTTTATAAATCGAGTCACAAAGGATTTCTTTTAGACTGACACCTGAATCATCAAAAATCGTCCATTAACTAGAAAGTTATATACATATATGACAAAACTTTCATTTCAAAATGCCAACCAGAACGAACCGTGTAAATAAATACACGTGTAAATCGTATACACGTGTATTTGAGGCACGATCCGAAGTACACGTGCTAATTCACGAAAGAGCTACACTGCATCAAAAAATTGCACATACAGCCGATAATTTCGCACATAAAAAGGCTTATTCCTAAAAATAAAAGATTATTTTAGAAAATTTTATTAAATATCATTTCTTTCATCTATAATGCACAGTAATTAACTTTTTTTATTTAAATATTTTACTTGTAGGATAAAAAAAAAACAAAAATCAAAATTCAACTTCATAAATTTACCTCAAATAATTGCACATACAGTACATATAAACATAAATTTATTGTTATTTTAAAGGCTTTAAATGGGCATTAATAGGATGTATGGTATCATTTGGCTAAAATGACTTCCCTCAAACGATTTTTCATTGATTCCACCAATTTTGTAGTTTCATCAGGAGATATGTTGTGCCACTCCTCTAGTATAACGTGCTTCAACTGCTGTCTATTTGTTATATTATGCTGCCGGACTTTTCGTTCCAATAAATCCCACAGATGCTCAATTGGATTGAGATCGGGCGATTGAGGGGGGTGTGGGAGAGTTGATTTGCAATTGTAGATTAACCAAGTTCTTATTAATTCGGAATTATGTTTGGGGTCATTATCTTGCACCAGCATAAATCCGTTTCCTATTCCCAATTTTTGAGCACTGGCTTTAAGGTTATCTTTTAATATTGACAAATAAAATATTATCCAACGCCTTTAGCTGCCATGGCACCCCAAACCATGACATTCCACCGCCATGTTTAACAGTCGGAATTAAGTTTTCATTATTCATGGAAGTATTGGGTTTTCGCCACACAAAACGTCGACCATCTGAATCAAATATATTGTATTTACTCTCGTCGACAAAAATTACTTGTTTCCAGAACTCATCTGGTTTGTTAACATAGTCTTTGGCATACTCCAAGCGCTTGATGGCATTTTGCTTTGATATGAAAGGTTTTCTACGAGCTACGAACCCTTTGTAACCCTTAGTATGTAACAAATTGCGAATGGTTTGAGGATTTACCGCTGGTCCCCCAGATACTTCAAGGTTTGTAACTGTTTGAGGTGCCCCAATTTTTGGATCAGCCTTGACCATTCGCTCAATAACTCGTTCATCTCGCGCAGTTAGGATTTTTTTCTGCCTCTTCCTATAGCCATGTCATATGAATTATTTTTTTCAAAATTTTTTACTACGGATTGGATTGTGGCACAAGGTCTACTAACTGTTTTACTAATTTCTCCGTAACTTTTTCCCTCAGCTTTTAACTTTACAATTATTTTTTTAACATCTATAGGCACTTTCTTATGATTGCCTTCCATTACTTTTTTTTTTGTTTATTTAGTTTTCAAAGAATAAAATAAAAGACCACCAAATGTGAGTGTATACTACTAAATATCTTAAACTTCTATTGACTGTACACAGCAGCAAAAATATTTACCGTTACGTGTATTTACGACAGAAACAGGGTGTATGTGCAATTAATTGAGTCGATTTTAGGCTGTAAGCACAACCTTTGGGTGTGTTCGTCAAAAAAAACTTTTTTTTAAAATTTTTCTTTTTTTAATCCTGATTAACATATGACACCGAAAAATATTTGATTAACTTTTTAACGATGGCGTTGTATTTTGGAAAAAAAAAATACGGTTTCATTGGTAAATGATTTGCTGTATGTGCAATTTTTTGATGCAGTGTAAATACACGTGTAGTCCGTGTATCCGTGTACACGTGAAATAGAGGGCTCTAGTATTAACCATTGAAATGGAAGTGACCCAGGAGCACGTTCGCCATGTTTGGCGTTGGGGAAACCATACAAATTTTAATGCAGCAAAAGTTGCGCGTGAATTCTGTGATGGCAGACATATCACAAGTGAAATGAAGAAGGCAATTTAGGGGCTCAAAGATAATTACTCCACAGGAAGGCCAGTTGACCTGAATAATGATCTACTACGTAACACCAAGAAAAAAAATCCTATCGCATTCGTTAAAGAATTACCCGAAAAGTTGAATTCCACAGTGTACAGGTAATTAAAAGCAGTGAAGACAGTCTTTGTTTAAAAAGTGGGTACCGCAATATTTTGTGCGAAAGGAATCTACAGCAACGAATAACTTGCTTCGTTGCTTCGATCGAGCGAAGAGCCGTGTTGTTTAAGTTGCTTGAAGACCAAACCTCTGATGTGCTTATGATTAGCGAAACAAAGCTATCCCAGAAGCACAAATTGGGGCACAATAAATACAGACTTGTCAGAAGAGACCGACCCAACTACACACGAGGAGGAGGTGTTGCGATTTTCATTAAAAAACAACTCTCCATAGTGGAAAGAGGATGTACATGATAGCACTCTATGCACCTGAAGCTACTCAATCTACGTTATTTATTTCGGAGCTCGAGATACTTTTTCGATGCCTAAGGCTGAAGTCGGAGGAGAATTATTTCATCATGGCCGGAGATCTAAACGCCAAACATAGAGATTGGGGAAATAACACACCTAATCCTAGAGGGAACCTACTATTCAATTGATGGGGTCGGCACAGTGTCGAGTGTAAACTCGATTTGAAAGCTACAGATAGTCCGTCGTTTCCTAGAAGCGGCTCTTATCTGGATCTTATGCTGTTCAACGTACGGTTACAACTGACCGACATGGACCGACAAACTATAAACCGCCTGCACACATTTGTGTATGACAGTGACCATTGCGGACTTAGTGCCGTAATAACGATTTCCAACGAAATTGCGGAGTTGGAGGAGTTTGTCCAAACGTACTCCTACAATTATAGTAGGACGCGTTGGACTCGCTTATCAAGAACTTTGACAAGAGCACTCTCCTCGAATTCGCTCTACCCACCGTCCAATAGGAATCTGTCAAACGAGGAGATTGACTGGTACCTAAAACAAATAGACGAAACAATTAAACGAACTATGGACAATACAATACCTCGGTATCAACATACTGACAACGCAGACATATTACGCAATGCAACAATTGACGCACTACACCAACACAAAAGTAGACTGCTGTCGAGAGTAAAAACCTTGTACCGACAGTTTACTGACAGACAAAACTCGGAGGTTAGGACGCTGAAGTCGTTGATTAAAAACCTCCAGAAATTAATTAGAGAAAATTAAAGTCTTTATGTAAATTTGCATTGGAACAACAAAATTCGGGCTGTAAAATCCAACAAAACGAGTATGTTCCCGCAAATAAATAAAATATTTCGGAGGAATAATCAAAATCAAAACGACCTTCCGTGTCTTAAGATCCCCCGAACGACGAACAATGGACGAATACTTATAACAGCAGGTATAGATCCAGATAACGCAGTAGAGGATGACAACTTCTTTGTGATTGAAGATCCGCAGGAGAAGGAAGAGGCTATAGGAGCGACTTTCCAGGAAGTGTTCAAAGTGAATGATATCATCTGTCCGAACCACGACCTGGAAAGTCGCGTGATTGTGCACAACTTCTACCTTTGAAATGATATAGAGCACTGGCGATCCGAGAACATAGGTTTTACGAGTTCAATGACGATAACATGGCAAAAAATGTCATCGCCGATGAAAGGGTACATCCTCCGTACCAAATGCGGCCGTTTTTACTTCAAATCGGCTCGGAATCGATCCAGCAGCTCTGCGTAATATGCCCGGTGATCGTTTTACCCTTTTCATGGTAATCGATGTGAATAACACCGCGTGCATCCCAAAAAATTGTCGCCATGACCTTGTTTGCTGACAAAGCCGCCTTGGCCTTCCTCGGCTTCGATTCACCATGAGAAGTCCATTGTTTTGGCTGTTCCTTGGTTTCTGGTGTGTTATGGCGAATCCAGGTTTCATCCACGGTTGCGAAACGGCCCAAAAACTTAGCCGAATTTTTCTGGAACATCGCCAAACACACCTTTGAAGTTGTCAAACGAATGCGTTTTTTTCATTTCATTTTTAATGCACTTTTATTTTTAAATTCATTATAACTTAATTGCTAGACAAAAAACGCTTAAAACTAGCTTAACTAACTTACTATTCTTATTCTAACTTACTGGCCCTATGCGGGCGCTCTAAGCTAAACCTAACACTGAAAACTATGTCTTTCGACGTAACGAACTTGAAAATTGGTTGTTTATTTAGTTTTTCTTTTTAATTTTAATAATTTAATTTTAATTTTTGCTAAGAAAATTATTATACAAAAAACAAAAATGAACTTTTTTTTTTTTATTCTTATATATATAACTTAACAAACTACCTTAAAATAAATCTTAAACTATCTTAATCTACCTTAATTTATTTTACTCTACCTTACGTAATTATATACGTAATTTTTTTTTTAATTTTTTTTGTTTTTATTTTATCAAGTGCTGTTTATTATTTTTTTATTTTTTTTTTTTGTTTTTTTTGTTTTTTTTTTTGTCCATCGAAGTGCTGTAATGATGAACTTATATTTATTTATTTATTTATTTTTTTTATTTTTACCTATACACTATATATAAAATACCTAAACCTAAAACTCTGTAAGTCGGCCATGGGCAAGAACAGCCAACTTTAAATCCCAAACAGGCTACAATGGGAAACGACGAAGGAGTTTCCTCTCCTTCGGCTGGCCACCAGAAATGACCGTACTGACTTTGTACGTCCTCAATATCACGACCCGACACCGCCCTACTAAACCGGAGACGCTCCACACTGCCGTGCGCAACGTCTCTGTCGTAGTTGAGTCGCCTATCCACAGCTGTCCGAGCAACGTGGAAGATTAGCGGCACTGCCAATCTGTCCTGGATCAGACCTTTCTCATCAAAATAGAGGAACGCCTCTGGGGGAACAAAGCCGTTAAGGCGCACTCTCTCGTGATACTCATAATTGGGGTAATAAGCCCCAGAGATCAGGTTGTTCGTCGAGCTCATTGCTCTTGCAATGTGCCTTCGAATCAGCTTGATAACGAAATTATCCACTCTTATTAGATTAGCCCTGTTGTATAGGACCTCACTGGGATAGAATTTTATGTACTGGGACTCCGGTGTTCTGTATAAATGAAGGCAAGCCCTCTCAAACACCCGAATCTTTTCCAACAAGCTTGCTCCCACATTGAACCACACGGGACATCCATATACGAGCATGGGCCGGATGAGGACCCTGTAGCAGATTACCTTTACCCTTGCATCGAGTTGCTTGCTATAAAAAAGTCTCTTTGTAAGGGCAAAAGCACCTTTGGCTCTGGCCAGAGCAGCATCTATATGTTTGTTAAAATATAGATATTGGTCTAACGAGAGCCCCAGGTATCTGACTACACTTCGACACGTAAGTGGCTGTCCGTGCGGTCCAACTATTGAGAAGTTTCGCCAATTCTTTCTGGTATCCCTAGAGGCACCAGACAACGGCGTCCTAAAAAGAATGGTTTCCGATTTCTGGAAGTTGATCTTCAACTTCCAGTCATCGCAATATCGCTGAATCTTATCGAAGTCACGTTGCAAGAGAATTGCATTGACCTCGATTTTTGGTCCTGATCTGTACGCGATCAAGTCGTCTGCATACGCTATGGCATGGTGGAGTGATCCTATGAGATCGCTCGTGTAAATGTTGAAAAAGATCGGTGAATTAACCGCACCTTGTTGCAGACCGTTTTTAATTTGAAATGTTCCAGCAGAAGTCACATTGCCATTTTTGACGATGAACTGTCTACTGGTGAGCATGTTATGAAGTATGTACAGCAGTGGTTTGCTTATGCCCAGTCTGCTCAGCTTGTAGAAGAGTCCCTCTAGCCATACGGTGTCGAAGGCCTTCTCCAAGTCAATCAGGCAGGCACCCGTGCACTGTTTCTTGCTTTTGTTCCATTGTATATTTGATACCAGTTTAGACGCGGCATGTATTGTATCATGCCCCGCCTTAAAACCGAATTGGTTATCCGGAATTATATTACTGTTCTCAGTATACTTAAGCAAAGCTCTATTGATCACTTTTTCGAATACCTTGCTGAAGGAGACTTATCGACCGGAGATTTGCCGGATTGGAGGTGTCCTTACCCCTTTTGGGGATGGGTTGTATCCCTGCTGTTTTCTAATGCGCTGGATAATGTGCATTATTCAGCGCATTGTTAAACAGAGTGGTGCAAATGTTCACCGCTTCTAGAGGGAGATGTCGAAGCACAATGTTCAATACTCCATCGATTTATGCAGATTTCTTCCTCCTTAATGAGTCGAAGATCGCTTGGAGCTCTACCTTCGATATATACGGGGGATGTAACCTTTCATCGGCGATGACATTGTTTGCCATGTTGTCGTCATTGAACTCGGTAAAACCTATGTTCTCGGATCGCCAGTGCTCTATATCATTTCGAAGATAGAAGTTGTGCACAAGGACGCGATTTTCCAGGTCGTGGTTCGGGCAAATGGTATCATTCACCTTGTACACTTCCTGGAAAGTCGTTCCAATAGCCTCTACTTTCTCCTGCGGATCTTTGATCACAAGGAAGTTGTCATCCTCTACTGCATTATCTGGATCTATACCTGCTCTTATAAGTATTCGTCCATTGTTCGTCGTTCGGGGGATCTTAAGACACGGAAGGTCGTTTTGATTTTGATTATTCCTCCGAAATATTTTATTTATTTGCGGGAACATACTCGGGTTGTTGGATTTTACAGCCCGAATTTTGTTGTTCCAATGCAAATTTACAGAAAGTCTGTAATTTTCTCTAATTAATTTCTGGAGGTTTTTAATCAACGACTTCAGCGTCCTAACCTCCGATTTTTGTCTGTCAGTAAACTGTCTGTACAAGGTTTTTACTCTCGACAGCAGTCTACTTTTGTGTTGGTGTAGTGCGTCAATTGTTGCATTGCGGAATATGTCTGCGTTGTCAGTATGTTGATACCGAGGTATCGTATTGTCCATAGTTCGTTTAATTGTCTCGTCCATTTGTTTTAGGTACCAGTCAATCTCCTCGTTTGACAGATTCCTATTGGACGGTGGGTAGAGCGAATTCGAGGAGAGTGCTCTTGTCAAAGTTCTGGAGAAGCGAGTCCAACGCGTCCTACTATAATTGTAGGAGTACGTTTAGACAAACTGCTCCAACTCCGCAATTTCGTTGGAAATCGTTATTACGGCACTAAGTCCGCAATGGTCACTGTCATACACAAATGTGTGCAGGCAGTTTATAGTTTGTCGGTCCATGTTGGTCAGTTGTAACCGTACGTCGAACAGCATAAGATCCAGATAAGAGCCGCTTCTAGGAAACGACGGACTATCTGTAGCTTTCAAATCGAGTTTATACTTGACACTGTGCTGACCCCACCAATTGAATGGTAGGTTCCCTCTATGATTAGGTGTGTTATTTCCCCAATCTCTATGTTTGGCGTTAAGATCTCCGGCCATGATGAAATAATTCTCCTCCGACTCCAGCCTTAGGTATCGAAAAAGTGTCTCGAGCTCTGAAATAAAGAAAGTAGATTGAGTAGCTTCAGGTGCATAGAGTGCGACCAAGTACATCCTCTTTCCACTACGGAGTGGGATGCACACGATACACGCTTCCAGCTCCTGGAACCTTCGCACTTCACCGCTGTACATAACTTTAAATTGCAGTTGTTTGCGTATGAAGATCGCAACACCTCCTCCTTGTGTGGAGTTGGGTCGGTCTCTTCTGAAAATATTGTATTTATCGTGCCCAATTTGTGCTTCTGGGATAGCTTTGTTTGGCTAACCATCGCTCGATCCTAATCAGCGAATTCACATTCACCGCAAGGATCTTCAAGGATTGCTCCTCCATGTTCGTAACCATTACGACTGGAGGTGCGTTAGGCCCGGCAGAAGTGTGTAGATCTGGTCCACCCTCTTCGCATGCTCCTGTACCTGACGTTGAAGCTGCTCCGTCTGCCCTTGAATAGAGAGCAAGATGGCCAGCAAGTCAGTTTGAGCCTCCGGTGCTCTATTCGCTGGGGCCTGAGAAGCAACCTTCGGTCTTTTCTGTTCCTTGTTTCCCCGACCTGCCGCCATTTGAGCGTAGGTCACTTGGGGAGTCACGGATTGTGTTTGAATTGAAGCAGGTGGACGTTGCACTACGACCTTCTCCTGACGAACCAGATTTACTTTCTTAATATACTGGAACTTAGGACAACCTCGGTAGTTTGCGGTATGTCCCGAGTTCTTGCATAAAGCACACGAGAGCTGGCTCTTATCTGCCACTCCATCCTTACCCAGAATGCATTCCTCTGCTTTGTGGTTCTTTCCACACTTGACACATCGAGGCTGCATTTCGCAGTTCGACGCGGCGTGCCCGAACCTTTTGCAGCGAACACATTGCAAAATGTTTTCGCTCCTTCTTAATTTTTCCCATGCGACAACCTGGTAGTCTAGGACTTTAATACTCCTTAGACCATCCAGCTTGCTATTGGGTGAAAGCTGAGCTAGGAAGAACTGCAGTTTCTGCTTCTCCCTTTTTGCCTTAGCTGTGGTGAATGGCTTGACCCCTACGAATTTGAGCTCGTTGCACTCTTTCTCTTTAAGCAGCGCAAGGAGCGTCTCCGGATCAGTATACGGGTCTATCCCCCTCAGCAGCACTGTTTACCGCTTTTCCCCCTTCGGGGTGAAGGAGAAGAACTCCGTCGTCGTGTCCCTAAGTAATTCTTTAATTTTTTTTATATTCTTCCACTGTATTACAGTGGATAGCATGTCTATTTTCGTTTAATCTTTTGATAGAAAAATTACTGCCTATGGCCGACTTACATAGTTCGATGGTATCCTTCAGCTCAATTTTATACGTGTTAATTGGCGGCACCCTCGTTTTTGTAATCGTCATCTTTTGCTGTTGCTTCTGCTGTAGTTGTTTTTGCTGTTGTTTCTGCTGCTGCTGTTGCTCCTGCTGCTGTTGTTGCTGCTGCTGCTTCTCTTTCTGCTGTAGTTGCTGCTTTTTCTGCTGCTGCTGGGGTTTTTGTCCATTTGATTGCAGCGTTTTCTGCTGCTGTTGTTGCTGCTGCTTGTTCTTCAGCTGTTGTTGCTGCTGCTGCTTCTGCTGCTGTTGTTGCTGCTGCTTGTTCTTCAGCTGTTGTTGCTGCTGCTGCTTCTGCTGCTGTAGTTGCCGCTGGCTTTCTGGCCTCTGCTGCTGTAGTTGTTGTTGTTGTTGTTGAGCGCGCTCTAGCTCTACCACCACCGTCGGACATATACGTTACTTCAACAGAGTCATCCGACCTCTGCCGCTTCTTATCTGTTGCTGCTGCTGTTGCTGTACCCGGCGCCCCTTCCCTCGCTCAACTTGGCAGCTGTTCAGCCGAAGCTGATTTGGAGGGACGCTTTACCAGGTTAGAAGAAGGTTTCAGCTTTCTTCTCCTTTTCCCCACACTTGCAGTTGAGACTGTTGCAGCCTGGCCTGTATGTACTGCATCGGCTGATGCTGTCACCCCACCAGCTGGTCCCGCTATTGGGAGCGCGGACCGCTCACTCTCCATCGCCTTATGTTTGTTCTTATTTATATGGTTTTCAAATATTTTAAATAAATGAAAAAAAAAAGTCCAGAATTTAATATTCCCCAGTCCGGGATTGAACCAGGGTCACTGGTTTAGTAGAACACCACCACTCCTACTAGGCTAACTCGCCACTTGAAATTTCACTGTCTAACCTTCTACTTTAAAAACGCCACGATTTTAAATGAGAAGCCGAAACACATGTGAACACTATGAAAGTCTGTGAACGACTGTCAAACGAATGCGTTTGTTGTCGATTGTGAGCAAACGCGGCACTCATCTTGCGGAAAGTTTTTTCATGTCCAAATATTTATATAAAATCGAAATTACTGAGCCATGTGATAAGCCTGTGGCCTCTTCAAGCTCGAGCACTTTCACTCGCCGATCGTCCATTATCAAACCATGGATTTTGTCGACCATTTCTGGTGTGGTGACCTCAATTGGGCGACCAGAACGTTTGGCGTCACTTGTGCTTGAACGACCGCACCGAAATAGAGTAAACCAGTGGTGAATGGTTCCAATCGGTGGTGAAGAGACCCCATAATATTTGTCAAGCTTTTGTTTGGTTTGCGTGACAGTTTTTTCTCGCAAAAAATAGTGTTTCATGAGCACTCGAAATTCACTTTTTTCCATTTTAACGAAAATGCTAGTAGCCGTCTATATAAAATGGCTGCCACAAAAAAACTATTTGACAGATCTGTCTGAAAATTTGGGTGCGTTCTTTTGAAAGATGATTCTTGACAAAAAAAAAAAATTAATTTAAGGTGACGACACAATTTGTGTTAATTTTCTAAACTGGTATCGGATACCCAATGGAACAAAAGCAAGAAACAGTGCACGGGTGCCTGCCTGATTGACTTGGAGAAGGCCTTCGACACCGTATGGCTAGAGGGACTCTTCTACAAGCTGAGCAGGCTGGGCATAAGCAAACCACTGCTCTACATACTTTATAACATGCTCACCAGTAGACAGTTCATTGTCAAAAATGGCAATATGACTTCTGCTGGAACATTTCTAATTAAAAACGGTCTGAAACAAGGTGCGGTTAATTCACCGATACTTTTCAACATTTACACGAGTGACCTCATAGGATCACTTCACCATGCCATAGCATACGCAGACGTCTTGATCGCGTACAGATCAGGACCAAAAATCGAGATCATTGCAATTCTCTTGCAATGTGACTTCGTTAAGATTCAGCTATATTGCGATGACTGGAAGTTGAAGATCAACTTCCAGAAATCGGAAACCATTCTTTTTAAGACGCCGTTGTCTGGGGCCTCTAGGGATACCAGGAAGAATTGGCGAAACTTCTCCATCGTGGGACCACACGGACAGCCACTTACGTGTCGAAGTGTAGTCAGATACCTGGGGCTCTCGTTAGACCAATATCAATATTTAAACAAACATATAGATGCTGCTCTTGTCAGAGCCAAAGGTGCTTTTGCCCTTACAAAGAGACTTTTTTATAGCAAGCAACTCGATGCAAGGGTAAATGTAATCTGCTACATGGCCCTCATTCGGCCCATGATGCTCCGTGTGGTTCAACGTGGGAGCAAGCTTGTTGGAAAAGATTCGGGTGTTTGAGAGGGCTTGCCTTCATTTATACAGAACACCAGAGTCCCAGTACATAAAATTCTATCCCAATGAGGTCCTATACAACAGGGCTAACCTAATAAGAGTGGATAATTTCGTTATCAAGCTGATTCGAAGGCACATTGCAAGAGCAATGAGCTCGACGAACACCCTGATCTACGGGGCTTATTACCCCAATTACGAGTATCACGAGAGAGTGCGTCTTAACGGCTTTGTTCCCCCAGAGGCGTTCCTCTATTTTGATAATAAGGGTCTGATCCAGGACAGATTGGCAGTGCCGCTAATCTTCCACATTGCTCGGACAGCTGTGGATAGGCGACTCAACTACGACAGAGACGTTGCACACAGGAGTGTGGAGCGTCTCCGGTTTAGTAGGGCGGTATCGAGTCGCCATATTGAGGACGTACAACGTCAGTACGGACATTTCTGGTGATTAGCCGAAAGAGAGGAAACTCTTCGTTGTTTACTCCTAATCCAGGGTAGCCTGTTTGGGGTTTAAAGTTGGCTGTTCTTTTCCATGGCCGACTTACATAGTTTAGGTTTAGGTATTTTAAATATATTGTGTATAGGTAAAAAAAAAATTGAAAATAAAAAAAAAAAATGTATAAATTTTTATCACAGCAGTTGGATAGAAAAAAAAATATAAAAAAAACAGCACTTGATAAAACAAAAAAAATTAAAAGAAAAACGAAAAAACAAAAAAAAGTACGTATATAATTACGTAAGGTAGAGTAAGATAGTTAAGTTATATATATAAGAATAAAAAAAGTTCATTCACTAAGTTTTTATCTATAATAATTTTCTTAGTAACAATTATAATTAAAAGAATTAAATAAATAAAAAAATGTTCAAGTACGTTACGTCGAAAGACATAGTTTTAAGTATGAGGTTTAACTTAGAGCGCCCGCATAGGGCCAGTAAGTTAGAATAAGAATAGTTAAGTTAGTTAAGCTAGTTTTAAGCGTTTTTTGTCTAGCAATTAAGTTTCAATGAATTTATTAATAAAAATGCATTAAAAATGACAAAAAAAATTAAAATACAGCCGAGACGTCGCACAGAACATTGAGGAGCGTCTCCGATTCAGTAGTCGGTATCGGGCCGCGATATTAAAGATGTGTTGAAGCAGCACCAGTAATTCTGGTGGTTACTCAAGGGAGCTCCCTCGTCGATCCCTTTTGATCCGGGGTAGGCCGAATACGGCAAAGTGGCCGGCTTATATAGTTCTTAGGTGTCTAGGTCCAGGTAGTTTAAGTTTATTTGTACAAAAAAAAAAAAAAAACATTAAAAACAACAGCACAAAACAAAAAAAACAAAAAAAACACCACTTGGCTAAATCAAAAAATCACAAAAAAAGGGCATATTTGATTATGCATGTAGTAAGCGGTCTTCGTCTGATTCTAGTTCTCGGCACAACCGGTGGTATTCTCCGACTTCATTTCTCTTTTTATTTATGTCGTGAACCAAATTCTTTTTCTTTTTTGAGAACGTAGCACGGCAAATAATAATAATTCTTCATCCGAGCTGCTTGACATTTTATTGAAATTAAAATCTTAATTATTTTTGACCGCTCTCTGTTTGACGTTCTTAACTGCGGCGTTAAGGACGCCACGTCAAAATAATCTAAGCGACGCGTAAAATGATCTCATCGCGGCGTTAAAAACGCTCTCTGTTTGACGGAACCTTTAGAGTAAGATAGTTATGTACATAGTTTTAAGCGTTTTTGTGTAGCATGTAAGTATGAGAATGAATTAAAATTAAAAAAAAGACAGTCAAGTGTTCCAACTATTGAAACTAATACCATGACCAGTTCAAGAGAGCGACTCCTTCGTATTCATACAACCATCTATACCGTTTCTTGCCATAAGTCCATATAGGCATCAATATTTTCCAGTATCACAAATTGAATACCAAGGATGTCTACAAAACGAAGAACGGAAATATCTCAATCAGTGTGAAATACATTTACTCAACCACAGAACAACAATTTGTTCCCTATTGCACTCTCAAGACCGCCAGTCCAAGAAAAATGTGGATTTAGCTACACAACCAGAATCACTGGAATTCGCCTTCCAACAAGAAGAAACTCTTTCAATACTCAGCAGCAAATTGCTCGGAGTAGAACTATAAATAAAAAATAAACTAGCTCAAAGTTGTGTCATCAGACAACCAACAATGACTATTAATTCTCACAATTTCTACACAACGAACTTTGCTGTATCATTTTTTACTAGCGCTTAACTTAAGTCAACTATTAAGGCTACCGCCTCAAGAATAACTCCAAGATACGCTCCAGGAAACAAATGAAGATAATGAATTCATTATTCGCAGCGATGATGACTTTGCATTATTAATGAAGGGAGTCGCCGACCAAAAACTCAACAAACATTGCCCAATTTAATAATTCATCATGACATACATACATACATACATACATCAATACTCCATTGGCTACTTCTCGCTATTTGCTGTTCTGTTGCTGATAATTCTAACTCTTTACCAAAGAAGGAAGACGAAGAAGACTCTAAATCCGAAAAACATAGTATTTGAACTCCAGGATCTCAACGCCAGGGATAATGTTGAACACCGTGGTTTCTTCGCGACAGTTATCCAGCTTTCCCAACGTGCATTCCACACTCGATACGTACCGAAATCCTACACACTTCACTATCCACATTAAGATTCCCACAGTGCACTCACTACACTCGATACGTACTGAATTCTAGAGGTAGCATCACATTTCGTTTGGCGACGATCATACACCTGTTATTTCCCACACTTTTTCCATAGTTCTATTCCCACGATTTCCTGTAATGTAAAATAGTATTTATGCTGATGCATTTTTATAAATACAGTCGCTTGTCGAAAATCAATCCAAGTCTCACTAGATCTTTTCAGACAGTAAAGCCGTCTGTCAGGTAGTTAACTAATTTATGATAATTTTGAACATGTTTTCAAATTTAAATTCAAAGTCTTCTTATTAAGTTTCTAAATAAAGCAAGGTATCTAATTAAATTAGATTAATCGTTTCCTATACGCTGAGGCCATAGTGATATAGTTGGTTAATTTTTCCCAATCGTCAGTATTTTCTCCACTAAGTACACGGATTATCGAGTTTTCTGTCGGACGGGTTGTTTCAAAAAAAAATTAATCTGATTTCATTTAAAACAGGGAACACGCCTAAAAAATGGTGAATGTTCTCTTCTTATCTCATGTTACATAACGTATGGTTCACTCCAAAACAATTTTCATTGTAGCGAATCAGGTCACATACATATGTAGGTATTGCCATAAAAATTCATGTCATTTTGCTAAGATTATACTCACTCAAAAAGTGTCTCGAAGTATTACAACAGCTCGTAGCCTATCCAATTTCATCGAAACTCCCATTGCTTGCAGTTTATAAATAAGCAGTTATAAGCGGCAAAGAATGCATAAACTTTCTTTTTTTCTGTAAGCTTGAGATAAATGATTGATGCTAGATTATAAATGTTATCCATAGTAGAATACTTTTCCCTAAAGCCAGAATGATATTCTGTCAAAATATTGTTTCTTTTCACCCATGCGTATAGCCTCGCATCTAGGATTCATATAATCATATCATAATCTTTCCTACACAATTCATAAAGGAGATGCCTCTGTAAGGTTATGTCCCCTTTCTGAAAATAGGGAAGACGATTGTTTCATTGAAATTTTCGTCTATACAGCATTCACTAAACATTCTATAGATAGACGCCAGTTGCTCCAGACAACCATTTGTTGCATTTATGAAGAAGTAATCCTACCTCCCCCTGGTGCTTTGATCAGCTTTGCTTTTTTAAGTATAATTTTTATTTCTTCTATGAAAATAGGTTTATCCAATTCACGATCTTCAGCTAAATTTGGTGCGTATAGCATATGCTTCGCAGTTTCATTTGGGTTTAGAAGTGAACTACATATATTATGCTCCAAGTTCTGAGGATGAGATTCAAGGGCATGTCTGCTGACCTTGGTTTCGAACTTATCTCGCTAGTTTCCACCACTCGTTGGTGTCTTTTACCGTGCCAAGCTTGAGGTATAGTCATTAGTAATACAATTATTTGCTTCTTTTGCAGACTGTCTTATATTGACGTTGAGCTCTCAGGTAGTTTTCTTTGCTTCTTTTGCCGACTGTCTTATATTGACGTTGAGTTCTCATGTAGTTTTCTTTTCCCTTCTCGATTTCTAGTTCTTCTGAATGAATTAAGCAATTTGTAAGATTTTGTCTGGCCTCTCCATACTCTGTATTGTATCCTTTTTGACTAGAAGCATTTTTTATTATTACGATACATTGAGTTACGGCTAATCCCTTTATAATATTGTAGAGTGAACGCACTCGCAACTTAACGAGTCGTTGAGTTAAAATCGTCGCCGACCTTCAAGGGTCATGTACGAGGGTGGGTCACTAATATTATTTTCAGACAGACCTGTCAAATAGTTTTTTTTTTTTTTGTTGTAGCCATTTTATACAGGCGCCACTTGCATTTTCGTTAAAATGGAAAAAAGTGAATTTCGAATTCTCATTAAACACTATTTTTTGCGAGAAAAAACTATCACGCAAACCAAACAAAAGCTTGACAAATATTATGGGGACTCTTCACCATCGATTGAACCATTCACCACTGGTTTACTCAATTTGGGTGCGGTCGTTCAAGCACAAACGTTCTGGTCGCCCAATTGAGATCACACCAGAAATGGTCGACAAAATCCATGGTTTGATAATGGACGATCGGCGAGTGAAAGTGCGCGAGCTTGAAGAGGCCACAGGCTTATCACATGGCTCAGTAATTTCGATTTTACATAAATATTTGGACATGAAAAAACTTTCCGCAAGATGAGTGCCCCGTTTGCTCACAATCGACAACAAACGCATTCGTTTGACAACTTCAAAGGTGTGTTTGGCGATGTTCCAGAAAAAATCACCAGAGTTTTTGGGCCGTTTCGCAACCGTGGATGAAACCTGGATTCGCCATAATACACCAGAAACCAAGGAACAGTCAAAACAATGGACTTCTCCTGGTGAATCGAAGCCAAGGTGGGTTTGTCAGCAAACAAGGTCATGGCGACAGTTTTTTGGGATGCGCGCAGTGTTATTCACATCGATTACCTTGAAAAGGGTAAAACGATCACCGGGCATATTACGCAGAGCTGCGAGCTGCTGGATCGATTCCGAGCCGATTTGAAGCAAAAACGGCCGCATTTGGCGAAGACAAAAGTTCTTTTTCACCAGGACAACGCACCGGCGCACAAGTCCGCAGTCGCAATGGCAAAATTGCATGAGTTAGGCTACGAACTCCTCCCTCATCCAGCATATTCCCCAGATTTATCCCCCTGCGACTATTTCTTGTTTCCAAACATGAAGAAATGGCTCGGAGGTAAGAGATTTGGGTTAAATGAAGAGGTCATCGCTGAAACAAACGCTTATTTTGAGGAGCTCGAGAAATCGTATTATTTGGAGGGCATCAACAAAGTGGAGAAACGTTGGATGAAGTGTATATAGCTAAAAGGAGACTATGTTGAAAAATAAAATGCTTTTATACCGAAAAGAGTGTTCCTTATTTTATTTTTCAGGGACTTATTGACCCACCCTCGTATATATCACATTTTTCTTTTTTGTTTTTTTCCCTTGTCGTGTAAGCAACACATCTAACCATTTCCTTTTGTTTAATTTTATTTTTGAAGTACATATTAAATAGATTTACATTAACTTTATATGCCTTCTAATTTAATTTATACAACATTCTGGCGACGAATATCTCTAATTATATTCCCATCGAACCAACGATTGCTGAGTATTTTACGGATTTTATCCAGGCAGCAGTACCGTGAAAAGTAACCTCAAACGATGGATGCCACACAATTTGTCGAGTTCAAACAACTGCAACGGGACCTCATCAATCGTTTGGTTGGACATCGGACAAACAAAACGAAAATACAAGCGACAGTGAAATTACTCGAATAATAAGAAATTTTCGATGTGACACATTTGATCCCGCAACATCGGCTGAAACCTTTGTGGATTGTTTTGAAGCACGTTGTCGCATCTACGGTCTTGACAAGCATCCAACCGACGAAGAATACTTGAACGCGGAAAAGGAATTATTCCTATCGTCCCTCAAACCCGAGCAGTACAAGGAGGTAAAGGTGACATTCGCGGACGCCACAGAGGAATTTGACAAACAAAAATACGAAGCGATTAAAGCAAAATTCATTCGGTTATACCAAGTAAAGACAACACGATTTAAGGCCTTACCACCTTCTGGAATTGCGTGAGGGGTAGTCATCAAACCTTCGAAGCGTACGCAAACCGCTTGAAAGAAATCAGCCGCGATTGTGGTTACGAGAGAAACGACAACTCAGAAACCTGCTATCGTCATACAGGAACTTAGAAATGTTGCTTTGCTTAATAGAGAAGTTGATTGGTAGATATTCTGACCATATCACTTCCTCAATATTAAACTTTGCCATATAAATCAACAATTCTTGTGTGATATGGCACATACATACATGCATACATACGTCATTGACCGATTCTCCTACATTGCTAATGAAAGTGAAGTTGCCTTCGTTATCACCTTTTGTTCTTCCATTTAGAATTACCAGTCTATTGTAACTGCGAAATTGTAAGAACTCTTTTCCCCTTGCTTTTACAGTAACTTTCGATCGCCGTCTATCAAGCCCCGCAGAAAAAAATGTTTCGTAAACACTTTTTGTGTCCTGATGTAAATCGCCCAATCTAACATTCATATTTCCGATTACTATTCGATTTAAAAATCTATTTTCTGCGAGGTATCTTTTAACAGCTTTAGGTTCATTATACCAATTCTCACCTCTTAATTATAAAGAATGAAGGGTCCCTCCTACTCCCTCGTTCGTGATTATTTTGATACTGTCTACACCTTCACAGTTGACGAATTCGTGTTGTATGCCTCTCTTAAAAAGTTTATTTTAACATATCCGCCAATCGCTCTTCCAAATCGTCTGTTTCGTGTTACAGGTCTGCAGTATGTGTGATATTCTTTAAAATATTTTTTGTCACGTTCTATTTTATCTTCAGTTATATGTATGTGTTTCTATTACATAGAATATTTCAAAAGATGGTACATAGTTAAAAAAGTCTATGAACATATTTTTATTTTCTAAGCCATCATACTATAATATTCTTGTGTTTATTTCTTCATATTGTTGGGTTCATTCTTTATTTCTTATTCTTTAATTTACCTGATAGAAGTAAATAATTGGAATATATAGTCGGTTACAGTACTTTACATATGAACCCTGGAAAGATTTCGTTCATCACCGAATATCCACCCACCCCCAGAACGGTTCGTAAACTTCGCCGCTTCTTAGGTATCGCTGGCTGGTATCGGCGTTTTGGTGCCAACATCGCCTCGTCCACCACTCCTCTTACAGATTTCCTTAAGAAAAAAAAATCGAAACAAAAAAACAACGCCCGTTAACCACTCCTCTTACAGATTTGTTCAAGAAACCAACCTTTTATGTGGAATTCAGAAGCCCATGAATAATTTGTTCTATTGAAAGAAAAACTATCAAGCGCACCTATCCTGGCTAATTCCTAATTTTAACCGCCCGTTTTACAATATGATGCTTGTCAGTCAGGAATCGGCGGAGTGGTTGCTCAGCTTAACGAAGTTCCCCCCATAGCTTGCATGTAGCAGAAGCTGAACCAGGCGGAAAGGAATTATAGCGTCACCGAATAATAATGTTTGGTTGTGTTGTTAAACTTCCGCGCTTAAGTGGAAGGTCAAGAGTTTAAAATTGTGACAGGCCACGAAAGTTTACAATGGCTTATGAGCCAAACCGGAGTGTCCAGGTAACTAGCGCCATGGGCATTGATACTACAAGGGTTAAATTGTTCGACTGAACTTCGAAGAGGCACGCAGAACGTAGTTCCAGTGCCCTACCTCGCATCACCACCGAAGAAATTGTGGCAATCACGGATTTAATGCCTGCTATTGATTTTAATTCAGCTCACTTTCACTCTACTGAGTATGAAAATATAAGGAAATATACTCAGGACAATAGGAACCGTCTGGAATCGGTTGATCGATAACTTCGCCTATAAACGTACAGACTTCACAAGTGGCGACCCAATCAAAAAAGCTTTTAATTGGAAGCTTTAGATGCCTTCGGATATGATGAGGGATCTTATTGCACGAGCTCATGAACTTCCTGTTTGTAGTCATAGTGGAGTGGATACGACAAAGGTTGAGAAAACATTCTTATTGGCCTTATATGTGTAGTGATGTCAAAAAATTATTTTCAAATTGTGAAATTAGTAAAACGACGAAAAGCACCGAACGCTACTCTCCGACGTCCCATGGTGTAACAGGTCAAGGTTAAAAAGCCTTTTCAAAGGTTATATATATATATATATATATATATATATATATATATATATATATATATATATATATATATATATATATATATATTGTATATATATATATCTAATAGACCCACACCCAAGAGAAGCATTGGAATATATAGGTATTTTAATGATCGTCGATCATGCTTCAGTTTCTCATTGCTACCACTTTTACATTTTTTTTTACCAGCTATTGACCATTCAACATATTTCGTATTGTTCGTCAAACAAATGATTAACCACGAGTCTTCTTATGAGTTATTTCGAAAGCTTAATCCATTAGAGAAAGAAGAAAATGACACATTGGTCCAAGATAATATTCAACTCGTACAACAAAAGTTTTTAGAAAATGTAAAGGAAGACTTTGAATCACATTAAAAAAAAAGTAAGACATGCACAGTAGGTTAGATAAGATTTTATTTTATTTATTCTTTCAATTACAAATTATATGAATGATATACAAAAATCAGAAATTCCAGGACAGCCGTCTGCCTCGTTGACAAAAGATAATAAGTATAGGTATTTGAATATTTCAAACAATGGAATTTAAATAGATCAAGTATACAAAATTAATAAGAAGACAAATCTAAATTAATTATTCTTTAACGTTATGCTTACGGAATTTTGCAATATTTATATAGCTTCGTAGTCCATTTCATTTAGAACAGCTATGACTTGTTGCCCAGTTAGAAAATCAATTCCCAATATATGCATTCGGTTTTGTTCATTTTGAGATAGTCCTACTCTACCACTTGAGTCCCCAATAAGAATTAAATCTGTTGACTCTAGACTATTCAATAGATCTTTTAACTTATCGTAGTCGCATTGCTATGTGTTATAATTTAAGTACATCGAGACTATAGGATTATGTAGAACAGTCCCGTTCATTTTCAAGTTCAACACTTGCTTGAACTCCACCCTTCTAAGTCTTACAGCCACACCATTGAGTTTTTTTTATGATACCCGAAAAGCTGCCCACCACTTCATATCCCAAACAAGTTTGTTTTTACTGCAGAGTCAGTCCACTTTAAGTTAGTTTTTTTTAGAAAATTCTTAAATTTTATTTCTTCGTAATCGAATACGTGTGTTTCTAATAGTAAATAAACATACAGGAAAGTTGCAATCCGTCCAGAACGGATCATGTAATTCCCTTTCCCCCATCTTCTAAATCACCCTTAAGTGAGTTTGGCATTGCGAAAATTTCTAAACAGATCAAGTGATATCTTTCTATACAGAGGATATACTCGTACCTATATACCATCACCGTAAATAGCTTTAAAACAATTTGTTTTTTCTTTAAGAAAACGCCCCCCAAAAAGCGGGCGTGGCCATGTACAATGTATTGACGAAATGTAGAGAAAGTCAACGTCCACATATTTTTGAATTTCTAGAAAAAAAAATTAGAAAAACAATATTTTTTTTAAAAGTGAGCATATCTGTGCGTGGATTTCAAAAATGTGTACACTTGTTCTACTTCAGACTCCAGAAAGCTTATATACCAAAGTTCAGGTTTTTGGCTCAAAATTTAAGGTCCAAAATGTGGTGATATACAGAAAGACGAATGACCGGACGGAAATGGCTGGATAGACATAACTTTGACGCAGATCACAAATATGCGAGTATATACTTTTGGGAGCCTAGCGTTATTATTTCTCTACGTTTGTATCAAAACCTTGGATAGGGTATAAATATTGAATTCTCTAATGCAATTCCAAAAATTTACATATATTAACTTATTTTTAAAACCTATTCATTAAAATCATTTATTCGTCGGGTATTTCTCCACAGATTGCTTTAATGCTATCCATGCCATTCTCGTTGCCACATTTAAACCCATCAGATAGATCCCAGGTGATGTGTGTGAATGTGTCTGCAATATAAAGCCTATCGTCTGTCAGTATACTTCTCATGCGAGGGTGTTTCTCGCGAAGATCTTTCATTATGATGAATAATTTGGCGCGCACCGATTTTGCCTTCTCTATCAGGTGTTGGCCTCAGCAGGCATATGCAAAACGACATCGGCCTCAGAGTTTTTCAGCATATGTTCTTCAATTTGCGATTCTAGAAGGCTGTTACGACACTCTAACTGAGTAGCTCTGGTAGCAATCTCTTTGTCTTTTGCTTTCAGTCCAGTAACCTCCGAATAAAGTAACTGAAAAAGCTGAAAGTTTTGGACGACAGCTCCTTGACCAATTACCGGGTTTTTGCGTTTAGAACTTCCTTCAGATTTTCAATACTAATGTATTCCATTACTAATTCGGGTACCCTGTCACTAGGACGTCTTTTTTCGTTATGTCGGTCTAGTGAGGTGTCTTGCAATCCTCTTTCGTTCATTTACTGGGGTTGCGTTTTGGCTTCAATTTATTGAGTCGTCGGCTTATTACTAGGACTTTCCTCTTAGAAATCACATTAAGCAAAAAACTTTGAAATCTTTGTACGTTTTTTATTTCAATTTTATTTATTTTTTCTCTATAAGATTTTCCAACAAGGAACCACTTTTACAGCAGTCAAACATCAACTTTGATGTTTGTATCAGTTAAATCAGATTTACACGGGCTTAAACAGAAAATAAATAAAAATTTACATAAAATAAAAATTAATCATCATCAAAGCGTTGCAAAAATACGCATACAGTTCTCAATTATAAATCACATATTATGTTCCTAAGTAATCAAAAGAAATAAAAGTAATCTACCTTGGCACATTACAATCGAATATTTAATTTTGCCAGCGTCAGCACTGAAAATTCAATGAAAAATAAAAGTAGCATTGAAAGCCGAATTGACCATCAAAATAATACATACAATAGGAACAAAATGAAAACAAAAAAATCAAGGTTCTTAAAGGAAATCAGAACGGGAGACTTCCGATCCACCATCTTAAGTGACAGCAAGTGCGATCTCCTACAAGTTAAAATAAATTACTCGGGTATTGCTTTTATGGAAGTTTTTCTCCAAAAATTTCACTCAAAAGTTACTGGAAATATTTCTGGGTAAGTGAAAGATTTTTTTGTTAACCGATCGCCAACCTAGCGATGGATGGACAAGGATTTATCGATAAAGCCGCAACACGTAAAACGTGGTCACCACAAGACTACTCATCTGCAAGGAAACAAAAGGTTTTTTTTCAAAACCAACCAACAAGCCCGAGACAAAACAACAGGGAATCGCAAAAAAGTGGTTACAAATATTCGTAAACAAAAAAAAAAAGGTTTTTTGTAAAACCAACAGCCTATCCTACGACAACGTGGTTTACCACACAACATTGTGTATCCACACCGCCAACACTCTCAAGAAGTGCATGCTCTTCAATGAAATCTAAGGAGCTAACAAGAAATAAACTCAAACACGTAGCTGTACTTTCACCTCGCAGCAACCAATTAAGGCTGGACGCAGCCCAGCATCTAATTAGCCTATACCAATCAGGCGAATCAATACACCGAAAATACCTCACGTGCCCAGTGGGTGCTACAGCAATGGACCTAATGCTGCCACAAGAGGCGCACCCAACCGATGAAGCCACAATTAGTGACGAATGGCAACGGCCCAGCAAGCGAAACAAGGCCGCCGCTACTTATTTAACCAACATGATGGAAATCACACCACAACACTCCATAAACCAATTCGCACTCCTGCAAGACATGAATGTACAGAGCAAGAGAACACCAAAAGCCGATAAGAAAATACATACACACGACGAAGCAATCAACAATCAAGATCCTATAACAAACGAGGACAGCAATTCATCAAACAAGAACATAACACCCGGCATAGAAGATGAGAACCAGCATAAACTGTTAAAGGGTAAGTTTTGTCCCCCTATTATTATGACGAATGTTGATATTAGAAAACTAGCTTTTGACTTAAAAAATAGAGAAATAGGCTTTAAAGTTGTGAATCGTAGAGATAGCAGTAAACTATTTCTTAGAGACAGGGTGGTCCATAAGAAACTGTTGGAAATGTTAAAAAAAAAGACGGAATTAGGGCGTACTCCTTCACGCTAAAGGAGGATAAAACCACGAATCTCATTCTTAGGGGGTTAACCACAAGCTACAGGTAAGAAGAAATACTCCAAGAATTAAAGTCGATATCCCCGAAAGTTGACAAAGTTACCAGGTTCTCCACTGTTCACTCTAAGGCAAAAAAAATCGACTACAATCTGTTCATAGTCAGACTCCTTCCGGCTACACCAGCGGAAGAGATCAATAAAACTAGGTTCTTATTTAACACTCAAGTTACCTAGGAGAAACCCAGGGGAAACAATGGGGCTGTGTAGGCGCTGCGAGCTATTCGGCCAAGAACTGCGGAAACAGCTATAACTGCGTAAAATGTGTCACACGACATGAACCAGGGCAATGCCCAATTATCAGGGAGGAAGGGCCCTTGGTCACCTGTGTCAATTGCGACAAAAATCACGCTGTCAACTATACGGGCTGCGAGAAATACAAAGAGTATGAGAGAAAGAGGAAGCAAATCTTTAGGGAGGCTCAGGTGAAGAAACAGCAAGAAGGTTTTATTAAATCGCACCTCTACCGGAAACCAGATCTCTCCGAAGATCACTTTTGCAAGTCACTTCCACCAAACAAAGGACACCCCTCATGCTGATTCCAGCAAACAACGCGCTAATGACAATACACTTAACCAGTTTCTTGGGCTCTCAAAAGACCTCTTCGGGGTAGATATAAATGTTCCCTTGTCCAAAACTGAGGACTTCAATAAATAGTTTTGAATCTACAGTTCAGAAAAGATTTGCGTGCTTAGAACTCGTCAACCAAATCATGTTATGTCATAACTAATAATATTCCACTCACTATCCTTTAACATTTCGTCCTTAAAAGAACATAGCAGGAGAATAGAGCTGCAAAAAATTCTCCATTCTAACAACAGTAAAATTGCGTTTATACAAGAAACGCACCTGAATAGGAGACTTAAGGTCCTCATCGACTCATTTAACATTATCCGCAAAGTTCATTAACCTTAATGAAAAAAAAAAAATTAAAAAAAAACAATTAACAAACTAAATAGTATCAACAACGACCTCATTCGAGAGATACCGTCTTCTCAAGCCGGTATTACCTGGGACAGTGAGAGATATCCTCCTCCTGTCGGGGTGTTAGCACTCGATCTGGATTCGGCTCCTGATGAAGAACCACTATTATTTTATTATTTTATCGAAAAACGGTCCCTGGCCAAAATCGTGGGTAGTAGAATTTCACTGCGATTCACAAAATATAGTATTTATAAAAAGATTTAAAAACAAAAATCGTCGTTTGACTGGGGTACAAAACTTATCCTTCATGTAATTACCTTAAGTATTTACTATCGTATTAATATCCGTACAAGAACACTTCATTCCATTTTCAGCAGACATTAATTTTAACCACTATAGAAACAAAAATGAATTAATAATCGATTTTTACACTGGAAATCAAATGAAGTGCTCCCAATAGTCTCCAACAGATCTAATATACACATATTTTCATAAAGCGCATACGCGTACTCGCTCCAAACGAACTGTAATAAGTAACAATTCTCAAGTATAATACACACAGATGTGATCTTCATGGAATCAATTGTGAAAGTGTACTGTGTACAATTGTATCAACTGTATCAATTGTGAAAGTGTACTGTGTACACTCCATATCCGCTTCTGCCCTTTAGTTTAGTTAGGTTAGATTAGATTAAGTAGATTTAAGACTTAGAGTCAAAAGCAACAGCAATATATTGCTCCGGGAGCAAGAGCAGTCCCAATATAAGCAACCTTGCCATGAGGCAAATACACAAATTAGTAACCAATATAAGCAGGACATACTTTACAGCCGCTATTTAAACGTAAGAAAGAAACAGAACATTGTACAAACTGTAAGTCTCAATAAAGTAATTACAATTACAAAAAGGAAATCAGAACACCTTTTTTATTCCTTTTATTACAATTTATTAACGCATTGAAAAGTTAACTATAGTTTCTTTCTGCATTGAATAATATATAAATAATAACTAAATTATGTTGAATGGTTTTTTTGTGGTAGTGCACAGGAAACTGCAAACAAAAATAAATACAAAAATATCCTAGTTTTTTCTTTAATTTTCATCGTTTGCCCAGAAATATACATATTTCAGCACATTTAGAATTATGTGCCTATTACCTATCAATGAGTATATTGAATGTGGATATTTGCCGATGAAATTCAGTACATAACAAAAAAAATAGATTTAATTTAATTACGGAGTGAATCTACTCCTATTGCAGTCAATTTGGTATGAGTGCGTTTCAGGCTCATCCTGTGCCGGTGTGTTAGTGTTGAATTGCTGAGCGAGATTAAGGTTAAGTGGGATCGGGATTAGTTATTATTAATATTTATTGACTTGAAATAAACTACATGTTAATAAGTAGCTGAAATTGGTGATGATTGACTTAAAAGCAGAGGGTGGATAAACAGGAGGTGTTTTGCTGGGGTTGATTTTCCTTGAGTAATGGTGAAGGTATAGGTAATTCCCAATCATTCATTTGAGCGTGTCTTATTTTGCTTTTTATTGTACGTTGTACGTCACGTTTTCTGTACGTGTCGAATAAATAGGTGGGACTAACACTAGCTGAGTTGGCCGCGTGGTCGGCGGCTTCATTGCCGCATATACATACCTGCATGTCCTGCTACCCACATTAATTTGGTCTAGAGTAGTTTTTAAAGAGGATATCTCGGATACAATCCGCCGTATTGAGAATTATTTTTTGGATTTACAGTTGCCTGCAGTACTGCAAGGTTGTCTGAACAGATGACGTGCTTTACATGTACATTGTCTGCTAACACCAGCGCCTCTAATATGGCCTGTGCTTCTGTGGTAATGATAGAGGCAGTATCCACCATAATACCTTGTCTAAGGAGTGTACCATTTTCTAGGGTGATAGCAAATGCAGTATTGTGTATTATCTTGGAACCATCCGTGTAAATAAGTTTACATCGTTTAGAGGTCAGGTCCGAGAATATACGTAGGAAAATTGATTGATATATACGATTGTTTGAGTGTATTTTTTTGGTACTTGCAGAGGCTCAATATAATGGAATTAGTCTTGATGGACCAAGATGGCTGCGAGGCTGTGTATTTGGAGAAGCATTTGGATGGAATGCTTAAAACTTTGCTGAGTTTTAAATAGTTTTCTATCGCTGTCGAAATTCTTGGTTTTCCGATTTGAACAGTTTCGCCGACACTTCCATGTAGCGTTCTCCAATGGAGGGGAATCCAGCTTCTACAAGTATGTTTTCTGTTGGCGTGTTGGAAAATGCATTTAAATTTCTGTGGACTGCTTGACGATAGGGCGCCTACGAAAATGTCGGGGCATTGCGGTAGATACAAAATGTGTAGTCAATTCTATTTAATATTAATATTCTTGTTACGTAACAAAGAGTATTGAAATTAGCATTACTTCATTTGCGGCTAAATTCTTAACTATATTGCACCTTGCGGCTAGAGATTTCTAATTTCTAAACAATGACTTTTCCATTTGTATTTACAGTTAATTAACAAACCAAGTGTACTTAAATTGGATACTGATTCTATTTGTATATTATTTGCGTATATAGTAAGTCTGGGGCTGAGCAAGTCCTTTTCCGGCAAACATGGTGGACTTTGCATTTGTTGAGTGCCAAAGTAGCACCAGAGGTTGAACACCAATCTACAATGTTCTTCAGGACATTAGAAAGGGATGAATGTAACATGGTTAGAACACTGAGTTTACAAAGTATGTAAACATCGTCAGCGTAAATACAATATTTCTGCGATTGAAAAAAGTAATACGGATAGTGGTGATCCTTGGGGATTCCATAAAACAGTAGGAACCGTATAGAAGACATTCTGGATTTTTACGCAAAACTTTCTGTTGGTCCAAAAGGCAGTTATGTAACCAAGTATTTTGGGCTAATTCTCCATTTTTTGAGTTTACTCAATACCAGGTGAGTACCTTCATCTTCTTCTTTTTCTTACGGCGAGGTTATGATCCGGAGTAGAAGGATCACAACCCTCCCACTTTACTGCAACTTGCCGGTTTGACCTCAGGAAGTACCGGCAGGCTTCCGGGTTTCGGATCACTTCGTCACTGAGGCCAATCAAATGTTGGTGTTTTTGCATTTGTGTTATCCCGTTGTTTTTCGGTCTGCCTTTTTTGCACGATTGTGTGGGAACGTTGATTGATATTGCATTTTTGACGGGGTTCGAAGGATCTCTCCTTTGAACATGACAATACCAACTGAGCCCGTCGTGCTCTATCTTGATTGTGATGGGTTCTTTTACATGAAGACTTCCTCGAATCTTCAAACTTCTTATTCTATCGAGCTTTGTTATTCCTGCTGTCATGCGAAGCATTTTTATATGAGCTGCCGTTAATTTACCCTCATACTTTTTGAACATTTTCCAGCGTTGTGAACCGTATATGAATGCCGGACGTACAACTGCGGTGTAGAGCCTTCCTTTCAGTTTAGGGGACATTTTTCGGTCACAGAAGATTTACGCGATGATTGATGTCATTATCACAAGTTGCTTCACTATTGATCATAGATCCCAGATATTTGAACTTTTCGCACTTGGGAAGCACCTTTTCATTCAATTAAATGTCTGGAATAGACCGGTGTGGATCAGAGAAGAGGCAGCACAAATACTCCGTCTTTTTTTTAACTAATACGGTACCCATTTCCCTCAAAAACATCCACCCATATATCAAGTGCTCGTTGCAGGGATGTTTGATCTTCACTTATGATAGCTCCAGCGTCAGCAAAGAATAACTGATGCACAAACCAGGTGAATGCCTATCCGGTCGAAAGCCATTTCGAAACCCAGGCTATATAGTCTCTGAGAGATCGCGTTTCATATTTCCCGCTTTGTTAAGTTGAAGGTAGTTGGAAAATATTTATCACCCGATGCATCAGAACAACTTTGCGCGAAGCAATTCCTGATTTTTTGAGAAAGGAAAATCGAGCCTGCTGGAGTGTTAATAAACTTTAACATTATCACCGGTCAAACAGTGCATGTTGTGCCAAATCTTTTTGATGGAAGAATTTCGATTAATGGCAGAGGTGAAGTCGTTGAAGGATGAAGAAGCAAAGGAGGAAAGAAGCAAAGCGGCGTTCGTCTTTTTATACGCGATTAAGTTGATTTGGTTTGGGTTTTTATTAAAGATTTTCCACGCAATGACTTTGTTGTCTTCAAGATGGATAATTTCAAATTCCACCATGGAGCAGTATGTTTACGTTTATTTTGTGAAGACTGGGAGATAGACACTACGAACACACTTAAGTATGTTAGCAGGTTCATTGTTTGCAGAAGAAACAGGCTTACGGTTATTTAGATGGTAGTTAACGAGTGTGTGGAATTTTTCTAAGTCAGCTGTGTTTTTTTAAGTTTAATTGTCGTGATGACGGAAAAGTAGTCACTGTTATGTAAATCATGTGCACGTTGTTGTCAATATGTGTAGTGTATGTTGTGTTGAAGAATTGGTCTAGGTTTAATTTGCTTGAGGACTGCGAATCTTTTGATATGTGAGTAAGTGGATTGATTATTGGTTTGTTACTGATCCATTCATTTGAAATTTGGGAATTTGTTATCTTTTATTGTGTTATTAGATGTGTTATATTAGAATTGGTGGTTTGGTTCTGAATAAGGGAAGAGGTACCATTGTTATCGTGACTTGAGTCATTCTTAGAGCCCGATGTATTTGTTTTACGGTTTGAATTACCTTTCTCGCAGCTGCAGTATAAGACGAGTTGGTAGAGAGGGTTGGATTTTGTTCTCTATAGATTGATTCTCTATCAATTGGATTCTGCCATGTTACATTTTTGAATGGTTTTTAATGTTTAGCGTTTCTTTTGATTGCTGGAAGCGTTTGCTATCTTGAGAGGAAGATAGGTGTTCTTCGCCGTAGTTGGTGCAGAAATCACATGTACACTTGTTAGGGTCGTGAGGAGGGAGGTTACACTTTTCACAAGACGGATTCCCTTTGCACCTTATGGCAGTGTGACCTAGTAACTGGCAGTTGCGACAGCGCATGGGGTTCGAGAAGTATTCTTTAATTTTGAGGATATATCAGACGGTATCGAATGAGTTTGGGGGACGGAAGAAGTCGAATGTAAGTAACATTAAGCCTGTTCATTGCTTATCTGCTTCAGTTTTTTTTGAATTTGTATACATCCGTGATTGCTTGGGAGTGCGAATTCTGCACTATTTCCTTTTCTGAGAAGTTTATAAGGATAGGTGCATATACAATGTCCTTGGAAGAGTTTAGTTGTTCGGGTAGAGTAACTGAGATATGCAAGTGTTTTTTTTAGCCACAAACAGTCCGCTATTTTTCCCAGATTTTACCAAAATCAAAAGGTTACTGTCGCGTAACAGCAAAATCTGTTCGTAGGAGGTACTTACTGTTGGTATCAGCTTGTGCCGCAAGGGGTTTACTGAAAAGAAAAGGTGTGGGAGAATTCTGGTTTTTCAGCTCGGCGGTTAGTCGATGACTTAATCGCGACCAATTGTGGCCTGTCACGGGTTTTATGGACAAAATTCATTATTTCGATGAAATTAACAAAATAGTTATAATATTCCATTTCTGTTTATTATCGATTGTTTTGCATAACATCTGTAAATTATGCTTAGGTTTAGTCGAATGAAGACAAATATTGGTGTTCTTTTAAAAGTTTGAAGATACTGTGCATAAATGATTCAAAAAATATTTTAAAATATTTATGATTATTGTTAATACATACTTTGTTTGGTTTTGCCGGTTGCGAAGCAATAGAGGCCCACGTAATTTTTTTCCTATTTAAATTTAAATCATTCGACATTGATGAATTATCAACAGGAGAGTAAATTGCTGCTTTATTTTCTTCATTCCTATCCATTGAAGTGCTGCCGAAAAGTACCTATTAAAAAAAGGATAAAAGAATAATTACAAATACAAAAGTAGAGGAGACTAATAGTCCAGTAAAACTACGAAAAGAAGGGACGAACTCCGAGATGTCTTCAACTCTGCTATTTTTTTCTCAAAAATTTTTGAAGAATACAAGAAATATGATAATCAAAATTTCAAAAAAAAAAAAAAAATATATTGTAACATAATGTAGCATAATAACTACGCCCTCGAACAGGCAACAAATTCCGAAGTGTCTTTTCATTGCTTCCTTTTGAGGTTCGTGTCTGAAATTAATCACCACAGCTCGGATAATATCGCGGATAAAAGAGAACAAGAGAGAATTATAACTGCACGAAATGATTGTCATCTTGGAATTATTATATCAGAATTTTTCTTGCTCCAGTGGTCGAAGAATTTGCTAGAAGTTTCTGGCTATCAGAAACTTCTGCTATATAAGGACAGATGGCGATCAAAAAAAAGAAACAGTTGGTTTAGAACCGTGGCGAAGAGATTGGAAAAGTGATAATGGGTGAAGTTGTAATTTGGTGATAAATTGAAAGTTGAGAGTGAACAAGAAAAAGTAATTAGTTTGGATTTGTGAATTAAGTAATTGAAAGGAGATAAAGTGATTTGAGAGGAAAGAGACCTTGTAAGAAAAGAATTTGCGAAGAATAGTATAGTGTGAACTTGAATTGTTCTATAGACTAGAAAATAAAGAAATAAATTTCACAGAATATCGTTTTATCTACTCGAGCCGTAGCTCGCATGTTACATTGGTGTCAGAAGTGGGATGCTCATGCCAGAGAACAGCCGTCAAAGCTCGCGGAAGTCAAATCCGTTGCTGGAATTGCAACCAAACCGGACACCTACAACGGCAGTGCAGAAGTGCACCTAGACGAGGAAATTGTCCACATTGCGGAAGTAGGAGAAGCAGAGAGGAAGCATCCTGTCGGTCAGACTTCCCAAAACCAGCAGTCGGGAGATGCGTAAGGACCAACTTCGCGGGGCAGAAGTTGGTTACTGGAATCGAGGCCCCCAGGACCACCATTCAAGTTTCGCAAACCAAACGGGGTAACAAGAGCCTGACAGTGGAGGCACTAATCAACGAGAAGAAGTACGTAGCCACCATCGACACAGGTGCCACTGCCTCCATTGTAAGAAGAGATATCGTCAAAAGCTCCTGGCTGCACAACACCAACAGCTACTGCCTGAAGACTGCAACAGGGGAAATGGCGAAGGTATTTGGAGAAGTTCGACTTACGATTACTCTGGCAGGACTGACGTTCTCCCATGCGTTTCTGGTGGCAGATATATGCGACGAGTGCATCATCGGAGTAGACTTCATGAAAGCAAATGAAGTAATCTTGGACATCGGGATGCAAGTACTGAGGTATCGAAATGTGGAGATTCCGATGGTGTACGGAAATGAGAATGCCGTAACTCTCAGGACAGTCATCAGCAAAGACGAAGTTTTGCCGCCGTCTTCAGAGACAATCATTTGGACGAAGCTGGAAGGTGATCTTGGGAGCCACCGATTCTACATAGTAGAACCAGACCCAGAGAAGAATTCTCAAGACTACATCGTGGGAAAGACGTTAGTCGAACCAAAGAACACCATGGTTCCAGTAAGAGTTTTGAACGCAAGACCACACACTGTCAAACTAAGGCGAGGGGAGGTGTTACAGGAAATGCATGGCGGGGCGACCGGAGGCCACTTGGGAGTGAATAAGACGTTAGAAAAGGTACGAGAACGTTTTTATTGGTTAAAAGCGAAGGAAGATATCGAAGACTGGTGCAGAAAATGCGACGTGTGTGCAGCTAGCAAGGGTCCGAGAATCAAAACTCGAGGTAAGATGCACCAATACAACGTGGGAGCACCTTTCGAACGAATCGCCATTGACATCGCAGGGCCCTTTCCGGAAACCGACAATGGTAATCGGTATATCCTCGTAGTGATGGACTACTTCAGTAAGTGGCCGGAAGCGTTTCCGATCCCTAACCAGGAAGCCAGAACCGTGGCGGAGCAGATCGTCTACAATTGGGTTAGCAGATTCGGTGTGCCCTTGGAATTGCATTCTGACCAAGGGCGGAACTTCGAGTCAAGAATCTTCCAAGAGATGTGTCAACTACTCGGAATCAAAAAGACAAGGACAACCCCGCTTCATCCACAGTCGGACGGTATGGTGGAGCGTTTCAATAGGACTTTGGACGAACATCTCTCGAAGGTCGTAGGTGACTACCAACGGGATTGGGACCGGCAGATTCCCTTGTTTTTGATGGCCTATAGAAGTGCCGTGCATAGCACTACTCGACATACGCCGTTCGAAATCTTATTTGGTGGAATAGCTCGTTTACCCAGTGAGGTGAAATTTGGATCTCCTACCAATGAGCCCAGAAATGAAGAAGAGTACGTGGCGGACCTGAGGGAAAGGCTTAGGGACATACACCAAAGGACCAGAAGCCAGATTAAGATGACGAGCGACCGCATGAAGACCAGGTATGATGCCAAGGCAACAACGTCAGGATTCCAGGAAGGAGATCTAGTGTGGCTGTATAATCCCCATCGCCAAAAGGGGAAATCACCTAAGTTGCAGCAGAACTGGGAGGGTCCCTACAGAATAATAGCCCGCATCAACGATGTTGTCTACCGCATCCAGCGAGGACCAAGGGCCAAAATGAAAGTGGTTCATGTGGACCGACTGAGTCGATACAATGGCCGAAGTGAGGACACACTTGTTCGGGACGAACAAGTCTAAGAGGAGGGCAGTGTAACATAATGTAGCATAATAACTACGCCCTCGAACAGGCAACAAATTCCGAAGTGTCTTTTCATTGCTTCCTTTTGAGGTTCGTGTCTGAAATTAGTCACCACAGCTCGGATAATATCGCGGATAAAAGAGAACAAGAGAGAATTATAACTGCACGAAATGATTGTCATCTTGGAATTATTATATCAGAATTTTTCTTGCTCCAGTGGTCGAAGAATTTGCTAGAAGTTTCTGGCTATCAGAAACTTCTGCTATATAAGGACAGATGGCGATCAAAAAAAAGAAACAGTTGGTTTAGAACCGTGGCGAAGAGATTGGAAAAGTGATAATGGGTGAAGTTGTAATTTGGTGATAAATTGAAAGTTGAGAGTGAACAAGAAAAAGTAATTAGTTTGGATTTGTGAATTAAGTAATTGAAAGGAGATAAAGTGATTTGAGAGGAAAGAGACCTTGTAAGAAAAGAATTTGCGAAGAATAGTATAGTGTGAACTTGAATTGTTCTATAGACTAGAAAATAAAGAAATAAATTTCACAGAATATCGTTTTATCTACTCGAGCCGTAGCTCGCATGTTACAATATATATATAACCAAATCCAATTTCGACATAAATTTTTGAAATTAATCAAGAAATATTACTTTTTTCAGTTTATTTTATTTATTATTGTGGTATCTCTACACAATGTGCTTAAAGATACTAGTACAACTTCTAGGTTATGAGCAGGTATGTGGAAAGTTACACTCAGAAACAAAATTATAATAATAATCATTGCTATTGAGCATTCCATCCAAAAATGTAACACACAGGTTCAACAATTTTCAATATGAGTTAGGAAAAAAAGAAACATCACTCTTAAATCTTTCCACACTCTTACGCAGGAAATTCCAAACTCCACTACTGCAGTAGTATAAACAAAGAACTGTACATACGAGGGGCGGCTGATAAGTTCGCGGTCTAAGATACTCAACAACGAGTATTTTTTTCATTAGTGATAGCACTAACTACGGCACTCTTTAGTAGTATAAATAACACCTCGTTTCAATAATAACTTAATTTTGTTATTATATGTGGTAGGATAAATATCACCATGTCGGCCGAAGTCATAAATTCTAGCAATTCTGAGCACCGCGCCGTGATAAAGTACCTCGTGAAAGAAGAAAAATCGCTTAAAGAAATTTTCGAAGACATGTCATCGACTCTTCAGGATTCTGGGCCTTCACATACCATGGTCAACAAATGGGTTTGCTGATTTCAATTATTTCAACAAGGGCGAGTGAAGACGACCCCGCCCAATGCGCCCTGTATCAGAAAATGTCGGAAAAGTTTAAAAAATTATTTCTGGCCGACCGAAGAATAAAAATGTGGCAAATAACGGGCACCAACAAAGAACGGATTGGAGAAATTTTGCACGAAATTTTGTACTGGAAATGCTCACGCCGTTAGACAAGCAACGACGACTCGAATGCTGCAAAGAATTTTTGGAGTTAATCGGGGACAATCTGGACGAAATGTGCAACCGAATAGTAACTGTAGATGAGACTTGGGTTGACTTTTCCTTTTCACTCTAGGGAGATTATATTAAGAAATAATTCTTTTTTAATCGAATCTCTTCTTCACTTAATGCCTTAGGCCGCGAACTTAACAGCCGCCCCTCGTACATATGTCTGGAGGTAGTTATTGCCAGTGTCCTTTTGGAACGCAGAAGAGATATTTTACCATTAAGGTACCACAGTGTTTGGCTTTGTAGCAGCTGTTTGAGGAACGTTAATACTTTCAGTTTTAGGTAAGCATTTAGGGACCCAATAGGATCTGTTTCTTATATTCTGAAATATGCACCTCTGTTGCAGAATCCGTCGGATCGAAGATTCCCTTCGCTGGTTCGATTCACTTTTACTTTGGATTGTCAGCTATTACGCTTATGTTTTGTTGCAACAGCAAAGGTGGCGTAACACTTTAGTGAAATATTTAATCGTGTCCATTATGACCATGTAATAGCAGACAATGATGTAGAAGCCGACGAAGATGCTCCTCATTGACGAGTATTGTCGACTAGGAAGTGTCCTCGCAACCAGTATTTGTAGGTCCTTTTAGTTTTTTTGTGCCAAGAGCTCTGGGGATTTTTCCCTTTTCTCCCATTTCACTTCTTTAAGTCGATAGGTAACCTTAAATGTAATTGATTGTCATTGATAAATTACAATGTAAATGAATTACAGAATAATTATACATGTATAGCACTAGCTACCAGGGCTATCGGCTAGAATCGAATAAACTAGGGTATGAAGTCTAGAGTGGGTGACCTTGAGGATTAGGGCGATCAGTCAAGAACTTCTTATTCTTACCTGTTCGCCCTGGTCCTAAATGTCCACCACTATAATGCTAGATAGTCTTATCTAATTTAATAATTTTTAATAGTTTAATAATTAATTTGATATTTTGTTCAGTTGGATACTTAAGTACTCGTATATCTAAGACTAAGGTCTAAGGATTCCATATCTCCTTCCGAGTTAACGATCGATTAGTGGTGGGGGTATAGTTTCCAAAAATATTTTTTTTATATGGTACCAGTGGAGGTTGAACTTTTTTTTGTATGTTCTTCTTGTTGGGTGCATGTAATGTAATTAACGATTCATTTGCTGCAAACGTCGCGACACAGTTGGGTTCCTCATTTCCTTTTACGCAAGTATGTCCTGGTATAGGTACAGAACAGTTTTTGTCTGTTTTGCTTTTTCTATGAACTTGTCCCTGATGTCTTGGATTATTTGAGTCCCTATTATTGATATTCTTCACAGATATTTTTTAGCAGTATTTATTTTGGTGTCACTGAGGATAGCAAGAGCTTCAGCAGTTAGTATAGATGAGAGTTGTGGGAGAATTCCTTTAGTTATCGTTTTCTTATACTCGTCAACCACTGCGAAAGCTACTTCATTTTTATTTTGTGTACCATCCGTAAAGTATAGGATCCAATTGATTTGCTTACAGCTGGAAACGATAGCAGCATACACTGCTTTATTAATATCGTTGCTTGCAGTTTTTTTTTTTTTTTTTGTCAGTGCGCTAAGATCTGTGGATAGGCTGAATCATTATTGGTTTGCACAGAAAGAGCGATCTCAAACTGTTTAGCAAATAATAGAGCTCTGTGGATTGTTGATGGACAGCTGGGACGTCTCTTGCGGCTCAGGATTTGTTTGGCAACATTTAGTATAGGTGATTTATGGGAAGAAGAAAGCTTAGTTATGACTAGAGAGGTTGGGTGGTCGAATTTATACTCAATGGAAAGTAGACCAAATTAAGTGAGAAAGTTTTTTGTTTGGGTTGTCTTGAAAGCTTTTAAGCGAGTCTTATTGCTGCATGATATTCCGGCTTAATAAGTTGAACCGATGATTTGGAACATTTGCCATATATTACTAGTCCGTAGTCGATCTTCGATAATACGATGGATTTAATAATTCTGATAACAGTGTTGATATGAGAACAACTAGATATATATAGATACACTTTTTTTAAATTACCGAACAATGATCTTTAAAAATAAATATACTGCCAAAAGTGACACCAAGATCAGGATGTTAACATTGCAGATGTTAGTATTACTGAATGTGAGTGAAATGTTTCGAATAACTAGTTTTTCTGCATATATGTAACATTTTATTTTGGTTAGTGATATTTTGAGCCAGAAAGGCTACACCAGATTTTGATGTCAGCAAGTATATTTGAGAATGCCTCTGTGATTTTAGAAAGGTCTTTACATTTAGAGAATACTATCATATTAAATCATCTGATCGGATTTGTGTTTAGTTAAGATCACGCTTAGTTCATTAAATGCAATAATGAAAATGATTACTGAGAGCGGAGATCCGTGGGTGATTCGTTTTTTAGATTTTTTACACCAAAAAGTGTATTTCTTATTTTTATGCGTGTTAAGAATGACTTAATGTAATTGACATTTTTGGAGCGATCTTTCATTTAGTTAGTTTGTTAAGTACCCTTATTCTGTCGATTTTTCAAGGTCGATTGAAATAATAGAGATACGTTTATTTGTTGATTAGTATGTACCAGTATTTTCGATTTTTTCCAGATTTTCCCCGTACAATGCAAAATGGATGTTTACATCGACTTCAAAGCATGCGTTGGCCATCCGCCCTTCCTAGTCGGTGAAAACATCGACAATAAAACTAAACTAAAAGCACAGATAATAGACTTACCCAGATGTCGCATCCCCATACAAAAAAATTTTGATCTTTTTTGCGATGAGCAAACACCGATGGGCAAACAAAAAGCTTTTCTGCTTCGCAAAGAAAAAAAACGGAAAATAAATTTTCTGTGCGAAAAGCTTTTAATTTTGCTACTCTTTTAGTTGAGTTATAGTTAGTTTTCCCAATTTGCGACCCATTTTGCGCAACTAATTAACTCAACACAGAAATCGTTGTTTTTTTTTTTTTTGCTTGTGCAATTTCACACCACGGAAATAGTTATTCACAGAATAAGTTTTATCCCACTTCTGACACCAATGTAATATGCGAGCTACGGCTCGAGTAGATAAAACAATTATTCTGTGAAATTATTTCTTTATTTTCTACTCTATAGAACAATTCAAGTTCACACTATACTATTCTTCGCAAATTCTTTTCTTACAATGTCTCTTTCCTCTCAAATCACTTTATCTCCTTTCAATTACTTAATTCACAAATCCAAACTAATTACTTTTTCTTGTTCACTCTCAACTTTCAATTTATCACCAAATTACAACTTCGCCCATTATCACTTTTCCAATCTCTTCGCCACGGTTCTAAACCAACTGTCACTTTTTTGATCGCCATCTGCCCTTATATAGCAGAAGTTTCTGATAGCCAGAAACTTCTAGCAAATTCTTCGACCACTGGAACAAGAGAAATAATTCTTGCAGTTATAATTCCCTTTTATCCCTGATATTATTCATCTCTTTCGTTGACATAAGCTGTGGAGACTTCGTCCCAGACACGAACCTCGAATGAAAGGACGAAAATTTTGAAGAGTTAATCTAGGAAAGGTAAAATATATTATTTAAGTTTATTTCAGGTTGATTAGGTACCTTGGTACTTACAAATACAAAAAAGTTGCGAACAAAAAATCGACTTAGAGGAAATGTGGTGGCGAATAAAATGCGCTATTGTATGCTGCAATGCAACAACTGCCCAATTTCCAGAAAGGAAAATGCTTAGATTTCCTAAAAAGGCAACTAAGAAATATTTTGAAATTTGTAGTACACATTCGATTTGAAATTTTTTGGGAAAAAAAAAATTAAAACACGACGCTGTTCCTACACTTTTTATGAAAAGGAGAGAAATGTTTTTGGAATCTAATGACAATGAACTTGCTTTTGATCCTAAGAAAGCCAAAATAAACTACTCTAATCGCAAAAGATTAGAAGTGCAATCGAGTACCGACATATCCATTTATGAACTAAATGGAGTTTCAGCACTTATAGACTGTAACAGATCTATAGATTCCATAGAATCTGTATGCAAGAAATGCGAAGCGAACACAAAAAAGCAATTTTTTTTATATTCAACAAATAAGTAGACTGAAAAAAATTAACAAAATCGTCAAAGAGAGAGCTAAAAAAAAGTCTAAAATTCAGAAATATCCTGGCAATTTAAGTCCGCAGGCTAAAAAAAGAAAAAGCACAGCTTAGAGAATATCAAAAGCAAACAATAGATTTCTTACATGATATAAATAAAAATTCGAAAACATTTTGCAAACTCATTTTATCACAAGGCAAACGACAATTTACCCAAGAAGAAAGGTGGATTTGCCAATGTATATTTTTCCGCTCGTCGTCTGGATATAATCTCCTTATCAATCAGCTGCAATTGCACTTGCCACACCTAGCTTCATTGCATAGATGGATGATGCTTAAAAGTTTATCTCCTGGTCTAAACGAAAATGTTTTTGAGGAAATACAAAAAAATGTTTTAACATCAAAAGACAAAGAAGTCTCAGCCTCAATCTTATAACACGAACATACCTACATACATATAAATAAAGTAAAGTAAAATAAAGTTAGTCTACAATACCTACCTATATATTTTGTACCGTACCTAAAAATTCTTAACATCATCGCAGATCGCATTAAAATTATTCCTGATCTTAACCTACCCTAATTTAATGTACTTATGTAGGTAAACATCAGTGGCGTGGGGTGAAATTTCAAGAGAGGGAAGCCGAAAAAATTTTAAGTAAAATGTTTTATTCAAGACTTACCATTTTGCACAAACAAACACAGACTTAAGATATGCAATCTAAGCCACCTTTGTTATACTTTAAGTCATTGGAATTTACGTAGACAATGAGCTCATCGCATAAAAAAGTGGCTTCGAAAGAAGCCGTTCTAGAGCGTTGTTAAATATAAAAAATTTAGCAATTACAATTATGTACTACCTATTTGTACTCTAAAGCTATCCCACGATTCTTTTTTACGAATTCTGCTAAAACTCTTTCATAAAAATTTGGCTCAAAACCCTCGATCTCTTGCTTCGCAAGCTCTATGTCAGTTTGTTTATTTTGAACTAAACTAAAAAGAATATCTGTTTTTGCAAATATGACCGAAGTAACATGCAATAAAAAACAGAATTTTTCGTCCTGCAGTTTGTACAACAAACTTTCGGACATAACCAGAGTATCGTTATCCCATTCTCCTGGTTCACATGAATCGGTTCAAAAGATTTTATTATATCTTCTCTGCAATTGAATAAGACGTTCACTATACGCGAATGATATTGCCCGGGCATTCGTCGATCAGCAATTGTCTTTAGCAGATTGGTTCTTTCAAATGATTTATTAAAAAACCTAACGATACTACTAACAAAGCCAAAAAATAATTTCAACTCAGGAATGCTTTCTAACGATTTAGATAACACTAGATTCAGAACATGGGCATAACAGGGAATAAAAATAGCCATTGGGCATATATTCTTATTTGGACTCCACCCTAGCCACCGGGCATTATGGCCGCACCATCGTAGGACTTACCTATTAACTTTTATAATTTTATCGCACAAAATAACCGCGTTTCGACCGACACTCACGTCAAAAAACATAGAAATCTTTCTTGTATTCTATTTTCTACTAAATAACGCACTACAATACTAAGCTGTTCTCTGTGGCTCACATCTGGTGTTTCACCGACCACCACAGATACAAATTTGATTGAACTGATTTGATCCTTAATTTCAGATTTAATGACTGCAGCGATACTATGTATCAAGTCATTTTAAATGTCATTGGAGATGCCGGAAAAAATGGAGTTTTGGGAACTTGAACTTTGTTCTAAATGCGAATCCATTAAATGGTCGTACTTAGCCTAGTATGAAAGGGTTTCAATATAATTACCGCGATTATCTGATCTAGATTTTTCGTCGTGCCCACGGAATACCAGCTCTTCTTTTCCTAGAAGAACTACAGTGTCTATGAAACGCTTCATTAAACCGCGATTGCGATCAACTTTTCTATTATGAGCCTCGTAAGAATTCCCTGAAGAAGTCTCTATGCGATATTCGCCAAATTCATGCAAATGCAAGCAGCTGCGTATATGCTTTTCCGTTTGAATATGTTTTTTGGAAGAATTAATAAAATTGTTTATATCAAAGAAACCTGTGTGACTCCAAACATTAGGAGAATTAGAAAAAAAGAAGACAAGGAAAACAAAACATTCTATTTAATTTGCAACTGCCAGTCAGCCATGGATTCTTTTTGTAAAAATACTCATGAAAATGTTTCTGATACCCATCCTTTCGCGTATAATCAATTTTCATTGATGGTGTCGAGCGACCTAGTTCTATAACTTTTTTTTTTTTTTTTTTTTACAAAAAAAGAAAGCTTACTGAACTCGTGGGTTTCTTTTAGAAGAAAATCAGTTAAACAATACTCAAAATTAACTAGATACATCTTGTCTAAGAATAATAAGAATGTTCAATGGGGCACCTCTTGAGTAGATTTATAATTACTTACTTGATATATAGCTAATAACTATTCACTTAGCTCACTCACTATTTTATAATAATTTAATACCTAATTTAAAACACTAACTTAACTACCAATATGTAATTGCTAAATTTTTAAAATTTTCTAATAATTAGCAGTCACAAAAATCACAAAAATTTGCATCCAAATTTTCAATAACCTCAAACCTCAAACGCCGTTCGAACCACTACATCACCCAATAACTCGATTTTCGTCGGCTTATTTTGTTGCCTACAATAAAAAAAAAACAACTCCCTCGAACTAAAACCATTCTCCTCCACCAATGTTCATCCACAAAAGCCGAGAAATCGCGGGTTATTTTCTACTATATGCCAGAGAGGAGTAGAGTTGAAAGTTCATACTGTGAAGAAATGAATGCATAAGCCGGAAAATGAACGGCTTCTCAAAAAAATTCATTGCACGCTCTCTCGCTAGAGGAGTTCATACTTGTCTCGCCTATGTGTGCGAGTTAGTGTATGAGTAAAAATGAATAAACTACCAAAGTGGTCGCAGCATTTCATCTTCGAGCGTGTATAAAGTTATGAAAAATGGTTTGATGAACAAATAATTGAATGTGATGATTGGCAAGTGGCAAAATAAAAATGTTTGATATTTGAAAAGGGAAGCTGGAAGGAATCGGCTTGTATGGACTCCACGCCACTGGTATACATACATATGTAGGTATATTTCTGCTCTGTCTGTTCCTCACCGTGCCAAAGTCGCAGGCCAGGACAAAAAATACGAGAATACAAACCAAAACAAAAAATATATTTCGCTGTGTGTATGTCACAAACTCTACGCTGTTAGTGAAAGCTTTTCGCACAGAAAATTCATTTTCCGTTTTTTTTTTCTTTGCGAAGCAGAAAAGCTTTTTGTTTGCTTATCGCAAAAATGATCAAAATTTTTTTGTATGGGGATGCGACATCTGGGTAAGTTTATTATCTGTACTAAAAGTGTGTGGGTTATATTGGGTCATCCAACAAGAGGTGTTATTATTTTAAATCAATAGAAAAACACAACATTTTTATGAAAAGTGACGATATTTTTATTTTAATCTAAAGTACAAACTCTGGGGATAGTTATGGAATACAATATCTGCCAAATGTAAACCTCGGCTCTGCCTACAAATAGTCATTATTTTGATGAAATTTTTCATCCCGTTATCGCATAATTACGGCTGTAGTTCGCAAATAACAGCTCTGATATTTTCTTTTTGTGCATAAATCGTTAATGGAGCATTAGCGTAGACTTTATCTTTAACGTAGCCCCAAAGGAAAAAGTCTAATGGTGTTAAATCGCACGATCTCGGCGGCCAATTGAAGTCTCCTTTTCGAGAACTCACACGTCAAGGAAATTTGTCACGCAATAGAGCCATTGTTTCCGTCCTGCTGAAAATAAACGTCGTACACGTCCATAGTATCAATTTCAGGCAAAATTTAACATTCTGCTTCAACTTTTTCTTCTAGGAGCTGTGGAAATTTACGCCACCCTGTTCAACAATGCACTAAATAATGTTCATTATCCAGAGCATTGGAAAACAGCTGTGGTACAGCCGATCGCCAAAAGGGGAAAAGATACTTCCAATCCAGCAAATTTCCGATCGATGTCTCCTTCCGAATGTCAGCTATTCGAAAAAGTGATCAACAGAGCTCTGATTAAGTGGGTTGAGGACAATAACATAGTTCCGAATAACCAATTCGGTTTCAAGGTGGGGCATGATACAATACATGCCGCGTCTAAACTGGTGTCGGATATCCAACAGAACAAAAGCAAGAACTAATGCACGGGGGTCTGCCTGATTGACTTCGAGTAGACCTTCGATTCCGTATGGTTGGAAGGGCTCTTTTACAAGTTGAGCAGGTTGGGCATAAGCAAACTACTACTGTACATGTTGCTTTATATGCTCACCAGTAGAAAGTTCGTTGTGAAAAATGGCAATGTGACTTCTGCTGGGGCGTTCGAAATTAAAAATGGTCTGCAACAGGGTGCGGTTAATTCGCCAATACTTTCCAATATTAACACGGCTTATCTGATAGGAGCTCTTCAGTACGCGATTTAATTGGGTACAGATCGGGACCTAAGATCGACATCATTGCAACACTCTTGCAGCGTGACTTCGATAAGATTCAGCGATATTGCAACGGCTGGAAGTTGAACCTTCCAGAAGTCGGAAACCATTCTATTCAGAACACCGTTGTCTCTGGCCTCTAGGGATACCAGCAAGAATTAGCGGAAGTAGGTACCTTGGACTCTGACTAGACCAATATCTATATTTTAACAAACATGTAGATGCTGCTCTGGCCAGAGCCCGAGCTGCTTTCGCCTTTACAAAGAGACTTTTTTATAGCAAGCAACTCGATGCAAGCGTAAAGGTAATCTGCTACACGGTCCTCATTCGTCCCATGCTGGCATATGGATGTTCTGTGTGGTTCAACGGGGCAAGTAGGATGGAATAGATTCGGGTGTTGGAGATGCCATGCCTTCCCTTGTACAGAACACTCGATTTTCAGTACATAAAATTCTATTCTAATGAGGTCCTATACAACAGGGCGAATCTGAATTCCTTGACTCACACGTCAAGGAAATTTGTCACGCAATAGAGCCATTGTTTCCGTCCTGCTGAAAATAAACGTCGTACACGTCCATAGTATCAATTTCAGGCAAAATTTAACATTCTGCTTCAACTTTTTCTTCTAGGAGCTGTGGAAATTTACGCCACCCTGTTCAACAATGCACTAAATAATGTTCATTATCCAGAGCATTGGAAAACAGCTGTGGTACAGCCGATCGCCAAAAGGGGAAAAGATACTTCCAATCCAGCAAATTTCCGATCGATGTCTCCTTCCGAATGTCAGCTATTCGAAAAAGTGATCAACAGAGCTCTGATTAAGTGGGTTGAGGACAATAACATAGTTCCGAATAACCAATTCGGTTTCAAGGTGGGGCATGATACAATACATGCCGCGTCTAAACTGGTGTCGGATATCCAACAGAACAAAAGCAAGAACTAATGCACGGGGGTCTGCCTGATTGACTTCGAGTAGACCTTCGATTCCGTATGGTTGGAAGGGCTCTTTTACAAGTTGAGCAGGTTGGGCATAAGCAAACTACTACTGTACATGTTGCTTTATATGCTCACCAGTAGAAAGTTCGTTGTGAAAAATGGCAATGTGACTTCTGCTGGGGCGTTCGAAATTAAAAATGGTCTGCAACAGGGTGCGGTTAATTCGCCAATACTTTCCAATATTAACACGGCTTATCTGATAGGAGCTCTTCAGTACGCGATTTAATTGGGTACAGATCGGGACCTAAGATCGACATCATTGCAACACTCTTGCAGCGTGACTTCGATAAGATTCAGCGATATTGCAACGGCTGGAAGTTGAACCTTCCAGAAGTCGGAAACCATTCTATTCAGAACACCGTTGTCTCTGGCCTCTAGGGATACCAGCAAGAATTAGCGGAAGTAGGTACCTTGGACTCTGACTAGACCAATATCTATATTTTAACAAACATGTAGATGCTGCTCTGGCCAGAGCCCGAGCTGCTTTCGCCTTTACAAAGAGACTTTTTTATAGCAAGCAACTCGATGCAAGCGTAAAGGTAATCTGCTACACGGTCCTCATTCGTCCCATGCTGGCATATGGATGTTCTGTGTGGTTCAACGGGGCAAGTAGGATGGAATAGATTCGGGTGTTGGAGATGCCATGCCTTCCCTTGTACAGAACACTCGATTTTCAGTACATAAAATTCTATTCTAATGAGGTCCTATACAACAGGGCGAATCTGATAACAATATACAATTTCCTGGTCAAGATGACTCCAAGGCAGATTGCAAGAGCAATGACCTCGATGAACAACCTGATCTTCGGGACTTATTACCCCAATCATAGGTACCATGAGAGGCTGCGCATTAACGGCTTTGTCCATCCAGAAACATTCCTCTATTTCGGTCAGGCAGGTCTGATCCAGGATAGATCAGCGGTGCCGCTAATCTTTCACTTTGCCCGCACAACTGTGGACAGGCGGCTCAACTACAGCCGAGACATCGCACAGAGCAGAGAAGAGCGTCTCCGATTCAGCAGATCGGTATCGGGGCGCGATGTTAAAGATGTGAGCAAACAGAACCAGCAATTCTGGTGGTTACTAGAGGGAGCTCCCTCGTCGATCCCTTTTGATCCTGGGTAGGTCTAATTACGGCAAGATGATCGCCATATTTTTGCTTTGGCCGGCTTACATGTTTCTTAGATGCTAGGTTTGAATTTATTTAAAAAAAAAAAAAGGCACAGCACTTTGCAAAGTCAGAGACGAAGTGTTAGCAGATATAGAATTTAGAGCTGAAGGTGAAGTAGCTGGGTCAGAAGATGAGGTAGCTGATTTTTTTACTGGTGAACGAACGAATAATAATACTCAAGCGTAACACAGTATTAGCAAGACATCGTTCTTCTGACCATGATGTAAGAATTGCACATAATTAACGTAAATAAAACAAACGATTTTGAACACATCGGTCGAAAAGCCGAATTTTGTTGCAGCGCCAAGCCAGCTAGCAACAACAAGAGGAAACCTAAATATAGATGCCTTAAAGGGTTAACCCCCAGCAGGGATAAAATATCATACCCAATGATTAAAAATCTCCCACACGATGCAAAACAAAGACTCCTCAGACTTTATAACAGCATTTTTAGCACAGGTGTCATCCCACAAAGCTGGAAAACAGCTTCTATAATACCCATACCTAAACCCAAAAAAGACAAGTATACAGTTGAGGGTTTCCGCCCAATCTCTCTCCTTCCATGCGCTGCAAAAGTACTAGAAAAAATAGTTGCAAATCGAATACTTTGGTATGCAGAAACAAATCACCACTTTAGTCGAAACCAAGTCGCATTCAAACCCAATCGAGGATGCACCGATGCCCTACTCTACATAGATAACTATATCTCTAGAGCACTGAGCTCCAAAAACCATGTGTCAATACTTACCCTAGATTTCGAAAAAGCGTTTGACAGAATAGGAATCCATGTCGAGTTAAATAAACTCAAAGAATGGGGTGTTGGCCCTAACATTTTTTATTATGTGAAATCGTTTCTCAGTAATAGGAAATTTTGTATTAAATCCAATAATTCCTATTCTGCCACTTTGCCCCTATATAACGGGATCCCCCAAGGATCACCCTTATCCGTTATTCTATTTTCCGTTGCATTTGAACATATATCCGACATCTTAGCAAAGCACAAGTATTTGAGTCACTGCCTTTACGCAGATGACATATACATACTATGCAAAAGCCTAAATGTAAACGACATAAAAACACGTTTATCCAACGGACTCAAAGGCATTTTAAAATGGGCAAGCTCTTCCGGGGCCAAACTCTCGTTACCAAAATGTAAAGTCCTACATGTTTGCCGCAAGCAATCTTGTATACCCCTTACTATAAATATCAATAATGTAGAAATAGAAAATGTTAAAAACTTAAAAATTCTAGGACTACTTTTTAATCATAAATATAAATGGAGTAGCCATTGTTTGTCTCTAGCTGCATGGTCTAATATCATTAAGTATTTATCTTGTAGAAAATGTAGTGTACATATTAACATACTTTGTAATATTACTAGACAGATAATTCTAAGTAAAATCGACTACGGCATCTACATCTATGGCAACTCTCCAAGTTCAACTCTGCAAATTATAAAACCAATTTACCATCAAGCAGCCAGATGCAGCGTTGGCACTTTTCGCACAACGCCTATTAAAAACATATTGGCTGAAGCTGGTCTCCCTACTATCGAAAAGCGAAGAGATGCAGTGATTTCAAAGCTTTACTCGAAACTCACCTTTCCAAACAAATCAATAATTGACAAAGATGTCAACCTTATGCTGGTACGCAAACGGATAGATAGAATTCCTTCCGCCATCTCTAATATCCTCAAATCCAATGATGACATCGAACCCCCTAAACGGGATTTTATCAACCCTACAGTTCCACAACCTCCATGGCTTATTGGCTCTGACTTTATCATAATGGATTTAGCAATAAATGGGAAAACGGACACAAATAACGAGATACACCGCAAGCTATTCTTGAGTATTTCAGCCGATCTCAAAGCCAAAGGCTGGAATTTTATATTCACGGATGGATCCAAAACCATGGACAATACATGATTTGCAGTAACATTCGACGACGGTTCCACGCTAAGGCTTGGAACTCTCCCACAATTCGCGTCTATCTTTACTGCAGAAGCCCTTGCCATCCTTATAGCCCTTCAAGCAACAATAAAATCGGGGAAAAAATATGTGATATGTACCGATAGTCTCTCCACCATAAAAGCTATCACAAACACAAGAAACAACACAGAGCTGATCAGTAACATTAGAAATACATTGCTTAAATCTTTCAAATCCAGAAAACTCATGTGGATTCCTGGGCACTTTGGTATTCGAGGCAATGAGCTGGCAGACAAAGCTGCCAAATTGGCAAACAAAGCTCCAGTGTACCTATTCAATGTTTATACCAAGGCTGACCTCATCAAACACATTAAAAAAAGGATCTCTTCAGATGAACTAACTGATTGGAATCTGTACCAACACCACTACACCAAAACCAATCCCACAAAATCGCACCCTACTTATCCCACAAACATCCCAAAAGTCAAGATAACAAACTTCGTTCGACTGCGGCTAGGTCACACTTCACACACTCACCTCCACCTACTAAAGAAGGAGCTTCCACCAACCTGCGACACCTGCCACACCGCCATAAATCTTCAACACCTGCTTCAACACTGTAATCGAGTAAGACCATTCATCAACAAAATATTGGGTGGAGAAGACGTCATCGAAATTTTAAAAAACCCAAACAAATCCAACATAGAAAGAATTAATGAATTTTTTAATAAAGCCAGGCATAGTTGTATAATTAACTCATAATTAAGATATAGTTAAATTAAATTAAGTAACATAATTGTTAGCTTGTAATTTATTACATGTTTAATAAATATATAATAATAATAATAATAGATGCCGAAATCGGGCGAACAGACGTAATAATTCAGAATTGGAAACTAACTATATCTTTACAGTATCAAAAGTGGATTGCGCTGTTCGAAGAGAATACATCGGTTTGGAAATTAACGGTTATATCCGAATTTGTGCCAATTTGTTATTCAGTTCGATAACTACTTTATCAAAACACAACTGGAAATATCTGGGAAGTCCAAAGGTTACTCACACAAATCACTCAGCGAGGAATGCCAGTGGGCAATCACTTCCGCTAACTGCAAAGTTAAGGCGTCAAATATTTTTCTGAAGATGCTACATAACAAAAGTTCCCAGATTAAATATTTTGGGAATAGACTGGATCGAAAATTACCAATTATTTGAAGTTCCTATCAACTCAATAATATGCTAAAGTAGAATTGTTGTCAAAGGAAGTTCGTCATGTCGAATACAGCAGGAAGTTGTGTATCGTGAGTTTTTTGATGGATTTATGGAATTATGAGCAAATACAGAAACAGTTATGCATTTAAAACCCGGAATAAAACTAGTTTTTAAAAGAAAACTGACCGATACCATATGCTTCGTTACCTGAAATAGACTTCGAGATAAACCGTCTCCCACAAAAGAGCATAATAAAAAAGAATTGATTTATTGATATTGTTACAGTAAAGAAAGCAAAGGGTGGCGTAAGAATCTGTAGAGATTATTGTACAAGGCTGAATAAGTCCCAAGGATATATTTGTGACACACTCCTTTCTTTTCCACTTTTGATCTGTCTGATGCATACCTTCACGTGAATATGAATACCCTTATATTGTTTCAGGGCACGGGCGTTTAGAAAAATTGGGAAGAGAAACAGAGGAAAGTCTGTGCACGTTGGCTTTAAATGTTTGAAGGTTTATAAGGCATTCATCCGGGGAAATACAAAGCCTGGTAGATCATTCCACATTCATGTCGTTCGGCTTATAAACGAATCCTTATATTAGATATTGGGATTAAGGGTGAACTGATGTGTATTCGAGGCATGACACGTATTGCTGGTGAAATGTTGAAGGGAATGCAACTGGCTATTTTGATAGCGATAAATAGGGAGGTACGGGACATTTCAACGATTTTCAAGCGAATGTATGAAATTCACAATGTCTCTATCATCTATAAGTTTTAACGCGCGATTCTGTACCGTGTAGTATGTGCAAAACGGTCTTGGGTGCACCAGGCCAGATATGGGCATCATATTCTAGCTTTGGGCCTTATAAATTGAGGCCAGATCAGACGAGGTAAAATATTTCATGCAACGCTTAAGGAATCCTAGATATTTTGCAGCATTTTTAGCGACCACAAATATGTTATCATTCCATCGAAGATAGTTATTAATACACATACCGAGAATAGACATACAGACGCCTACTGGTCCAACATTGTCAAGGGCATAACCCAAGTAGTTCCAGAGTGTTCCTGCGCAAAAGCTTCGCCAACCCCAATCAAAGCACCATTAGCCGATTCTAACTAAACCTTGGCCGCGAGTCCATATCGATTTCGCTGGCCCATGTTTCTCATTATTGTGTACACTTACTTCAAGTTGGTGAATATTTTCTGCATGAATTCAGCAACAATTGCAGTATTAAGGGAAGTGTTCGCAAGATTCTGATTACCGGATGATATAGTTTCCGAAAACTCGACCAACTTTACTTCCAGCGATTTCATCGAATTCTTTCATTCGACGAAAGACCATACTCATAGAACAACAGTTTAACAGGAAACATGGAGCCAGACTCAGGGGATACCAGCTGAATGAGCTAATATATGCTCGTAACTATAGCAAAGGGCCAAATTCTTCGGTTCCAGACAAAATACTATAGTAAATTGGTTTCATGATGTACGCTTTCCAAGCGGTCACCAAGATATGGCGTCACCATATAAATCAACTAAAACCTAGAACTAAGTCTACGTCAAATTATATATTAAATAATCCGTTTGATTTTCAGAAAGTATCGTCTAGACTACCTCTGTGTGGGAACCAGCTTGACCCTCAAGTACAGCTACAAGAAAGTTCGAATTTGAGAATCGATTCTAGCCAACTATACAGACATATTCCAGGAACCAGTCAATCAAGATTACAAGCTTCAGCTTTGATAGGAGACAAAGTTATTCGCTATACGTGGTGTCTCCTGGGTAACTCTAAATGGATAACAAAACACGGAAAACCGCATCCCAGCAAATAAGCGAAAAATTAAAAAAAAAAAAAAGCCTACACCCAAATCAAAATCCAAATCTGCGTTTGTCAACGCAACCAGACCAAAATTACCAGTTAACACGACTGTCAAAATACTACAATGGAACGCCGAAGGACTCTCCGCAGCAGAATTAACAGAAATTAAAAAGATCGCAATAGACGAAAACATTGACATAATAATAATCAACGAACCCAATATTACCATGGTCAGAGTAATTGGACACTTTTTACACTCAACATAGAAAAAGAAATAGATGACCAAAAATTACTAAACATTTCCGTCACAAATAACACACTGAATGTACTTAGTTAATGCGGCTTAGGCCTCCCCCCAACTGTTCGACTTACTACTCCAAAAAAATAATCGAAATCTATTTTAAATCAGCTCTTTATTCCGACTGTACGCTTCAAGTAAAACTTAAGACTAACTTAAAAAACTAACTTATCCTTCTCCAAGCTTCTGTCCCACGATCCATATCACCAACGGTCCCACGATCCATATCGCTGCTGCGGCAGTTTAGCGTCGGCATACAGTGCCGTTCGAAAAATGTTGGTCAAACTTTTTTTTTCGAATTTTGTCAAATTTGTTGCAATAAATACATATTTTTTTAATGGGGATTTGTTTTCTTATGCGGTTTCAATCGTTTCATGATACATTTAGAGTGTTAAAAATTTTTCACACGCGGTTTCGGGAACTAAAGTTGTTAGACCGAAAAATGGGTTTTTAGGTCAGGTACCTAAAAATGTTTTACTGTTGCAGTGTTTTTGTTTTTTTTTTATTGCTTCTCAGAAACATTCTCTATCTGATTAGTACTTTGTTGCACCACCTCTTGCTTTTATTACAGCTGCACATCGGCGAGACATTGACTCAGATATTCTCAATTGGATTGAGATCTTTCATATTTAAAAAAAAAAAAACAAGTTCATACTTACAACTTTGGCTGTATGGCAAGGAGCATTGTCCTGTTGAAAAATGAATCTGCAAGTGTCACCAAAAAGCTCCAGCGCAGAGGGCTCTAATACATTTTTTAGAACCCGTAGGTAAACTTCTGCAGTGACTTTCGATTCTAGGAAGACCATTCTACCTTTTTCATCTCCAGAGAAGCATCAGAAGAAGGTGTGATGGTCTGGGCATCACACCTTTAGTTTTGGGAGGCATCCGTAAGATGCATTCAGAGCTCAGTCTTTCCTTTGGTTCTCTTCACGCAAGAATCCTCCCATCTCCAACACGCAGCTTAAACTTTGATTCGTCGGAAAAGATAACATTGTTCCACATGTCTTGAGTCCAATTAAGATGCTCTTGAGCCCAGAGCAATCGTTGTTCTGTAGCTCGACACAGGTCGTTTTTAAGATCCACCGAAGTCTTGAACCGATGCCGACGGCTGTACAGCACCAAAAAACGATCTTCCACTGGGGTTGTCTTTTTTGGCCTCCCTAAGCCTTTCTTTCTGCTGGTAGTCCCGGTCTCAAGATATTTTTTTAAATTCCATGCCACAGTTTGCTGAGCAACATTTGATCTTCTAGAAATTTCACGTGTTGTCAAATTGAGACGTGACAGAACAAAATATTAGCTTTGCACTCCGAACTGATTTTGCCCACTTTTTTTTCACTAAATGCACCTCTTATTCATAATAACATCGACTTTTATGCACTATTTGAACGACATTTTGTTACCTAGTGCAAAAAAACCCCGTAGCTCTCATAAATTCCAAGAAGTGCGCCCGAAAAGGGTAATAAAATGTTTGACCAAAATTTTTCGAACGGCACTGTATGTATCCGCTGCATTGCGCGTGCATGTAATCCAACTCCTTTGCACCGGCACTGTGGGAACATGTTCGAACTGGAATATGATGACTCTGTGAATTAGGATTAGCTGCCTGTCATGACTTTGGCGCGTGGAACAGGTGCACTGTGTTAACTTCTCCCCCTTAAAAATCTACGTCCCGTAGGTTGATGCTGGTTTCAGTGCTGCAGGCGGAAGCTGATGGTATGCGAAGTGGGGTTACCCGGGATTTTGCTTCGTTACCTGTTTGCTCTTGTCCTTGCAAAGAAATGATTACTGGTGGAATGTGAGGGTTCCGATTGAGCTTTCGCCAGATAGTCCAATCGACAAGGATTACCAATAAGAAAAATAAAATATCAGTAATCGTGGAGAGTTTAAACATCTGCGTAAAGTCACTGAGATGTTCTATGTTTCTGACGCTGATGCCATGTACATATCCAAGATCAGTCTTCTGGGTCCGGCTGGTGATATTCGTTAGTGCAGGAGGAAGGGCTTGTAGGTAAGGAGCGGAATGGCTCGAAAACGTTTGGTTCTAAAGCTGTATTGTTTCGTTATTCAACTGGATGACATATGTGCCCTGAAGGGGTCTCATGGCGATGCCGGAAACCAATTGTCCTTTAAATTTCGTGACGAATATTGTATCTTCCCTTATCAACTCGATGTCTTATTCTCTATTCATGCGATAGGTGCACGTAGCATGCCCACCTTTCATTAGTTGGTCACACAGTCTTCCTCGCTAAGTTTCTCAACACCTTTGACATTCTCCCACGATGCCGTATATCTCCCTGTAGTTGACTAGCATCCTTCGGAATTCCAGATCAATTTGAGTCCTGTCGATAATCGATGGTCTTGTTACTAATAAGTTCAACTCCTCGGTCTTCACCTTTGGCATTGAGAGGATGTAAAGCAAGGTTGAGCCTCAATCTCGTTTGCATAAGGTAAAGTTTCGATTTCAGCAATGATCCTGTTTATCTCTTCTCTATCCAGGAGATTGGTGTTTACCAGTCCTTTTCTTGCCATTTTAATGACGAGAATTTTATTAAGGATGTTCTGTAGGTGTGTTGCTCGCTTGACGCCTCGGTGTTGTTTTCGAACTGTGTTTTCAGTTGGTTTTCTTCGTGAAATCCTCTATGATCCCGAAAAGTTTGTTGTTGATTCTATATTGATGGTTGTTATTATCAATAATTTGTTGTTCGCTCAGAAGAGTTTTATTCCAATCAACCGCATCGGGGTTTCCTGCAATCCATTTCCAGGCTGACCCTATCCAATCGATTGATCTAGTTTTTCGTGGCGACCTGCGTTTCAGGCAGTTCAGTCTATCGTTTATCTATCGCAAGTGAAATTCAATAGTGGCCTTCCCCTCACGGTCCCTAACGTCTGCAGCCAATGTGTTGTTTGTTACTTCCAGAAGTTGCTCGAACTGTTTCAGTTTAATCACGTGGACTTAGTTAAAGTAACCATCGATTATCCAACCTTTTCCTTCCTTGGTAGACACTATAGGTGATTTGTGGTCCAGTATGTGGAACCCTTGAACGACAGCTAAGTAGATTAATCTGAAACACACGTATCTAAGACTTTTTTTTTTACATAGTCACTAGCGTTAAAAAGTATGAAAGCATGATGTGCATGTGGCATGTGGTTTGTCTGCATAATGCAGAGAAAGACATTGTTTTATTTCCTGCCAATCACTATCGAAAATGTTGTATGAAACGAGGGCAGCATCTGCCGGCCCACTAATTTTTCCGCGAATGTATATATAGGTTTAGTTTTTACGATATTAAAGTCCCATAGGATTCCCTCCACAGCATGTACCCATGATACATACTGCGTAGGGTTTCCATCAAAAACCTACATTCCTTCACACAGTCGGGTAACCGACTAATGTCCCTTAATTCCGCCTCATTTTGCGGAGGACAGAGCTCAATGCGCCGGTCAGGCTCTTAGGTCACTAGCGATGCCAACGCGGTGCACTGTGTTAACTTACTTAATAACATAACCCCCAAGAGCTCAAAAACGGCAATACCTAGAGGGGCTTCCCAGAAACAAATTTCTTCAAGTTTGGAAACAGATGGAAGTCTGAGGGTGTCAAATCAGGTGAATAGGGGGGTTGGCCGAGCAAATCGTACCCCAAATCCGGCAGATTTACCATCGCCAACGCACACTTGTGTACAGGTGCATTGTCCTGGTGAAAGATGATTTTTTTCTTCTTCAAGCCAGGCCTCTTTCGCCTCTTTCACATCCCTAAGTTTTTGTGCAAGATGTTTCGCACCCTCTCTTCCGATATACACACAGCCTCAGCTATCTCACTCACCTTTACTCGCTTATCGTCCAACACGATATCATGCACTTTGGCGATTGGAACGCCATCTCTGCGTCAGGCCAAGAACTTTTCACCTTGCCCTCGCAAATAATGAAACTAATAAACACCCCCCCCCCCCCCCCCCCCCCCCCCCCCCCCCCCCCCCTCTTATTTACAATAACAAAGAAATACGTGAACCTAAGAAATGCGCTGAAATTCTGCTTAACCATTACACACAAAGTCATAGGCTGAATACCTATGCTAAGAAGTAACGAAAAACCAGACCTCGACAAACAAAACCTTGGGTGAAAACATCTTTAACGACAACTTCACAAGCCATGAGCTAGACGAGGCCATTAGGCTCATCAAAAACAAAAAACAACCCGGACCTGACTCAATCTTCTCTGAACCTATTAAAAATTACGGTAAAACAACAAAAATATTACTATTAAAGATCATATACTCAATTTGGAACCAACACATTGATATACCAAAATCCTGGACATAACAAAGACGCAAAACTAGCAAGCGGCTACAGACCAATCTCTTTAACACCCATACAGACAAAACTAATAGAAAAGATGATAATTAAAGATCAAGTAAGAACCTATCGACCACCTACCACAAAACCTACAAAATTGATCAACCAAGTAAAAGAAGCGTTCAATAACTCGCTACATACATATATAGATTTCAAAGCAGGCTATGATAGAGTCTGAAGAAGAAACCTCATATGCAAGCTAAAAGAAATTGGAATAAAAGAAAATTAATGGAATGGAGGAAAATGGATTACAAACTTCATAACACAGAGATGGATTTCAGTAGAATTTAGAGACAACCAAACCAAGTACAAACAAATAAAAATACGACTACCACATGGCTCGGTCCTTAGCACAACCCTTTTCAATTTCTATACCAAAATGTTAACAAACAATAGCCAAATCCAGATAGCCATGTTCGCTAATATATATTACATGATACACCTATATAAAGACACAAATCCTTTTCGGATGCGAAACCATCCACAACAAAGCCCTGAGGATTGTTACAGGCGCAGTTAAGATAACCAACTCTTACTCACTGAGACTATACACAGACAACTGCAAAATTACAACCGAAATACAAAAAAGAGCAAGCATTTTACAAACAAATATTTGAACACTTCCGCAACGCTACCAATACATAAACAAGTCAATCAACAACAGTCAGCTAAAAACACAGCCTACATTCACGCAGAAAACAACTGAACTAATCCCACCAATGAATCCAATAGAACATTACTACATAGAAGCTTGCACAAACATCAAACACATATGAAAAAAAAAAAAACAATCACACCCCGGACGAAATCAAACAAAACACCTTGGAATTACTGAATACAAAATACCCAGAAACCGAATGGCTCAGAGTATACACGGAGGGTTCGAAACTCACAACATCAACGCGGGAGCGGGTGTTCACTGCACTCTCTTCAGCCAATAGATCCCCCTGGGCACCAACAACACGGCTTTTGACGGAGAAGTTTTCGAAGTTAATACAGCCCTGCAAGGACTAATAACGCGAATTCACCAAATAAAAAGTATAGTCCTTCTGATCGACTGGAAAGCCGCCATCCAATCGATAATATCTTACGATCAACTTGCTAACAGAACGATAACAAAAATAAAACTAAACTTAAATTTACCTCAAAACAAAATAAATATATATTTCTTCAGTAGATACCGTTACATGTAGACTGAGCAGAAACGAAGCTGCCGACGACCTAGCTAAAAAAGGCAACTAAACTCAACACAATTAACATAAAGGAGAAACCTTTTGCTAGAAAAAAAAAACCAACATAACAAAAACACTAAACATAATAGACATAGACGAGCACAAACAAATAGCTGACACCAAATGCTAGGCGGGGCTAACACGCCCCAAGAAGAGGAGCACTGATTGTCTACCCCACCAACTATTAAGAATCGGGATAAAACCGAATGCCAACACCACTGCGACACCAATGCAGACCAACAGCAACTCTTCACCTGCCAGAACCTCAACCAGCAACACCAACAAGAAAACAACTTAACAGCGCTATACTAACCATACTCATTTTTATTTACTCATAGTGCAAGTATTTTTTTAGAGAATTTTGGTCAATTTCGTCATTATTGTCATAGAGAAACTCACAATTGTCTGTCAAAATCTCCAGACAGGCTTATTTTGTCAAAATTAAAGGAACTTAAACACAGACCCAGGACCAGAACTGTTTAAATTAAAATATATTTTATTATATTTTTCTTCATAAAAGTAGTAATTATTTTCAGAAGCTAAATAATAAAAACAAATACATTAACATACATACAAAAATAATGGAACCAAGTCGATTTTAACTTCATAAAAGTTCATATTTTATCTTAAATTTCGCATTCTAATTTCATTATTTTGTTCCAAAGCCTTTGTGAAATAAAAACGCCCGTGGAAGAATTATTAGACTAAAACTTTATTCGACAAAAAACCGATTCTCTCGGGTCAAGAGTCTCGTGGCAACTAAAAACAATAGAAAGAGATAGATATGCGTATGATATATATAAATGTACATAGGTATAAAATATGTAAGAATGTGTGCTATATATTATATATATACAGTAGATGCAGCAGTTATTGGGCTCTCCATCGGTCACTCAGCTTTAGACTTCCCAACCCATTTTGTATCATCTCAACTGGGTTGTTTACTCATACCTGGACAATGCCGCCATTCACTTCTTTTTGTAATGTCTTGTATCTCCTTGACTCGATTGAACACGTAGGGCTTCCGTCCTCCGCGCCTCTATGCATCCAACGCGATTTGTGATTCGGTCCATAAAGCATAGGTTCCAAATGACATCGCTAATTTATCAAAATATTACCTCAATCGGGCTGCTACCAAGGAAGCAGTAAGCTTTAACTTTGGTAAACTCATTTCGTCAGTCGTCGTTTCTTTCAATGGTGTTACACGCGCTTTTGTACATACGAAATTTACCCTCACGTTGCGTGAGCTGTCTTCAACTCGTACATAGGCCACTGCCCCAAATGCTTTAGTACTCGTATCGGCGAAAATATGTGTCTCAGTAGCATGGCTGTGACCACCCATCCACCACCGAGGCATAGCCAAGCTATCAATTCGATCCAAACCTTTGGAACACAAAAATGACTTTTAAAGGCGTTACAATAGGGCTTAGAAATCCCAATGGATCATAAATGGAGGCAATTATTTTTAAAATATTACACTTCGTTGTTACAAAGGATTCATCTATGTTGATCGTTTCATGTTGATGGTCAACTCGTCGCTATGAATGTTCCATTTAAGACCCATCTGGATTGGTTCGATGCTCTCAACGCCTAAGTAACTCCTAACCTTTGGATCACTGCTGGTCCATTTTCGCAAAGGCATATGAGCGCGACTCAAAACCTATATGGACTCGCGATGAAACTTCTTTGCTTGACTTTGGCTATCCATACTGACCACGATATCATCCACATAAAACGCCCTTTTCAGAATGGCACAGGTGCACGAGAAGGTCGGGGTTTCCGAATCGAGGTCTAGCTGAATGCAGGCGGATAGCAAAAAAGGACTACAGGCAACTGCAAACGCAACTCGAGTCATATGAAATTCTTTAATGGGTGGTAATTTAATTGATGATTGAATCTTATCTGCAAACCAAAGAAATCGATGATAGTCACGATCATCTACGGATAAGCTGATTTGTAAAAACGCCTTTTTCAACATCGGCAATGATCGCAATTCTGCCCAGTCTAAATTGCAAAAGAATACTAAATATTTCTGGAAGCAGATTAGATCCCGTCAACATTAAATCATTTAAAGAAAAATGCCTTCGCATCGAAAGGAAGCATCGAATACAATGCGTAGATTTGTCGTCGATTTTTCCGGTCGGTAAACTGGCCGATGAGGCATATATTATAATTTGACAATTACCTTTGAAATAGCCAGCTCTGCAAAACTAGCAGCAATGAACTCCCTCGCAACAGCATTGTATTCCGAAAGCTTAGATGGTTCTCTTGAAAGTTTCTTTACTAGCGAATGAAGTCGAATGACCGCGTTTTCCCTGTTACTTGCGATTAATAACTCCGATTTACTCCAAGGAAGATTTGCTTCGTATCCTGTCGATGTTTTCCGTAAACACTTGCCCTTAAGATCGTTGATAAGGAAATCGGTTTCATACTTTTCGCATTGAATCCCCAATATCTTTAAACTCCACATGTCTTTTATCGCAAAACTACAAAGTGAAGAAGACGCTTCGTAACTTATCTCCTCATTCACTCCAATTCTTCAACTCATATACGAGAGTCGAATCCGACCATAGTCGCATTTAGTTATTACAAAGTCGTATTTTACGAACACACTCGTATGTCATTTTTGACAGGAGTCGTATGCATCGCCGTTTGATGGTCGTATTTTACTCGTATTCTACTCGTGTTCAAATTTTCTTCAACGTGAAGGAAAACGGAAAAAAGAAATATGTAAGTACATGTATTTGGACTAAAAATATCTAAATTTGTACTTTTGTGTGCTTTTATTGTAGGAAAGTCACGAATCGTAGCCAATTTGAAAGACGGGTTTCTGCTATGGAACAAAACTTTGATGTCGCTAGGGTTCATGGCAAGAGTGGTATCTACAAAACGGATACAAAGACATTTTGGAGTACTCTTGCTATAAAATTAAATAGTCTTGGACTACCCAGTCGAGATGGCTCAGGATGGCTCAAAGTAGGAAGTGTTTATTTTCAGGTTTGGAACGATGCTGGTACTGATGTTGAATGCATACATCTTTTTATGAAAGGATTGATTTCCTCCAGCAAATAGCTAAATGCCTCCTTAGATAGCCGGAATGATTTTAAGAAACTGAAATTAAGAAATCCAAAAAGCGAATTTCAATCCATCATTACGGAAAGTTTGTAAATACTTGCCAAGAATTCGGTAACTCCATTGGATTTGAATTCCGAATTGTTCTCCGAATTGCTGCTAAATTTCGAACCGGCACCACCACTTCGTCGTCTTCTTCATTGAATAAGAGGTCTATCGAATTCATATTTTTTTGTTCACTGAAAACTTCACATTGCTTTAAAAAACACCGCCAAACTTATATTTTTAAATTTTCGTTTTATTCGTTTTAATAGTTTGACATTTGCATAACTGCGATGATATGCGTTGGTTTTTTTAAGGAGTCGTGTAGATCGCATACGAATCGAAGAATAGGAATTTAATTTTGATGCGACTCTTAATGCGAAAGAAAATACGACTGATCATTCGACTTGAAAAATTGGGGTGATTATCTTTCTCGCATGGACTTTGAACTGTCCAACCAAAAACTGTGGACACAGCTGTCAAGTGACTAGATATTTTACGCTATTTACCGGTAGCAACACACCTATAATAATCCGCACCGATCTAAAGTCCCAAACCGTCTTCCTGTATGCACCTGCTTTCATTCGAATCCGCCAAATTTAGTTCTTTAAATTGACCACTACTCTCACTAGGAGCCATCAAAACATCCTGGCAGATCTGGGGACAACCACTGCACGAATTTTGACAGACCGTTAATTAAACTGACTGTAAGCCACTAGATCTACCGCTTAGGGTAACGAGCGATATATCACCAAAAGGAATGATTGACAAATTCACCGTATCAACAATTGGTATATTTAATTTCTTTACGATATCTTCTTTAACATAGGAACGTTGGCTGCCACCGTCTATTATCGCGTGAGTTAAGTATTGGTCCTAAGACCATACCCCTCATAAAATACACTCAACTAATAAACCATACTTTGTATGCATTTTTGTTCCAATTTAATTACTGCAGCCGTCATGACTTTTGGTCGACCCATAAAAAGTTACGACGGCGGAAGAACAAGGAATAAAGTAAAAATAAACAAATGACTCATTGTGGAATGGGATTTTTTAATGTGCGAACAAGTGTACCCGAGCCGTTTGGAAGAATACATTTATTGATCTCTTTCCGTTGGGCGTAAACAAAGTAAACACCTTGTTGGTCGTGGAAGCTTCTTCTGAACTCGCAGATTTACCGTTAATATTCTCAACACAGTTCCCGTTGCATGATTTCTCGTACACCGCTTACTTATAACTTTTACATGACAAAATTTAACTGTGTGTCCTTTGTGTGCAACGAAAACGCCGACCGGCCTTCAATAATTTTTTCTTCTCGAGCACCGTACGCGCATTATCGCACTCTTGCGTTGAGTGCCCAGATGACTTGCATAAAAAACAAGGTGTAGTAGTGGTGGTAGTAAACAAGCCTGCTGCCGTCGTGTGTTGCTGCTACTTTGTATTGGTGCGCAATGGTTTCGAAGTTTTTCCTGCCGATGCCTTTTCGATTGATTATTCCTCTTGTTTCAGAAAGAGCAAACTGTTCTGCAATTATTTATTACCGTCGAACGTAAGAGCAGAGCCACCACCCAAGCTTGGAGCATTGTTGTCTTCTCCTTTTACTGCATCATCTTTTGCCGCTTCCTTCTGTGTGCGATGGTATTAAATTCTCAACTCACCAGGCATGCAATGTAAGAGGATTGACTTCAACATGATATAATAGTGTGAGGAAGGGACGTCGAGAGCTGTGAGACGACATCGACCGACTAGCTGATATGACCATGAATCCGTTTTATTATGTACCGGAGTTAAGTTCATCAACTGTTGCATGAGACGATCAATTAACTCATCGGTGTCACCGTAGTCCTGTTGCAAGAGTGCGACAGCGCCATCGTAGCAAGCATGAGATGGTGTAAACCCCGCTATCACCCTTTCTGCAGCTCCCTTTAGAACGGACTGCAAATAATTAAATTTTTCCGTTCCTGAAAGGGACTGATTTTCATGGACTTCTGTTCTAAAATTTTTCTCAAAAGGGTATCCATTCTCTATAAACCCCTGAAAATTACTTCAACTCTAACTTCGGTAGCCTGATGCATTGCGCACATTGGTAACAGGTTGGCCGCTATTGGCATTTCCACATGGGTCGATTCGCTCCTTAACCTTTAACTGACGTACTTCAATGCGCGCGATTGCCCCAACAGCTGTGTCCTGGTATTCCACGATTTTTTTCGGATTCTTGTCCTCTAGTTCCTTGCTCTGAACATCCTTATTGATCGCAATAAGATTCTGATGAGCTGTAGACAAACGATGTAACAGTGAAGAGAACTCTTCCTCTATATTGTTCAAGACGGCCGGATCATCCAAAATTTTCGAATTCGGTGAATTCAGGTAATCCATGGCTTCCATTACGATCTTTGTTATTTACTCGTAGCTGCGATTGCCAGCGCGGACTCGAAGTTCCATTTCTCAATGGTTTTTTTTTTAAGATTTTAATCTTAGAGTCGCCTTTTCTGTTTCCTCCCGGGTATCGGCACCAATGTGAAATAAAAACGCTCGTGGATTAGACTGAAACTTTATTCAACAAAAAACTGATTCGCTCGGGTCAAAAGTCCGCTAGCAACTAAAATTCATTTTAAACAATAATTTTACAATAGAAAGAGATATCTATGTATATAGATATATGTATATATATATATATATATATATATATATATATATATATATATATATATATATATATATATATATTGTAACATAATGTAGAAGTATGCAACAATAATGTAGCATAATAACTACGCTCCCAAAAGTATACACACATTCCGAAGTGTCTTTTCATTCGAGGCTCGTGTACGGGTTATGGCTAAGACGACGTCGCAGAATTAAGAGAGAATTATAACCGCAAGAGAATTATAACCGCAAGAGATTATTAGCTGCAGCTGTCATCTTGGAATTATTACATCAGAATTTTCTTGTTCCAGTGGTCGAAGAATTTGCTAGAAGTTTCTGGCTATTAGAAATGCGGCTATTTAAGGACAGATGGCGATCGAGACAGGGCAGTTGGTTTTGAACCGCACGAGGAGATTGGAAAAGTGATAATGGGCGAAGTTGTAATTTTGTGATAAATTGAAAGTTGAGAGTTAACAAGAAGAAGTAATTAGTTTGGATTTGTGAATTAAGTAATTGAAAGGAGATAAAGTGATTTGAGAAGAAAGAGACCTTGTAAGGAAGGAGTTTGCGAAGAATAGTATAGTGTGAACTTGAATTGTTCTATAGACTAGAAAATAAAGAATTAATTTCACAGAATATCGTTTTTTCTACTCGAGCCGTAGCTCGCATATTACATTGGTGTCAGAAGTGGGATAAAACTTATTCTGTGAATAACTATTTCCGTGGTGTGTAATTGCACAAGAAAAAAAAAAAAACATTTCTGTGTTGAGTTAATTAGTTGCGCAAAATGGGTCGCAAATTGGGAAAACTAACTATAATTCAACCAAAGGCAGAACTCAGTAAGCGGAATCTCGACACAACTGGGGGAAAAGATGCCCTACTGATTCGTCTGGAAGACGCAGTAACGCAGGAAGGTGAAAATCCGCATGACGTAGAGTTTGACGTGGAAGAGGAACCAGCAAGTACAGTATCCGACCCGGGTATAATAAGTCTGCTCCTGCAACTTAAGTTAGTCATGGACGAACAAAAGAAAGCAATAGAAGACCAAAGGAATTCTCTAGAGCTTAAGCTGGAAGAATAAAAGAAAACAATGGACGAACAAAAGAAAGCAATGGACGAACAAAAGAAAGCAATGGACGAACTAAAGAATTCTCTAGATGCTCTGGAAAGCAAACTCGATGAGCAAAACAAGAACTTGGAATCCAAATTCGAAGCGATCGAAGAGAAAATCGAGAAGGTCGAAAAAGTCGAAACTAGATTCGATGAAAACTTTGAGAAACATGAAACTCAGTTCGGGAAGATAGAGACTCAGTTTGAAAAAGTGGATACGCAATTCGAGAGAGTAGGAAAGTAAGTCGAAAATCTTGCTAAGGAACTCAGCAACGTGAAGAGACAGAAAGCACGGGAATATTCCACTGACGGTCTGAGAAGAAAGGAGATGCAGCCTCCTATCTTCGATGGTCAAACATCATGGCCAATTTATAAGAGGCAATTCGAAGCGGCCGCAATGACCAATAGCTGGGACGATGAAGAGAAGTCTATTGCACTCACACTTGCACTGAGGGGTCCAGCTGCGGAGCTCTTGCAGAACATCCCGGAAGATAAAGAGCAGAACTACGACTCTCTGGTTCAGGCTATCGAGATGCGGTTTGGGGATGAACACATTTTTTTTTTTTTTTTATAATTTGCACGTGTTAAATTTATACTAATTTTTAGAACACGTGCGTTTCTTTTTGTGGAAAGAGGAAGAGACAAAGAGAAAGAAAGATTGGTGTAGTGGGTTTGAAACTTAGGTGGTATTAAGTTTCAGTAAACTCAAAGGGTCCAGATAACTGGGGAGTATTTTGTTTGATTTCGCTATTATTGTCGTTGCTTATGATTCACAGTATTTTTTTCCGTCCTCCTGATGTCATCATCACTATCAAGTTGCATTTTAGCCATATGACCGCCCTACTGCCAGTGTTATGCCTTCAGTCGTTCACAGACTTTCTTAGAGTGCACGTGTTTCGGCTTTTAATTTAAAATAATAGTGCTCTAAAGTACAAAGTTAGACAGTATTTCTTCAAGTGACGAGTTAGCCCAGTGGCAGTGGTAGTGAACCGTCAACACAGGGGCCTGGGTTCAATTCCCAGCCAGGAAAATTTTGAACTTTTTTTTTTTTTTTTTTTTTAATAATTAAATAAAAGTGTGTAGACAAGAAGAATCAGGTGATGGATAGTGAGCGCTCCGCGCTCCCAATAGCGGGACCAGCGGGTGGGGTGACAGCATCAGCCGCTGCAGTACAGATAGGCCAGCCTGCAACAGTCTCAACTGCAAGTATGGGGAAAAGGAGAAGAAAGCTGAAACCTTCTCCCAACTTGGTAAAGCGTCCCTCCAAATCAGCTACAGTTGAACAGCTGCCAAGTGGAGCGAGGGAAGGGGCGCTGAGTACAGCAACAGCAGCAGAAAAGAAGCGACAAAGGTCGGATGACTCTGTCGAATTCCCGTACATCTCCGATGGTGGGGGTGGCCGCTACATTGGCGATGACGACAATTGCTTCGCGGTTCTGGCATCCTCTGAATCAGATGACGAAGAGGAGCGAGTCCAAAGTCTGACCAGCAGTATCAGACAGCTTGAGCAAAGCGTGCTTGCATTCAAGGCCAAACAAATGGCAAGAAGAGAGAGGGAGCGGCAGCTAGAGCTCCAGCGCGCTTCGGAACAACAACAGAAGCAGCCAGAAGACCAGCTGCAACAACAACAAAAGAAGCCGCAAATGCAGCAGCAAGAACAACAACAGCAACAAAATAAGCAGCAACAACAACAGCAGCAGAAAACGCTGCAAAAACCGCAGCAGCAGCAGAAAATGCAGCAACAGCAGCAGAAAAAGCAGCAACAGCAGCAGAAACAGCAGCAGCAACAGCAGCAGAAACAACAGCAACAAGAGCAACAACCGCAACAACCGGAACAACCGCAACAGAAGACGACTACAGAGGCGAGGGTGCCGCCAATTAATACCTGCAAGGTGGAGTTGAAGGACACAATTGAACTATGTAAGTCGGCCATAGGAAATAATTTTTCTATTAAAAGATTAAACGAAAATAGACATGCTATCCACTGTAATACAGTGGAAGAATATAAAAAAATTAAAAAATTACTTAGAGAAACGACGACGGAGTTCTTCTCCTTCACCCCGAAGGGGGAAAAGCGGCAAACAATGCTGCTGAGGGGGATAGATCCGTCTACTGATCCGGAGACGCTCCTTGCGCTGCTTAAAGAGAAAGAGTACAACGAGCTCGAATTTGTGGGGGTCAAGCCATTCACCACAGCTAAGGCAAAAAGGGAGAAGCGGAAACTGCCGTTCTTCCTAGTTCAGCTTTTAGCCAATAGCAAGCTGGATGGTCGAAGGAGTATTAAAGTCCTAGGCTACCAGGTTGTCGCATGGGAAAAATTAAGAAGGAGCGAAAACATTTTACAATGTGTTCGTTGCCAAAGGTTCGGGCACGCCGCGTCGAACTGCGAAATGCAGCCTCGATGTGTCAAGAGTGGAAAGAACCACAAAGCAGAGGAATGCACTCTGGGTAAGGATGGAGTAGCAGATAAGAGCCAGCTCTTGTGTGCTTTATGCAGGAACTCGGGACACACCGCAAACTATCGGGGTTGTCCTAAGTTCCAGTATATTAAGAAAGTAAATCTGGTTCGTCAGGAGAAGGTCGTAGTGAAACGTCCACCTGCTCCAATTTAAACACAATCCGTCACTCCCCAAGTGACCTACGCCCAAATGGCGGAAGGTCGGGGAAACGCGGAACAGAAAAGACCGAAGGTTGCTTCTCAGGCCCCAGCGCCTAGAGCAACGGAGGCTCAAACTGACTTGCTGGCCATCTTGCGCTCTATCCAAGGGAAGATGGAGCAGCTTCAACGTCAGGTACAGAAGCAAGCGAAGCGGGTGGACCAGATCTACGCACTTCTGCCGGGCTTAACGCACCTCCAGTCGTAATGGGTACGAACATGGAGGAGTAACCCTTGAAGATCCCTGTGGTGAATGTGAATTCACTGATTAGGATCGAGCGAAGAGCCGTATTGCTTAAGTTGCTAGAAGACCAAATCCCTGATGTGCTTATGGTTAGCGAAACAAAAGCTATCCCAGAAGTACAAATTGGGGCACAATAAATACAGTATTGTCAGAAGAGACTCCACACAAGGAGGAGGTGTTGCGATCTTCATACGCAAAAAACTACAATTTAAAGTAATGTACAGCAGTGAAGTGCGCAGGTTCCAGGAGCTGGAAGCGTGTATCGTGTGCATCCCACTCCGTAGTGGAAAGAAGATGTGCTTGGTCGCACTCTATGCACCTGAAGCTACTCAATCTACTTTATTTATTTCAGAGCTCGAGACACGCTTTCGATACCTAAGGCTGGAGTCGGAGGAGATTTATTTCATCATGGCCTAATGCTAGAGGGAACCTACTATTCAATTGGTTTAGTCGGCGCAGTGTCGAGCATAAACTCGATTTGAAAGCTACAGATAGTCCGTCGTTTCCTAGAAGCGGCTTTTATCTAGATCTTATGCTGTTCGACGTACGGTTACAACTGACCAACATGGACCGACAAACTATAAACTGCCTGCACACATTTGTGTATGACAGTGACCATTGCGGACTTAGTGCCGTAATAACGATTCCCAATGAAATTGCGGAGTTGGAGGAGTTTGTCTAAACGTACTCCTACAATTATAGTAGGACGCGTTGGACTCGCTTCTCCAGAACTTTGACAAGAGCACTCTCCTCGAATTCGCTCTACCCACCGTCCAATCTGTCAAACGAGGAGATTGACTGGTACCTAAAACAAATAGACGAGACAATTAAACGAACTATGGACAATACGATACCTCGGTATCAACATACTGACAACGCAGACATATTCCGTAATGCAACAATTGACGCACTACACCAACACAAAAGTAGACTGCTGTCGAGACTAAAAACCTTGTACAGACTGTTTAGTGATAGACAAAACTCGGAGGTTAGGACACTGAAGTCGTTGATTAAAAACCTCCAAAAATTAATTAGAGAAAATTACAGACTTTCTGTAAATTTGCATTGGAACAACAAAATTCGGGCTGTAAAATCCAACAACCCGAGTATATTCCCGCAAATAAATAAAATATTTCGGAGGAATAATCAAAACGACCTTCCGTGTCTTAAGATCCCCCGAACGACGAACAATGGACGAATACTTATAACAGCAGGTATAGATCCAGATAACGCAGTAGAGGATGACAACTTCTTTGTGATCGAAGATCCGCAGGAGAAGGTAGAGGCTATAGGAGCGACTTTCCAGGAAGTGTACAAGGTGAATGATACCATTCGCCCGAACCACGACTTGGAAAACCGCGTCCTTGTGCACAACTTCTACCTTCGAAATGATATAGAGCACTGGCGATCCGAGAACATAGGTTTTACCGAGATCAATGACGATAACATGGCAAATAATGTCATCGCCGATGAAAGGGTACATCCCCCGTACATATCGAAGATGAAGCTCCAAGCGATCTTCGACTCATTGAGGAGGAAAAAGTCTGTAGGAATCGACGGTGTCGAACATTGTGCTTCGACATCTCCCTCTAGAAGCGGTGGACATTTACACCACTCTGTTTAACAATGCACTGAATAATGCACATTATCCAGCGCATTGGAAAACAGCAGTGATACAACCCATCCCCAAACGGGGTAAGGACACCTCCAATCCGGCAAATCTCCGGTCGATAAGTCTCCTTCCGAACATCAGCAAGGTATTCGAGAAAGTGATCAATAGAGCCCTGCTGAAGTGGACTGAGAACAGTAATATAATTCCGGATAACCAATTCGGTTCTAAGGCGGGGTATGATACAATACATGCCGCGTCTAAACTGGTATCGGATATCCAATGGAACAAAAGCAAGCAACAGTGCACGGGTGCCTGCCTGATTGACTTGGAGAAGGCCTTCGACACCGTGTGGTTAGAAGGACTCTTCTACAAGCTAAGCAGGCTGGGCATAAGCAAACCACTGCTGTACATACTTCATAACATGCTCACCAGTAGACAGTTCATCGTCAAAAATGGCAATGTGACTTCTGCTGGAACATTTCTAATTAAAAACGGTTTGCAACAAGATGCGGTTAATTCACCAATCCTTTTCAACATTTACACGAGCGATCTCATAGGACCACTTCACCATGCCATTGTGTACGCAGACGACTTGATCGCGTACAGATCAGGACCAAAAATCGAGGTCATTGCAATTCTCTTGCAACGTGACTTCGATAAGATTCAGCGATATTGCGATGACTGGAAGTTGAAGATCAACTTCCAGAAATCGGAAACCATTCTTTTTAGGACGCCGTTGTCTGGTGCCTCTAGGGATACCAGAAAGAATTGGCGAAACTTCTCAATAGTTGGACCGGACGGACAGCCACTTGCGAGTCGAAGTGTAGTCAGATACCTGGGGCTTTGGTTAGACCAATATCTATATTTTAACAAACATATAGATGCTGCTCTGGCCAGAGCCAAAGGTGCTTTTGCCCTTACAAAGAGACTTTTTTATAGCAAGCAACTCGATGCAAGGGTAAAGGTAATCTGCTACATAGCCCTCATTAGGACCATGCTCGTATATGGATGTCCCGTGTTGTTCAACGTGGGAGCAAGCTTGTTGGAAAAGATTCGGGTGTTTGAGAGGGCTTGCCTTCATTTATACAGAACACCGGAGTCCCCTCCTTCGTCGTTTCCTCCTAATCCAGGGTAGTCTGTTTGATGTTAAAAGTTGGCTGTTCTTGCCCATGGCCGACTTACATAGTTTAGGTTTAGGTAGTTTTTTAGGTTTCGGTAGATGTAGGTAATAAATATAAAAAAAAAAAAAAAAAAAAAAAAAATAAAAAATTTATATCCTTGGATGAAAAAAATACAAAAAAAGCTCAAAAAACATAAAAAAAAAAATTATAAAAAAGCAGCACTCGATAAAGAAAAAAAAAAAAAAAAATTAAAAAAAAAAAATTAAAAAAAAAAATTAAAAAAAAAAAATTAAAAAAAAAAATTAAAAAAAAAAAATTAAAAAAAAAAATTTACGTATAGAATACGTAAGGTAGAATAGGATAGGCTAATTTAGAATAAGATAGTTTTAAGATTTATTTTAAGGTAGTTTATAAGTTTTATTTATAAGAATACAAAAAAAATGTTCAGACACTAAGTTTTTGACTAATTTTCTTAGTTTAAATTTAAAAGAATGAAATAAATAAACAATTTTCATGTTCGTTACGTCGAACGACATAGTTTTAAGTGTTAAGTTTAGCTTAGAGCGCCCACATAGGGCCAGTAAGTTAGAATAAGAATAGCTAAGTAAGTTAAGCTAGTTTTAAGCGTTTGTCTAGCATGTAAGTTATAATGAATTGCCCAATAAAAATGCATTAAAAATTAGTGAAAAATGTTATGCCTTCACAGTAGAGTTGACTTAGCTTTCGCAATTGATCGACTTTTTTATTTATTTCATGCGAAATAAATAGATGATTCTTGACTTCAGTCGAGTCCAGAAAAGGGGGGAAACGCTCCAACAGTTGCAAGCGGATATAGAGCGACTAGCCCATCTTTCATACCCTAAAACAGGCGAGGAGCTTATCAACGAAATGGCGGTGGAAGCTTTTATTCAGGCCATAGAGGACAGACAACTGCAAATGGCTGTAAGGATGGCTGAAAAGCGAACACTTCCCTAGGCATTGGCATTCGCTTTGTCAATGAAGGCTGCGGACCAAGCATACCAGGGAATACACCGTGTCACGAAAATGTCCGTTGTGGAATACTCATGTCAGAGAACAGCCGTCATGGATGAAGACAAAGCTCGCGGAAGTCAAATCCGTTGCTGGAATTGCAACCAAACCGGACACCTACAACGGCAGTGCAGAAGTGCACCTAGACGAGGAAATTGTCCACATTGCGGAAGTAGGAGAAGCAGAGAGGAAGCATCCTGTCGGTCAGACTTCCCAAAACCAGCAGTCGGGAAATGCGTAAGGACCAACTTCGCGGGGCAGAAGTTCGTTACTGGAATCGAGGGCCCCAGGACCACCATTAAAGTTTCGCAAAATAAACGGGGTAACAAGAGCCTGACAGTGGAGGCACTAATCAACAAGAAGAAGTGCGTAGCCACCATCGACACAGGTGCCACTGCCTCCATTGTAAGAAGAGATATCGTCAGAAGCTCCTGGCTGCACAACACCAACAGCTACTGCCTGAAGACTGCAACAGGGGAAATGGCGAAGGTGTTTGGAGAAGTTCGTCTTATTATTACTCTGGCGGGACTGACGCTCTCCCATGCGTTTCTGGTGGCAGATATATGCGACGAGTGCATCATCGGAATAGACTTCATGAAAGCAAATGAAGTAATCTTGGACATCGGGATGCAAGTACTGAGGTATCGAAATGTGAAGATTCGGATGGTGTACGGAAACGAGAATGCCGTAACTCTCAGGACAGTCATCAGCAAAGACGAAGTTTTGCCGCCGTCTTCAGAGACAATCATTTGGACAAAGCTGGAAGGTGATCTTGGGAGCCACCGATTCTACATAGTAGAACCAGACCCAGAGAAGAATTCTCAAGACTACATCGTGGGGAAAGACGTTGGTCGAACCAAAGAACACCATGGTTCCAGTGAGAGTGTTGAACACGAGACCACACACTGTCAAACTAAGGCGAGGGGAGGTGACTGGCAAATGCACGCCGATTACCGCCGTCGCAACAATATCTGAACGTGATGCTCAAAAAACCTCTCCCATCACCGTGGACAGCGGAAACGAGAGAGACGATTCTCCAGTCCAGTGAGCTAAATCAGGAGCAGCGAACTATGGCAGAGAATCTTATCAATGAGTACGCTGATGTATTTGCCTCACAGGACGGAGAATACGGCCGAACACACCTGGTACAACATCGAATAGACACTGGTGATACTAGACCAATTCGTCAGCCTGCTAGGCGCCTTCCATTGGCAAAGCAGACAGAAGCTCAAGAGATGGTGTCGGCAATGGAGAAAGAAGGTCTGATTGAAAGTTCCAAAAGTCCGTGGGAATCACCGGTTGTACTGGTTAAGAAGAAAGATGGCAGCACGCGCTTCTGCGTGGACTATCGGCAGCTCAATTACGTCACCAAGAAAGACAGCTATCCTCTGCCACGGATTGACGGCACGCTGGACACACTATCAGAAGCCCAATGGTTTTCCACCCTCGACTTGAAGAGTGGCTACTGGCAGGTACAGATCCATCCAGAAGACCGGGAGAAAACCGCCTTCACCGCAGGAAATGGGCTATGGCAATTCACGGTAATGCCATTCGGGCTGTGCAATGCTCCGGCGACTTTCGAGCGATTGATGGAATGTATCCTGCAAGGGTTAACATGGAAAACCTGTTTGGTATACTTGGATGATGTCATCGTCGTTGGAAAAACGTTTGCGCAACACCGAGACAATCTAAGGGATGTGTTTCAAAGGCTTCGAAGTGCCCACCTGAAGCTCAAACCCAAGAAGTGCGTCCTGTTTAGAGCAGAAGTCAAGTACTTGGGGCACATAATTTCAGCGAAAGGAGTGAGAACCGATCCAGAGAAGGTCGAAGCGGTGAAAAACTGGCCAGTTCCCAAAGACAAACAAAAACTAAGGAGCTTTCTGGGCCTAGCCACCTACTACAGACGGTTCGCGAAGGATTTTGCCGGGATCGCAAAGAGCCTGCACCAGTTGACGGAAAAGGGAAAACAATTCAAATGGTCAATTCAGTGCGAGAAGAGCTTCAAGGCACTTAAACAACGGCTATGCGATGCCCCGATACTGGCTTACCCCACTCCCGGGGAAACGTTCATTGTGGATACAGATGCTAGTAATGTCGGGGTAGGAGCCGTACTCTCCTAGGTGCATGATGGTCAAGAGAAGGTGGTTGCCTACTTCAGCAAGGTGCTCTCTAAGCCAGAAAGGAACTACTGCGTGACAAGGCGGGAACTTCTAGCTTTGATTTTGGCTACGAAGCATTTTCACAAATCCCTCTATGGGAGGAAGTTCGTTCTTCGCACAGACCATGCAGCCTTAAAATGGCTATTACAGTTCAAGAGTCCTGAGGGTCAGGTCGCAAGATGGATCGAAAGGCTGCAAATCTACGACTACGAAATACAGCATCGTAAAGGAAAACTCCACTCTAATGCGGATGCACTGTCCCGGAGACCATGCAGAACGGATTGTAAACATTGTGCGCGTCAGGAAGAACGGGAGCTGGTTTCCATCCAAAGAATGAGAGCCGAACCTATCGCGGGCTGGAGCATAGATGAGATCCGGAACGCTCAGAAGGAAGACCCGGATATCTAGCCGATTCTGGCCTGGAAGAACATGGAGAAACCGGATCATCAGAACATCTCTCACAGAAGCCCGACCTTAAAGGCATATTTTGCGCAGCGGGACTCCCTCCATGTCCAAGAAGGTGTTCTGAGAAGAAAATGGGAATCCTCTGACAGAAAGTCGTTTGTAATGCAGCTTGTCGTGCCGCGGACGAGGGTCAAGGAGGTGTTACAGGAAATGCATGCCGGGGCGTCCGGAGGCCACTTGGGAGTGCCCTTGGAATTGCATTCTGACCAAGGGCGGAACTTCGAGTCAAGAATCTTCCAAGAGATGTGTCAACTACTCGGAATCAAAAAGACAAGGACAACCCCGCTTCATCCACAGTCGGACGGTATGGTGGAGCGTTTCAATAGGACTTTGGACGAACATCTCTCGAAGGTCGTAGGTGACTACCAACGGGATTAGGAGCGGCAGATTCCCTTGTTTTTGATGGCCTATAGAAGTGCCGTGCATAACTCTACTCGACATACGCTGTTCGAAATATTATTTGGTGGAAGAGCTCGTTTACCCAGTGAGGTGAAATTTGGATCTCCTACCAATGAGCCCAGAAATGAAGAAGAGTACGTGGCGGACCTTAGGGAAAGGCTTAGGGACATACACCAAAGGACCAGAAGCCAGATTAAGATAACGAGCGACCGCATGAAGACCAGGTATGATGCCAAGGCAACAACGTCAGGATTCCAGGAAGGAGATCTAGTGTGGCTGTATAATCCCCATCTCCAAAAGGGGAAATCACCTAAATTGCAGCAGAACTGGGAGGGTCCCTACAGAATAGTAACCCGCATCAACGATGTTATCTACCGCATCCAGCGAGGACCAAGGGCCAAAATGAAAGTGGTTCATGTGGACCGACTGAGTCGATACAATGGCCGAAGTGAGGACGCACTTGTTCGGGACGAACAAGTCTAAGGGGGGGGCAGTGTAACATAATGTAGAAGTATGCAACAATAATGTAGCATAATAACTACGCTCCCAAAAGTATACACACATTCCGAAGTGTCTTTTCATTCGAGGCTCGTGTACGGGTTATGGCTAAGACGACGTCGCAGAATTAAGAGAGAATTATAACCGCAAGAGAATTATAACCACAAGAGATTATTGGCTGCAGCCGTCATCTTGGAATTATTACATCAGAATTTTCTTGTTCCAGTGGTCGAAGAATTTGCTAGAAGTTTCTGGCTATTAGAAATGCGGCTATTTAAGGACAGATGGCGATCGAGACAGGGCAGTTGGTTTTGAACCGCACGAGGAGATTAGAAAAGTGATAATGGGCGAAGTTGTAATTTTGTGTTAAATTGAAAGTTGAGAGTTAACAAGAAGAAGTAATTAGTTTGGATTTGTGAATTAAGTAATTGAAAGGAGATAAAGTGATTTGAGAAGAAAGAGACCTTGTAAGGAAGGAGTTTGCGAAGAATAGTATAGTGTGAACTTGAATTGTTCTATAGACTAGAAAATAAAGAAATAATTTCACAGAATATCGTTTTATCTACTCGAGCCGTAGCTCGGATATTACAATATATTTACAGTATATAGATAGGTAATATATGTTTCATTTGAGTTGTTTAATTTTCGACAGCCTTTGTTTTTAATAACCGCTGCGCTACTTCACGACATAATCTCCAGAATAGCAGAAATAAAGGAACTTGGGATATTATTCCAAGCCTCCTTGTCTTGAGCAAAAAGGTCGTCTCTATTTCTGTAACTGCTCCGAATTTTTCTCCGATATACAATCTCTCATAGATTTTGTATGGGGTTGAGATCATGGGACTGCGTTGGTCCATACCTTCTTTTTACCTTGAAACTAAACACCACACATGACTTGAACTCACACACCGCAGTTGACTCTGCACGTCTGCGAAAAAGAAAATGGTGCAACAACTTTAGACTGGTCATCGCAGATTCCAAATGCGAACCCTTTTGAAAATGGGCATTAAGGAAGAATAGGATTAAAGGGAAAATAATAAATACGTATACTACTGGAAAATTAAGCGAAAGTTGCAGCAGTGAGCAGAAGATGCCAGGTCAATATAGACAATAATGGACACCATATTAAATGTAATTGCGAAATCGACTTTGATGTTGATTTTAGGAAATAAAATATTTTTTGTTTTTATTTTGGCCTTTTTAAATGTTTTTTTGACACGAATCTTTGAAGCAGGCTGTACTTATGTACTGGTCGATGATTTCATATATTTTATGGATCTGATCAACACTGTTATAATCCACATTTGCTAACCTAAATCGCACAAACCGCACAGTTGTATCTAATTTTTTTATTTCATTACTGACCTGGACAACAAGAATGCACTTGACGCCACACATAGATAACAAAGTGTCGGACGTGCGGAACACGATACGACAAGTATTCCAACAGTTAAGATCACCCGTATGCTTTGCCTCTCTTTTCGTGTATCTAGTTTCGCTTACATGTCTGTTCTTCCATTGGCTGTTTATCTCTTCCCAGGAAACGATAATGCAACTAAAAACTTTTCGGCTGGAGCAGCGAGTGAGCGTTAAATTGTATTTTTCTGTGTTTGATTCATTAGTCTCTGACCGTCAATCCACTAAAAAACACCTCTTGTTTAACTGGCGATGAGGAAAATTTAGTTAATCGCTCATACAAGTTAATTAACAAAAGTGAAATTTTTTGTTATCGATCGTTCTTTAATTAATAAAAAGAGGGAACAAATATAAAAAAGAAAAAGAAAAAAAGAACACAGGAAGAAAAAAATCGGCGGAAACTTACAGCAGACATCTAGTTAACAGCAACTACGACCAACATTATCAACAACCCTGCCGCTTAAATCACAGCACATCATGATCTGGTGACATAGAGGTAGAAAATGTATATTACATTATGCACACAACTTTAAATTAGGATATACATATATTGCACATTGCATATTGAGTATAATGGAATAACAATTAATTAACCATTTTAACCTTGCAATAAACTGTGTTAAAAATATAGATGCATTTGATAGTTCTGATCCTCTTAATCAGCTGCCAGATTTATCAATCAAATGGAGAACATTTTCCCAACTATTGAAAGTTTTGATCCAAATAATAAAATAATTTTAATGAATTATGTTAGAAATAAATGTACCGGTGGTCGTACTAGAGAAATTTTACACAGACTTGGGTTATTAGAAACTTGGAAGCAAATTAAGGAAATTTTATTGAATAATTTTGGGTTTTAGAATCATGAATAAATTAAAATTATGTGGTGTAGACTCCATAATAAAAAATTATTATTTTCAAATAAATAAAATAGTGAACAAACTTAATAATAGAATTTTGTCACATAATGACGATACGTATAGCACAGTAGAAGTTAATAGAATTACTCTTCTTGTCTTTAAAGAAAATTTACCAGAAACAACAAAGACTGATTTTCGGTAGTAATCCCTCTACCTTAGACAAAGCTCATAAAATAATCCTCGAAGCACATCATCAAAGCTACACTCTATATGGGCGTACAAGAAATTTTTACAAAAGTACAAATAATAATAGCCGAAATCGCCCAATACCTACTTTTAATCACGGATTGAATAGAAGTAGCAATGGTAACGATTTTAATAGAAATTATAATTTCAATACATATAATTACAACGGTATGTATTTTACAACGAAATGTATTTTACAATGGGAAAAACCTGTCGTTTACTAATGAAATAAAACACCGTATAGTGATCAAACACGACACACTAGTATTTTCAAAATTATGTAGATATTCAGAGGTTCACAAAAATGAGGTAAATAGCAAATTGCAGAAATGCTCGAACAGGGTATAATTAGGGAATGAAGTAATCCATACAAAAGTCCGTCTGGATTGCCCCTAAAAAATCTGACAATTCAAACTCTCCTAAGTGGCGTATAGTCATAGACTATATGAAATTAAATGACATCAATCACCATAGAACACCGCTTTCCAATTCCAAATATAGATGATATATATATTTGACAAATTGGAAAGGTGTAATTATTTTACAACGTTAGACCTGACGAAGGGATTTCACAAGATTGAAATGCACCCTGCAGATGTACATAAAACCGCCTTTTTAACGGCCAATGGCCACTACGGTTTCTTCGTATGCCATTTGGTTTACGCAACGCGCCAGCAACTTTCCAAAGACTTATTACTAACACTGCGTTACACGAATTCGGTACCCAAAAAAATGACTGCTGTTATAGTATTCTATTAGTTATAGTATGTAAACGGTGAATGTCTTTTGTTTCTATTACGTCTTGTTTTTTAGGTACACACCGCCCACATTTAAATTGAATCATTCTTGAGAAAATAGGCTCATTCCGCGGTAGTGTCTTTGTGATTAACTAAATATTTGTGAGTGTTAGACTATTCAAGATGAATACTGTAAAAAGCAGTCGCCGTCTATGCAACAAAAGCGAAGTAAAGAAATGGTTGCATATTTCTCTAGTGCAAAAAACATATATTGTAACATGTATACATGTAACATAACATGTAACAACATCGTATCTTTGATGGACGACTTAGACATTCCCCACGACACAAACGAATGGCGTTTATTTATTGATGGTTCGAAGACAAGTTTAAAGGCAGTTTTACTTTATAATGGCAATAAGTATCCGTTAATACCAATCGCTTATTAAACAGTTTTAAAAGATACAAATACAATGATTTTAAGTGGAAAGTGTGTGCTGACCTTAAAGTAGTAGCTATGTTACTTGGCTTACAAGGTGGATTTACCAAGTACTGTTGCTTTCTTTGCATGTGGGAAAGCAGAGGTACTGATAAGCACTATCTGGTTAAAGATTGGCCAAAACGACAGGAGTTTATCTGTGGAAAGTCAAATATAAAATATATGCCCTTAATTAAACCCGAAGACGTCATTTTACCTCCCTTACATATAAAGCTCGGGTTTATGAAGAATTTTCTGAAGGCAATAAATAAAGATGGCGAAGAATTTTTATATTTGAAGTCTGTTTTTTCAAAATTAAGTGACGCAAAGCTAAAAGAAGGTATTTTTATTGGACCACAAATACGCCTTCTGATGAAAAACTAAATTGTTGACCAAACACTCAATGATAAAGAGCTGTATGCATAGATATCATTAAAAGCTGTGATTAATGGTTTTTTATGGAATCATAGAGCCGAAAATCCAGAATTCTTGGTTAACAATTTGTTAAATGCATATAAACATATGGGTTGTCGTACGTCATTGAAAATTCACTTTCTCCATTCCCATTTCTCTTTTTTCCCTTCAAATCTTGGATCTGGGAGTGATGAACAAGGGAAGCGCTATCATCAGGATGTAAAAAGGCTTGAGGAACGGTTTCAAGGTCGTTGGAATGCAGCTATATTAGGAAATTACTGCTGGAGTTTAAAGCGAGAAGACACTTCAAAACACAAAAGAAAAAGGTAAATATTTTTAATTTTTTGTAAACAATAAATTTTTATAGAACATTTTTGATTTTCATTATGTGTAAGTTTATTTATAAGAAGTTAATTTGACAGTTTTATTCGAATTACATTGCTAATTAAATAAAAATATGTTTATACTGAAGCTTTAGTTTTTAATTTTTTACCAAAAATCGTTGCCTTTCGTACCTGAAAAACAGTACTTAATTAAAAAAAGACTACTTATGTTTTCTTATTAAGTAATGTTTATGAATAAATAAACAGAAAGAATTAAAGTGGGTCCTAATTTTTTTGAAAATTTGTAACGCAGTGTAATATATTAAAAGAATATATTGGAAAAATATGTGTTGTGTATTTATGATAGATGATATCCTTATATTTTCTACGAGTATAGAAGAACATTTGGAGTCGCTGAATATAATTCTGAAACGTTTAGATAAAGAAAATCTTAAAATTTAAATAGAAAAATGCCAATTCTTGAGAAAGGAAACTGAATTTTTAGGCCACGTAGTAATGCTATAGGGAATAAAACAAGAAAGTTGAAGTTATAGATAAAATCAAATTGCCAAAAAACCAAAAAGAAATAAAATCGTTTTTAGGAATCACGGGATACTATAGGCGCTTCATTAGAGACTATTCTAAAATTGCCTATCAATCTACTAAATATCTAAAGAAAAATTTAAAAATAAATATTACGAGGGTGGGTCAATAAGTCCCTGAAAATTAACACAAATTGTGTCGTCACCTTAAATTTAATTTTTTTTGTCAAGAATCATCTTTCAAAAGAACGCACCCAAATTTTCAGACAGATCTGTCGAATAGTTTTGTTGTGGCAGACATTTTATAGGTATATAGACGCCTACTAGCATTTTCGTTAAAATGGAAGAAAGTGAATTTCGAGTGCTCATTAAACACTATTTTTTGCGAGAAAAAACTATCACGCAAACCAAACAAAAGCTTGACAAATATTATGGGGACTCTTCACCATCGATTGAACCATTCACCACTGGTTTACTCAATTTCGGTGCGATCGTTCAAGCACAAGTGACGCCAAACGTTCTGGTCGCCCAATTGAGGTCACCACACCAGAAATGGTCGACAAAATCCATGGTTTGATAATGGATGATCGGCGAGTGAAAGTGCGCGAGCTTGAAGAGGCCACAGGCTTATCACATGGCTCAGTGATTTCGATTTTACATAAATATTTGGACATGAAAAAAATTTCCGCAAGATGAGTGCCGCGTTTGCTCACAATCGAAAACAAACGCATTCGTTTGACAACTTCAAAGGTGTGTTTGGCGATGTTTCAGAAAAAATCAGCTGAGTTTTTGGGCCGTTTCGCAACCGTGGATGAAACCTGGATTCGCCATAATACACCAGAAACCAAGGAACAGTCAAAACAATGGACTTCTCCTGGTGAATCGAAGCAGAGGAAGGCCAAGGCGGGTTTGTCAGCAAACAAGGTCATGGCGACAGTTTTTTGGGGTGCGCGCAGTGTTATTCACATCGATTACCTTGAAAAGGGTAAAACGATCACCGGGCATATTACGCAGAGCTGCGAGCTGCTGGATCGATTCCGAGCCGATTTGAAGCAAAAACGGCTGCATTTGGCGAAGAAAAAAGTTATTTTTCACCAGGACAACGCACCGGCGCACAAGTCCGCAGTCGCAATGGCAAAATTGCATGAGTTAGGCTACGAACTCCTCCCTCATCCAGCATATTCCCCAGATTTATCCCCCTGCGACTATTTCTTGTTTCCAAACATGAAGACATGGCTCAGAGGTAAGAGATTTGGGTCGAATGAAGAGGTCATCGCTGAAACAAACGCTTATTTTGAGGGGCTCGAGAAATCGTATTATTTGGAGAGCATCAACAAATTGGAGAAACGTTGGATGAAGTGTATACAGCTAAAAGGAGACTATGTTCAAAAATAAAATGTTTTTATACCGAAAAGAGTGTTCCTTATTTCATTTTTCAAGGACTTATTGACCCACCCTCGTAGAGGCCAAGACTATTAGTCGAAGAACTGGTGAACGTTTTTGGAACGTCATTTGAGCAAGGAAAATTTATATAATTTCTTGTTATTCTTAGGCAAATAATCACAAACATTAACGTCTGGCAGTTTTCTGTTGGTGCCTTTGGGTAGGCGGAAGCCCTAAAGGCGCCAACAATATCGATGCAGTCACGTCATTTGACCAAAGTTTAAATTTTTTCTTAAATAGCCGACTTTATTATATGTCATAATTTATCAATGCCAGACGTTTTAGTCGGGTCCGAAAGGGTGCCAGACGGGCTCAAACCCGCATAAAAATGAGGGTCGGTAACGTCATAATGCCAAGGCTATTTTTATTTTTTTTTTTTTTTTTTTTTCAATCGTTAATTGCGATCTCCCTGAGTAATTATACACAACAGCCAGACGAAAATCTCTGGTCTATCATCCTGCCAGACGCAAGAGAAGATTTAATATCGCTACTAAAATCATGTGTGACAAGTATATTTAATTGAATTTTTAATTCAAAACTACCAAAGAAATTGAACTCTAACTAAGTTCGTCTTATAGAAAGTTTAATTTTGAATAAAAAAGCTAAAATGCAAAATGTTCATACACCCAGTAGAATAGAAGATATTTAAAAGAGAGTCGGTAGTCGCGGCACCAAACCCATTGTTTCTTAGGATATCGTTTTCATAAAAAAAATGCATCGTATTTCGTCGTCACATTTTCTACCTGAGAAAAAGAAAATAACCATGCTTCAAATAATTAACAACTTCATTTTATTAAATCACATAAATGATTTTGAAATACCAAGATAGAATGTTTCTATAAGAGAACTTCCTGTACTATCATACATGTGTTAAACGTCTACATCATCATCTTCTTCGTTGTTCAGAAGCATTATCATCTAAATATAATCTAATAATACAATTTTTTTTATTATATAACGCATAAAAACTCCTCCAAAATTTTGAACAAAATACATTTGGATGGAGCTTGGCGTTGGAAATTCGCAACGATTTGTAGATGTATCGAAATTATTTAATGCTCTAGTAAAGTCTTTACGTAATTCTTTACCAGGCTTTCATGCAACGAGGGGTAGCGATTACAATGCTGTCTTTTACAGAAAAGGAAAGCGAAGACCTTTTAAGCTACTGCAGCAGTCCCAAAAGTATCAGAATGCATTTACTGAACTTGGTACTTTGGATGCAAAAGGGTCGACGCAAAAAGTTTTTGAAAAATTGTAGGAGTTTGTATGCCATTTGTACAATATTCGCGTTATAAGTGATGTCAATAAATCCAGATGTGAGATATTTACAAGGACATATAACACAATTAACATTAATGATGATTTTCATATCAAGTTTAGGAATTTTGACGCTGGAAATTTGCCGCCATGTAACTGAGAGCTGCGGCAAAATTTCTTACGCGCCCATTACATTTCTCATATTTGGAGAAATGCACATTTGAAAATTTCAACTAACCTATCGCCAATTGAAAATGGGTGGGTGGAAACTAATAGTACATATGAGTTCCATTAGTTCGACGGTGATCAATTACCTGCTTTAGTAAAAGACGTTGTAATCCAACCTCCTGATGTTGATGACGAAAATGAGTATTCAGGTACAACATTATGTAGTATAATACAAAAATTGCATATGCCATGCAAACAAACAAAATTGTTCAATTAGATTATATTTAGATGATGATGCATCTGAACCTGACAACGAAGAAAATGATGATGTAGATGTTTAATACGTGTATGATAGTACAGGAAGTTCAGTTGTAGAAACATTCAAATCAAATCATTTATTCTTTATAGTCTCACACAGTAAGATACAGATCTTTTAAAATAGTGCAAGCTTCAGTACTTATTACAATACTATAATATATTAATGTTACATTACTAACTAAATATATAACCAATAATAATAAAAATAAAAAAATATATAAATAATTAGCAAATAAAAAGAAGTTTAGTTATTATAGTATATACAAGAAAAAAAAAAATAAATAAATAAAGTAAAACCAATCATCATCACAGGGCCTCTAAGTATTGCTTAGGTCTCACCTTAAACAGGGTTGTACACCTTATCAATCCAACAGTTCGGCGAAGGGAGTTCCATAGCCGAGTAGCATTTATGAAAAATTGGCGCTCAAATACTAGGAATGAATAGCGTATTGGAACAAGGTCACAACTTCTGCTAGAACGCGGAAAACGTATCTTGTTATAAAGATAAGGCGGTTGACGTGTTTGCATAACATTGTGAAGCATCGTTATCGTTCTAAATATAAAAAGGTTCTCCATAGTGAGGTCATCACCCTTATTCCGAGTGGCGTTGACGACGATTTAAAACGAAATAATTGCAATTTACCATTACGAGTGACGTTAATTCGTCGTTGAACGCCATTCGTCGTAGAACGTTTTGTGGAACTCATTACTGTACGACAAATGTCATGTGATAAATCTCACTGTCAGCCGTTGAACGCTACAAAACGACAACAAAAACTCCGATATCTGTCGTTATCAATTTCGTGATTGCCCAGTAGGGAAAATAGACTGAAAATGTAAGTTTTTTTAAAAAAATTTTATTGATTCAAATGAGTAAATTTAATTAATTTATTTTTAGGGTGAAAATAACGAATCAAAAGCAGTTTAAGACTTTGGTAGAGTTGATGGAAAAAAGCACTTCGTTGGTAAGAGGTTTTAAAAGGGGATATCGACTCCAAAATCGAATGGGACTCTATAGCCATAACCCTCAATAGTTTGGGGCCTCCATCAAGAGATGGAAGAGAGTGGCAGAAGGTTTGTTCGTAACTTAATACAAAAGAAAATTAACTAGATACTTGCAAATATTTCGCAGGTTTGGTCTGACATAAAATGTAAAGTAAAAAAAAACTTCTTTACAACAAGAAGCATTTGTCGAACTTGGATTCCGTAAGCTTATCTTTTATACCGCGTCCAGTAAATATATGAAGGCTTCCTTAGGCATTCTAAAAAACATTTTGAATCTAAAAATAATTCATTACATTGAGTGTTTTTCATGTACTTTTGTCCTTTACTCACTTTATATCCGGTAGATCCAATGGACTTGATTTTATCCTTATTTCTTTCCGGATTCGAATTAGATCATTTTTTTGTGTGTCCCCATCTTCATCACTGCTCCAAAATATTGCAACACTGTTCATTTTTAAGATAGAAACCAACAATTTCTTTTGTAAAAGATAAATAAAAACAACTGATACCGCCATTTATCTGTCAAACTCGAAGATCAGCTGATGTGGATCGCATGTGGAATGTGAGCTACATACAGACCCTTTTGTCGAAGTTACGGAATAACTTTTGAAAGGCGAAACGCCTCAAATGACGACAAACATAGTTCAAGTAAAACGCCACTCGGAATAAGGGTGCATATATCGATTTAGAGAAGAAGGAATTGTGATCATACCTCCGCCGTCCATAAATATACCGTGCGATACTATTAAAGGCTACACTAAGTCTCGGTCTATGTTCGTAGTCGCAGTTGCAGAAAATTTCGCATCCGTACAACAAAATGGGAATAAGTAGAGTTTTGGCAAACATTATTCTTGTTCTAACAGGTGTTGTTCGTTGAGTGGCCCAAAGCATACGAAGACCTCCATAAACCTTGGCTACGGTCAATCTGATGTGGTCATTCCAGGTAAGTATTTTATTGAATATTATACCAAAATTCCTCGCAGAGGCAACGAACTTGATAGGTGTATTATTGAGGCGTATTTGTGGAAAATACGACGTATCAATAAGATTTCTGGAGATTTCGTAGGATTTACGCTGAGACCATTTGCACGTGACCAGTTTAGAATTATATTTAAATCTTCATTTACTTCGCATGCCTTATTTTCAATAAGACCCAATGGACAACTGTTAACCAACTGAACATCATCAGCATAAATATGAATGGAGGAGCTAATAAAAGTGATGGGAGCTCATTTATGTACAATGAGAAAAGAAACGGGCCTAATAGAGACCCCTGAGGAAAACCTCGATTTAAAGGTAGAAAAGAGGTTACCGTATTGTTAGCAGCCACTGCTTGAAATCTTCCATTTAAATATGAGAAAACTAGATTTGAAGATGGTAGCGAAAATCTAAATTGGGTTCTAAGTTTATTGCATAGAATATTGTGGTCGACCCTGTCAGAAACTTTGTAAAAATCTAAGAGAGTGAGAAAGGTTACCTTGTCGTCATCTACAGACCGTCTGATTTCTTCCACGACATTTATTATTGCCGTAGTGCTGCTGTGTTTAGGACTAAAGCCTGATTGATTTTAGCATAGCATATTATTACTGGTGAGAAATTTGCGCATTTGAGAATTTATAATCCTTTCTAGCATTTTAGAGAAAAAAGGCAAAATAGCTATGAGTACAATTTTAACATGTTTCCAAGCAGTAGGTTGTGAGCTGTGTTTGAGAACAGTTTCTTATCTAGCCTAATTTTTAGTGCATACTGCAAGAGAGCGATTTTTGTCATGAGTTGTTTGCTGACTTAAGGCGAAAAATATTTTGAAGTGGTGGCTGGTGCCCACCGATGCGAACACACAGGTGGTTGAACATCAGTTTAAGAATTTCCACCGGGGGGTACACCGTGTAAAAGTGCGTCGCATCTAATTTCTTTTAGTTGGTGCTTTTCCTCATTTTGTTCCATTCAAGTGATGATATTGTTGATTGCCTCTTCGTGTTTTGTTATTTGATCCCTTAGCTCTTGTTTTACAGTGTCGATTTCATGTTGCTTAGATTCCAATACAGACAGACGTGTGTTTATGTTATCAATCAGAATTTTTAGATCGGCAATATCGGTGTCTAGTTTTTTGGTTATTGTCTCTTCGGCTTCCGCTATTCTTAATGTGATAGGAGATGTTATGGACCAATCTGTTCCAATTTTCGCCTTTGCTGTTATCAAAAGAGAGCTTTTTAAGCAGTTTCGGCGCTGGAGACATTAACTGGTTTATGGTAGATGGTGAGATGGTAAAGATTTTAATTTTAGTATAAAACTAACTCAAGGCCTTGGTACATGAAAAATAACGCTTTAAACTAAAATTAATATTGCCACCGAAACACACACGTCTACTCAGTAATGCATTTAGAATACTACTAACATTCTAACTTCTTATATTGCTCAAAATCATTTATATGATTTAATAAAATTAAATTGTTAATTATTTGAAGTATAGTTAATTTCTTTTTTCAGCTAGAAAACCAGACGACGAAATACGATGCATTTTTTATGAAAACGATATCCTAAGAAACAATGGGTTTTGTGTCGCCGCAACCGACCCTTTTTTCAAAAAAAACTTCTATTCTACTGTGTGTATGCTGATTTTGCACATTAGTTTTTTTATTCAAAATTAAATTTCCTATAAGACGAACTTAGTTAGAGTTCAATTTCGTTGGCAGTTTTGATGGAAAAAGGCAATTAAATATATTTGTCGCACATGATTTTAGTAGCGATATTAAATCTTCTCTTGCGTCAGGACGTTAGACCCGAGATTTTCATCTGTCAGTTGTGTATAATTACTCAGGGAGATCTCACATAACGATTACAAAAAAATATTAGCCTTGTCAATATGACATTACCGACTACATTTTTTTGCGGATTTGAGCCTGTCTGGCACCCTTTCGGACTCAACTAAAACGTCTGGCATTGATAAATTATGACATATAATAAAGTCGACTATTCATAAAAAAAAAGTCAGCTTTGGTCAAATGACGTGACTGCATCGATTTTTTTAGATGCCTTTAGGGCCTCCCCCTCCCCAAAACCACCAACAGAAAACTGTCAGACGTTCATTTTTGTGATCAGTGGGTTAAGAATAACAAGAAATTATATAAATTCCTTGCTCAAATGACGTTCCAAAAATGTTCACCAGCTCCAGATTTTACTAAAACATTTACTTTGATCACGGATGCTAGTAATTTTGCGCTAGACGCAGTTTTTATGCAACGTAATAAGGCCGTCTGTTATGCGAGTAGGTCATTGAATGGTCATGAATGTAGGTGCAGCACTATTGAGAAAGAATTACTGACGATAGTTTGGTCTACAAAATATTTTAGGCCTTACCTTTTTGGCCACAGGTTTACAATAAAAACAGATAATCGTCCCCTTGTCTGGTTAAATAATTTGAAAGAACCGAACTGTAAGCTTCAAATATGGAAGATCAACCTAAACGAGTTTGACTTTGATATAGTACACATTAAATGTAAAGAAAATGTCATTGCCGACAGACTCAGTAGAATTAGGCACGAAGATTCAGAGAATTCCAAAGTATTGGGAACAAAAAAAAAAAAAATAAAAGGGATTAATATTCGTATTTTGTCTCAATAGCAAACTATTTATAAAATCCCAAGACTATTACGTTAAGTACTTTGCCAAAAATAAAAATCTTATAATAATGAAATCGAACCAGAAGCTTGAGGATATTACTGATATAGAGAGGTTGTTGAGTGAAATAAGAAACGAACATTTAAAAAATTATCACCGAGGAATATATGAAGTCTTTCTTGAAATAAAAGCACGTCATTATTACCCTAATCTTCAAAAAGAAATCCAAAAATTTCTCAACAATTGCGAAATATGTAATTTAGGTAAATTTGATAGAAATCCTATTAAACAAGGCTTTAACCTTACAGATACCCCAGAGAAACATAACGATATTATTCATGTAGACATCTGGTTTCCTAAACGGAACATCATGTACGTCATAAGCGTAGACAAATTAACTAAGTATACGACAGCGCATCCATTGAAAGATAGAACATGGATCTCTATTATAGAAGCTCTCAAATTTAGGATACGGTACTTGGGAAAACCTAGGAATATAGTTACAGATAACGAATTAGATACCGTATCAGTAAAACAATTTTTGGCACGCAATGATATCAATCTTCATCTTACAGCTCCTTATTTAAAAACCGGAAATGCGGATGTTGAAAGATTACATTCAACACTAAATGAACATATCCGACTTTTCAATGCTGATCCAAATAACGAAGATAATCTTAAGGAAAAAGTATTTAAAGCAATAGTTTCGAATAACAACTCTATTCATTCGAGCACGCAAAAGAGACCTATAGACCTTATTAACAATATTATTTCCAAGAAAGATATAACGACCTTATCCAAAACTTTAAAAGAACGAAAAATTAGGAAAATGAATACCATTAATCAAAATAGGAAGATTGAGGATAAATTCGAAAACGAATTTCTAAAAAATTATAGAGTAAGAAAGACAGATCCTAAGTACAAAAAGATTAGTAACTGGAAAGCTAAGAAAATGTATAAATACCAAGTTAAACGAAAATATAAACTCCAAAATTATAATTGTAGACATAATGACAACAACACTAATAGTAGTACTACTGGCAATGCAAATACTCCAAATGAATAGACAACAAATCGAAATTACGCCAATACATAACGACACATTTCAAAATATTTTCCTTCGGGGAATAGTGAATCCCCATGGTATATTAAAAATAGTGACTTGCATGGAGATTTGCAGATTGATGTCTTAACAGATGTAATTAAAAAGTATGCAATGCGTTACAATGAGCGTTTGCGGATGCATATTAATCCTGAGATAGACGACGTCTTAAATGTACGATATAATATTCGTAGGTTAAGAAGAACCAAACCCCATGAACTTGTTTGACAATTATGAGAGCCCATATTTAAATTGTAATACCTTCTCAAAACCGATTTAACGTTGAAAATAAAATCTTTTGTCGATGACTAGTTGATTGGTTATGATCAAGGAGGTGGATTTTAGTGCGGTTAGAATCCCACACTACTTTGGGTTTCGAACCCCATTGTGTCTTTCGAGATTTTCACCTTCGTTAACAAAAAAAAAAAAAAAAACTTTCGAGACAACAATATTGGATTTTGGATATTGGAGGCAGCTCGACAAGTATTAATCAGCTGATGGGAAATATGCCTCCGGAAAATGTGACTCCAACGCGACCTTTTTATCATTCTGGAGTGGACTTTTGCGGGCCAATAAAAACTCATTACAAGGTCAGATATAAAAGTCCTACTAAGTCATATTTGTTAGTATTTGTTTGCTTTTCTACTAAAGTCGTACATACAGAGGTAGTCGGCGATTTGTCCTCCGAAGCATTCATTTACGTTTTAAAAAGGTTTACAGGCAGGCGAGGCCTTTGCCATACAATATTCTGTGACAATGCCATGAATTTTGTTCAACTAACGAAGATCTTCAACTCAGAAAGACTACAGTCAACAATTCACTCTACGTGCCTTCAAGATGGAATTAAGTGGAAAAACATACCAGCTCGATCGCCTCATTTTGGGACGCTCTGAGAGGCGGCTATTAAAAAACATTCCTCGTTCGGCACCTCGGCGAAGCATCATTGATGTATGAACACTTGCTTTCAGTGGTCATACGAAACGAAACAATTATGAATTCCCGCCCTTTGACATCAATATCAGCCTATCCAAACGATTTGGAGGCATTAACAAGTTTTTAATTGGAAGTCCTCTAACAGCCTTAGCCGAACCAGATGTTACAGAATACATAACGAGCCTCAACAAGTTCCGGCAGATACTTCAAATTCAACAACACTTCTAGAAGAGATAATCGACGGAATATTTACAACTTTTGCAGCAAAGAGCTAAGTGGAAAACAGAGTCTGATAACCTTAATCCACACACATTGGTTCTCATCAAGGATGCCAATACTCCTCCGATGCGTTCGAAATTGGGACGTCTTGTCGAGATCTTTAAGGGCAGCGATAATAAAGTGCGCTTAGCGAATGGCAAATCGCAAAATGGAACATACCAACGAGCGATACATAATGTTTCTCCGCTTCCAATTGATGAACCAGAAAATAAGAACAGTAAAAACTTATAAGTAGATCCTCACCTACTATAATATCATATGTTCACGTATTGCCAAGAGTTCGGCGGGCTAAAATAGTATATTAGCCGTATGGAAGAAATGTGCACAAAGGATTTAGCTCAGCAAGTTTACTACGTCTCAATTATAGAGACATTACGAAATAGGATTGCAGTGATCGAACATAATAATGAATTGCTTCACAAATATCACGCAGCAAAATATGAAAGAACCAGAGCAGCAAGATCTCCTTTCGATATTGTTGGGACATTACCGCACAGCTTGGTATCCTTGACCAAGAAAATGCGGATAAAATACAACATCAAGTTGATAATGCTTACGAGTATAAGAATAAAAACAGTTAAATGAACTTATGAGAAAACAAAGTTCCATTGCAGATGGAACTTCAAACATTTTAAAGCGGAATCATATTCAAATTTAAAAGTCAATTTAAGGCCCTCAATAATTATCTTTCGAAGACAATCGGAATCATTAATGAAAAACAAAGGGCAAACGAGGTAAACCAGAATTTAGCATCATTGACTTCTTACTTGATTCTAGTTACTACCAATTTCGAGCATGTGCAAGAAATCTTGTTAGATGCACTTCTGGATTTAAATGGCGCAAAGATGAATCCACAACTTTTAACCCCGAAGAAATACAATAAGAAGCTTCGGTTGGTAAGTAGCAATTTGCCTTCGTATTTGTCATTGCCATAGGGGTCAGTTATAGACATGTATAAAATGTCATTCGTAAGAGGGCGCAACTTAAACCACTCTATTGTATTTGAAATGCTATTACCGCTGAAAGATGCGGAACAATTTTAACTTTTCATCCTTATAATTGTTCTTATAATTCACAGAAATAAGACGTACATTGTAGAAAAATCCGCTCCGTATTTAGCCGTGTCATTGTCCAGGCATCGATATTATTTAATGAACGAACTGAGGCTGGTTTCATGCAAACCTTTGTTGCCAACTAAATACATGTGTAGCCAGGAACATCCAATTCTCATCCAGCAAGGAAATCCAGATAACTGCTAAATGGCGTTATTAAACTATAATCAAGACAGCTTAAATTAATGCACATCGAAGACAATACCGATACAAAATCAATGGAAAGGACTCAAGGGTTCTAACAGCTGAAACTTCTCGATTACATCAAAGATTTTTTGGCATATGATTTGCAGTCGTAAGTCATAACACTAACCGGAAACAGACTGCTGAAATTAAATAAAGCCTGTGTGCTACAATTGCCTGACATTGTCATCAAAGGTAGGATAGAATTCGAAAATAAAATAATGCCATCATTTATTCCCAGCACAAACGTAAACAGTTGAATAATTAACCAAGATGCAATCACGGCGACGCCAGATGTACCCATTGGAGTTCACATTGATCAATCTGAGTTTGATAACCTGAAAACGAAAATTGAGGATATCATTGACCAATCAAAAGACTTGCCAGCCCCCAATGACCTCAATTCACATTATTACCACCACTATGGCATCCGTTATCTCCTGCTTGCTGTCATGGTTGGGATTGTCATCATTCTTCGATACAACACAAGAACGCCCACCCCTAAGCCTAGAAGATCAGCTTCACGTTTCGAAGTCATCGTGTAGGATTTAATTTAAGTTTAGAGAGTTAAGAACTATCAAAAAGGCAGAGTATTGTACTATGCTGGCTACGGCTCGAGTAGATAAAACGATATTCTGTGAAATTTATTTCTTTATTTTCTAGTCTATAGAACAATTCAAGTTCACACTATACTATTCTTCGCAAATTCTTTTCTTACAAGGTCTCTTTCCTCTCAAATCACTTTATCTCCTTTCAATTACTTAATTCACAAATCCAAACTAATTACTTTTTCTTGTTCACTCTCAACTTTCAATTTATCACCAAATTACAACTTCGCCCATTATCACTTTTCCAATCTCTTCGCCACGGTTCTAAACCAACTGTGTCTTTTTTGATCGCCATCTGTCCTTATATAGCAGAAGTTTCTGATAGCCAGAAACTTCTAGCAAATTCTTCGACCACTGGAACAAGAGAAATAATTCTTGCAGTTATAATTCCCTTTTATCCCTGATATTATTCGTCTCTTTCGTTGACATGTGGAGACTTCGTCCCTGACACGAACCTCGAATGAAAGGACAGTTCGAACCAAAATTCTGCCAGAATGGAAAGTCACTTCGGAATTTGCTGCATAGACATAGGAGCGTAGTTATTATTATGCTACACTGCCCCCCTCTTAGACGTGTTCGTCCCGAACAAGTGCATCCTCATTTCGGCCATTGTATCGACTCAGTCGGTCCACATGAACCACTTTCATTTTGGCCCTCGGTCCTCGCTGGATGCGGTAGACAACATCGTTGATGCGGGTTACTATTCTGTAGGGACCTTCCCAGTTCCGCTGTAATTTAGGTGATTTCCCCTTTTGGCGATGGGGATTATACAGCCACACCAGATCTCCTTCCTGGAATCCTGACGTTGTTGCCTTGGCATCATACCTGGTCTTCATGCGGTCGCTCGTCATCTTAATCTGGCTTCTGGTCCTTTGGTGTATGTCCCTAAGCCTTTCCCTAAGGTCCGCCACGTACTCTTCTTCATTTCTGGGCTCATTGGTAGGAGATCCAAATTTCACCTCACTGGGTAAACGAGCTATTCCACCAAATAAGATTTCGAACGGCGTATGTCGAGTAGTGCTATGCACGGCACTTCTATAGGCCATCAAAAACAAGGGAATCTGCCGGTCCCAATCCCGTTGGTAGTCACCTACGACCTTCGAGAGATGTTCGTCCAAAGTCCTATTGAAACGCTCCACCATACCGTCCGACTGTGGATGAAGCGGGGTTGCCCTTGTCTTTTTGATTCCGAGTAGTTGACACATATCTTGGAAGATTCTTGACTCGAAGTTCCGCCCTTGGTCAGAATGCAATTCCAAGGGCACACCGAATCTGCTAACCCAATTGTAGACGATCTGCTCCGCCACGGTTCTGGCTTCCTGGTTAGGGATCGGAAACGCTTCCGGCCACTTACTGAAGTAGTCCATCACTACGAATATATACCGATTACCATTGTCGGTTTCCGGAAAGGGCCCTGCGATGTCAGTGGCGATTCGTTCGAAAGGTGCTCCCACGTTGTATTGGTGCATCTTACCTCGAGTCTTGATTCTCGGACCCTTGCTAGCTGCACACACGTCGCATTTTCTGCACCAGTCTTCGATATCTTCCTTCGCTTTTAACCAATAAAAACGTTCTCGTACCTTTTCTAGCGTCTTATTCACTCCCAAGTGGCCTCCGGTCGCCCCGCCATGCATTTCCTGTAACACCTCCTTGACCCTCGTCCGCGGTACGACAAGCTGCATTACAAACGACTTTCCGTCGGAGGATTCCCATTTTCTTCTCAGAACACCTTCTTGGACATGGAGGGACTCCCACTGCGCAAATTACGCCTTTAAGCTCGGGCTTCTGTGAGAGATGTTCTGATGATCCGGTTTCTCCATGTTCTCCTTCCAGGCCAGAATCGGCTCGATATCCGGGTCTTCCTTCTGAGCGTTCCGGATCTCATCTACGCTCCAGCCGGCGATAGGTTCGGCTCTCATTCTTTGGATGGAAAAAAGCTCCCGTTCTTCCTGACGCGCACAATGTTTACAATCCGTTCTGCATGGTCTCCGGGACAGTGCATCCGCATTAGAGTGGAGTTTTCCTTTACGATGCTGTATTTCGTAGTCGTATATTTGCAGCCTTTCGATCTATCTTGCGACCTGACCCTCAGGACTCTTGAACTGTAATAGCCATTTTAAGGCTGCATGGTCTGTGCGAAGAACGAACTTCCTCCCGTATAGGTATTTGTGAAAATGCTTCGTAGCCAAGATCAAAGCTAGAAGTTCCCGCCTTGTCACGCAGTAGTTCCTTTCTGGCTTAGAAAGCACCTTGCTGAAGTAGGCAACCACCTTCTCTTGGCCGTCATGCACCTGGGAGAGTACGGCTCCTACCCCAACATTACTAGCATCTGCATCCACAACGAACGTTTCCCCGGGAGTGGGGTAAGCCAGTATCGGGGCATCGCATAGCCGTTGTTTAAGTGCCTTGAAGCTCTTCTCGCACTCAATTGACCATTTGAATTGTTTTCCCTTTTCCGCCAACTGGTGCAGGTTCTTTGCGATCCCGGCAAAATACTTCACGAACCATCTGTAGTAGGTGGCTAGGCCCAGGAAGCTCCTTAGTTGGTGTTTGTCTTTGGGGACTGGCCAGTTTTTCACCGCTTCGACCTTCTCCGGATCGGTTCTCACTCCTTTCGCTGAAATTATGTGTCCCAGGTACTTGACTTCCGCTCTAAACAGGGCGCACTTCTTGGGGTTGAGGTGGGCACTTCGAAGCCTTTGAAACACATCCCTTAGATTGTCTCGGAGTTGCGCAAACGTTTTTCCAACGACGATGACATCATCCAAGTATACCAAACAGGTTTTCCATGTTAACCCTTGCAGGATACATTCCATCAATCGCTCGAAAGTCGCCGGAGCATTGCACAGCCCGAATGGCATTACCGTGAATTGCCATAGCCCATTTCCTGCGGTGAAGGCGGTTTTCTCCCGGTCTTCTGGATGGATCTGTACCTGCCAATAGCCACTCTTCAAGTCGAGAGTGGAAAACCATCGGGCTCCTGATAGTGTGTCTAGCGTGTCGTCAATCCGTGGCAGGAGATAGCTATCTTTCTTGGTTACGTAATTGAGCTGCCGATAGTCCACGCAGAACCGCGTGCTGCCATCTTTCTTCTTAACCAGTACAACCGGTGATGCCCACGGACTTTTGGAACTTTCAATCAGACCTTCTTTCTCCATTGCCGACACCATCTCTGCAACTTCTGTCTGCTTTGCCAATGGAAGGCGCCTAGCAGGCTGACGAATTGGTCTAGTATCACCAGTGTCTATTCGATGTTGTACCAGGTGTGTTCGGCCGTATTCTCCGTCCTGTGAGGCAAATACATCAGCGTACTCATTGATAAGATTCTCTGCCATAGTTCGCTGCTCCTGATTCAGCTCACTGGACTGGAGAATCGTCTCTCTCGTTTCCGCTGTCCACGGTGATGGGAAAGGTTTTGGAGCATCACGTTCAGATATTGTTGCGACGGCGGTAATCGGCGTGCATTTTCCAGTCACCTCCCTTCGCCTTAGTTTGACAGTGTGTGGTCTTGCGTTCAAAACCCTCACTGGAACCATGGTGTTCTTTGGTTCGACTAACGTCTTTCCCACGATGTAGTCTTGAGAATTCTTCTCTGGGTCTGGTTCTACTATGTAGAATCGGTGGCTCCCAACATCACCTTCCAGCTTCGTCCAAATGATTGTCTCTGAAGACGGCGGCAAAACTTCGTCTTTGCTGATGACTGTCCTGAGAGTTACGGCATTCTCGTTTCCGTACACCATCGGAATCTCCACATTTCGATACCTCAGTACTTGCATCCCGATGTCCAAGATTACTTCATTTGCTTTCATGAAGTCTATTCCGATGATGCACTCGTCGCATATATCTGCCACCAGAAACGCATGGGAGAACGTCAGTCCCGCCAGAGTTATCGTAAGACGAACTTCTCCAAACACCTTCGCCATTTCCCCTGTTGCAGTCTTCAGGCAGTAGCTGTTGGTGTTGTGCAGCCATGAGCTTCTGACGATATCTCTTCTTACAATGGAGGCAGTGGCACCTGTGTCGATGGTGGCTACGCACTTCTTCGTGTTGATTAGTGCCTCCACTGTCAGGCTCTTGTTACCCCGTTTGGTTTGCGAAACTTGAATGGTGGTCCTGGGGGCCTCGATTCCAGTAACCAGTAACCAACTTCTGCCCCGCGAAGTTGGTCCTTACGCATTTCCCGACTGCTGGTTTTGGGAAGTCTGACTGACAGGATGGATGTTATCACCGCCAGATGCTTCCTCTCTGCTTCTCCTACTTCCGCAATGTGGACAATTTCCTCGTCTAGGTGCACTTCTGCACTGCCGTTGTAGGTGTCCGGTTTGGTTGCAATTCCAGCAACGGATTTGACTTCCGCGAGCTCTGTCTTCATCCATGACGGCTGTTCTCTGGCATGAGCATTCCACGACGGACATTTCCCTGACACGGTGTATTCCCTGGTATGCTTGGTCCGCAGCCTTCATTGACAAAGCGAATGCCAATGCCTCGGGGAGTGTTCGCTTTTCAGCCATCCTTACAGCCATTTGCAGTTTTCTGTCCTCTATGGCCTGAATAAAAGCTTCCACCGCCATTTCGTTGATAAGCTCCTCACCGGCTTTAGGGTATGAAAGATGGGCTAGTCGCTCTATATCCGCTTGCAACTGTTGGAGCGTTTCCCCCCTTTTCTGGACTCGACTACGCAGCTGAACCCTGTACACCTGCTGCATGTGTTCATCCCCAAACCGCATCTCGATAGCCTGAACCAGAGAGTCGTAGTTCTGCTGTTTATCTTCCGGGATGGTCTGCAAGAGCTCCGCAGCTGGACCCCTCAGTGCAAGTGTGAGTGCAATGGACTTCTCTTCATCGTCCCAGCTATTGGTCATTGCGGCCGCTTCGAATTGCCTTTTATAAATTGTTTGACCATCGAAGATAGGAGGCTGCATCTCCTTTCTTCTCAGACCGTCAGTGGAATATTCCCGTGCTTTCTGTCTCTTCACGTCGCTGAGCTCCTTAGCAAGATTTTCGACTTGCTTCCCTACTATCTCGAATTGCGTATCCACTTTTTCAAACTGAGTCTCTATTTTCCCGAACTGAGTTTCATGTTTCTCAAAATTTTCATCGAATCTAGTTTCGACTTTTCCGAGTTGCGTCTCGACCTTCTCGATTTTCTCTTCGATGGCTTCGAATTTGGATTCCAAGTTCTTGTTTTGCTCATCAAGTTTGCTTTCCAGAGCATCTAGAGAATTCTTTTGTTCGTCCATTGCTTTCTTTTGTTCGTCCATCTTAAGTTCTAGAGAATTCCTCTGGTCGTCCATTGCTTTCTTTTGTTCGTCCATTGCTTTCTTTTGTTCGTCCAGCTTAAGTTCTAGAGAATTCCTTTGGTCTTCTATTGCTTTCTTTTGTTCGTTCATGACTAACTTAAGTTGCAGGAGCAGACTCGTTATACCCGGGTCGGCTGCTGTACTTGCTGGTTCCTCTTCCACGTCAAACTCTACGTCGTGCGGATTTTCACCTTCCTGCGTTACTGCTTCTTCCAGACGAATCAGCAGGGCATCTTTTCCCCCAGTTGTGTCGAGGTTCCGCTTACTGAGTTCTGCCTTTAGTTGAATTATAGTTAGTTTTCCCAATTTGCGACCCATTTTGCGCAACTAATTAACTCAACACGGAAATCGTTTTTTTTTTTTTTTTTTTCAATTTCACACCACGGAAATAGTTATTCACAGAATAAGTTTTATCCCACTTCTGACACCAATGTACTATGCTGGCTATGGCTCGAGTAGATAAAACGATATTCTGTGAAATTTATTTCTTTATTTTCTAGTCTATAGAACAATTCAAGTTCACACTATACTATTCTTCGCAAATTCTTTTCTTACAAGGTCTCTTTCCTCTCAAATCACTTTATCTCCTTTCAATTACTTAATTCACAAATCCAAACTAATTACTTTTTCTTGTTCACTCTCAACTTTCAATTTATCACCAAATTACAACTTCGCCCATTATCACTTTTCCAATCTCTTCGCCACGGTTCTAAACCAACTGTGTCTTTTTTGATCGCCATCTGTCCTTATATAGCAGAAGTTTCTGATAGCCAGAAACTTCTAGCAAATTCTTCGACCACTGGAACAAGAGAAATAATTCTTGCAGTTATAATTCCCTTTTATCCCTGATATTATTCGTCTCTTTCGTTGACATGAGCTGTGGAGACTTCGTCCCAGACACGAACCTCGAATGAAAGGACAGTTCGAACCAAAATTCTGCCAGAATGGAAAGTCACTTCGGAATTTGCTGCATAGACATAGGAGCGTAGTTATTATTATGCTACAGTATGTTAAATTTGTATTATTGGGATCATTCACTATATACATTTCAATAAGATCACATTATTAGTTTCTCACGCATTCCACCAGGTCTGCATCGAGTTTGCGAATAGATCTTATTTCGGAAATCCACTGTTATCGGATTTCCATAGTAATTATTGTAACAATAATGTCTGTTCCCACACTCGTATGAGTGGCGATTGCTCGGGTTCATATGAATAATCAAAAGTTATTTTAACATACCTTTTGTTGTCCTGTTACAGTCGCCAAAATGTATGTTAAATTATTTTGTTTTATTACACAGTATGTATGTTAAGTTAAGTAGTTTTATTGCACAGTATGAAAGCCAATTAAATAAACTAAAAAATTGGATGCATACCTGTTGGAATGCGTGAAAAACTAATAATACAATCTTATTGAAATGTGAAATGAAAACTGGACTGTGTTTTGAGTTGTCAAAGTATGAAGTCGTGGATTATTATAGCGGAAGAAAAACTAGCCAAAATTTAAAGAAATATAAAGTGTATAGAATAAAAAAGGAGTGAAAAGTGGAAATTGAACAAAGAGAAAGTCGTGCAAAGTGGAATTTCTTTCATCTTAATATCACTTCGCAAGTTTTACAGATTGAAAGTTTTGAGACTCCCTTGAGTTTGATAACCTAAAAAAATCGTAACAAAAGGCAATTAGTAAAGTGTTAATCCCCTAGTTGAAAAGAAGGACATCTAGAGGAGAATAGCTTAAACGGAATAAAACAATAGAATTTTACCAGTGCTCTCCGAGCACTCTCCGGGTTTTGCATAATAGAAAAAAAAATAATTTTTTTCATTTAAAACAGGTAACAAATTTACTTTTTCTCTTTTTAATTTAACTAAGAAAAAAAAATGGAAAAGCAAGAAATGATCAACGCTTTAAATAATTTTAAAGAAGATATAAAAAATGATTTAAAGCAAGAACTGAAAATACAGCTAGATGCAGTACAAACTGCACTGAGAGAAGATGTAAAGAAGGAAATTAATAACAAATATGAGGAAGTAAATAACAACCTGAATGAAGCGAAAGAGAAAAGAGTAATTCTTGAATTAGAATTAGAAAACTTGAAAGAAGAAATGAAGAGACAAAAGGAAATGAATGAAAGAGCAGCTCGGCGGAACAATATATTGATCTTTAACATCAAAGAAGGGGATGAAGACCAAGAAAAACTGAGAGCCATAGCAAAACATCTAATGAAAACGAAACTAGATATAACATTGCTTGATTCTGATATAAACTGCATTAAACGAATAGGAAGAAAATCGGTTAATAAAACTAGGCCCATCATATTAGAATTAGTACACCTAATCAAAAAGATAGAAATCATGCAAGCAAAATCTAAACTCAAAGGCACTAGTTTATACATAAAAAACGATACATCGATACAAGAACGACTGAGAAGAAAAGAGTTACTAAGTACCGCACAAGAACTGCGAGATAAAGGAATGACTGTAGAGATTAAAGGAAGCAAAATGTTTGTAAACGGAAAAGAAGTGTACCTACCCAAAGCAAAAGATGAAATAGATATTGGGAACGAGACATTCCAGAAAAGAACTCGATCCCCAGAAGGAAACCAAGAAACTGTAAGATGTACAAAAGAAAGTTTAATGGTTCAAGAACTGAACAACAAAAAACAGAAACGATCAGACAGCAAAGGTAGAAGAGTAGAAAACATACGAGAGTACGCCAAAAATTCACCAGCAACAACGATCACGACCTAAAACCACATTTCAAAACACCTAAGGAGGATAACACGGTATAAGACAAGGCAAGAACAAGGTTAAAGAGCATACGACAACGGACAAATATTATATAGGAAAAATAAGAAAACATTGAAATTTAAAATTCAATTAGAAATTAATTCGTTCAGAAAAATTAGAAAGAGAAGAAGGCAACGGGAAACCACTTCTCTAAGGTAATAAACTAAAAACTATTCAATAGTAAAAATCATCATGCACAAACAAACATATCAAATGGCCCTCAGTCCCCGGCAGACCTTAAATGGTCAGAGGGTGCTAAGAATCCCCGGTGGGTATATAAAAATAGGAACTTGGAACGTAAGAAGCCTGTATCAAGCGGGCAAATTAGAAAATATTATAAAAGAAACAAAAAGATTGAACGTAGACATTATGGGTATTGCAGACGTGCAATGGAAAGGAAGTGGAGTTATAACAAAAGACGGTCATAAATTTTAGTACTCATGCTTGGACACAACCCAAAATAGATATGGCGTAGGATTACTCATTTCAGAAAAAATGGAAAAATCAGTAATAGGAGTTTTAAATTCATCAGAAAGAGTAATGCTTATGCAACTTAAAGCAGAAAGCACAATAATGAACATCATCCAAGTATATACGCCAACAAGTTGTGAAGGAGTAGTTACAGAGGAATTTTACAACCAACTTGAGCAAACAATCAAGCTTACTAAGAAGAAGGATATCACATTTGTTCTAGGCGACCTTAATGCTAAAGTAGGGAAAGGGAGGGTTGAGGATGTTGTAGGAGATTATGGATTAGGAGTCAAAAACGCGAAAGGCCAAAAACTTATACAGTTCTGCCAATTACACGAATTAACAATAATGAACACCTGGTTCGAGCTCCCACCAAGGAGATTATACACCTGGACATCTCCACAGCACACCACAGCCTCAATAGTCAGATAGACTATATCATCAAATAGACTATATCATCGTCAACAAGAGATTCCGAAATTCAACAAAATCAGCAAAATGCTACCCAGGTGCTGATGTTGGTTCAGACCATAATCCTATTATAGCGAAAATCAAAATAAAAATGAAAAAAGTTATAAAAAATTACAAACAGAAAAAAACTAAAAATGAATTTATTAAAAAATGAGGAAATAAGAAACAACCTTAGGAGAGAGATGAATGAAAACATTAATCGCTTAAGCACAATCCGAATAGTTGTAGAAAATATCAACTCAACATGGTCAGAAATAAAAGACATTATAATAGATACGAGGAAAAAATACCTAAGCAGCGGAAATCAACCGAAAAAAGAATGGATGACACCCGAGATTTTATCTCTAATGGATCGAAGAAGAGAAAACAAGGAGAACCAAACTAAATACAAAGAAATAGATTGATTAAAAACAAAATAAGAGAGGCAAAGAACCGTTATCTACAATAAGAATGCGAGGAGCTAGAGCGACACGACAGGAACCATGACAGCTTCAACCTTCATAAAAAAGCAAAATAAATCTCAGGAGTTGAACATAGAACTGTGTGTAGCAGCCTGAAAAACAAGGATGGCCGATTTTTGCTAAATACGAGCGAAAAACTAGAACATTGGAAAGCCTACATCGAAGACCTTTTCTGGGACGACAGAAGTCAATTAGAACCATATAATGGACCCGAAGGACCAGAGATACTTAAAGAGGAAGTCATAAAAGCATTGAAAGAAGCAAAAAATCGAAAAGCGATAGGCCCTGATGGAATACCGAGTGAACTTCTCAAACTATTTGAAGACGAAAACATTCAAATACTAGTTAGGCTTTGCAACGCTATTTACAAAAATGGCAGAATTCCAGATGAATGGTTGAAATCAACATTTGCCACGTTTCCAAAAAAGAATAAAGCAACAAATTGTGCTGACTACAGGACAATAAGTTTGATGAGTCATACATTGAAGATCTTCTTGAAGATAATTCACAGAAATATTTACAATAAGCTCGAAGAAGGCATAAGCGACTCTCAATTCGGATTTAGGAATGGATTTGGAACACGCGAGGCATTGTTTGCGTTCAATGTTATAATCCATCGAAGTTTAGAGATGAACAAAAAAGTCTTTGTATGTTTCGTCGATTATGAAAAGGCATTCGATAAGTGCAACATAATAAAATGATGGAAATTTTAAGAGCCAAATGCATAGACAGAAATGATGCCAGAATAATTGAGAATCTCTACTGGAACCAAAAAGCGAAAATAACAATAGAGAACACAGAATCGGAAGAGATAGATTCTCAGAGGAGTCAGACAAGGCTGCATATTATCACCACTTCTCTTTAACATGTATTCAGAAGAAATATTCAAAAACCTAGCTGTAAGCCCAGATGGAGGAATTAAAGTAAATGGAGTCTTACTCAACAACATTAGATACGCGGATGACGCGGTTATAATGGCAAGTAGCATATATGAATTAAACATTATTATGAACAAACTTAGCGTAGAAAGTAACAAGTAAAACAAAATTCATAGTAATTGATAAAAGGCAAGAAATACAAAATTATGAATTAAAAATATATTAAAAACAATATTGAAGTACAAAGGGTGAACACTATCAAATACTTGGGAACAATAATAAACACCAATGCAAACCCCGACAAAGAAATTCAGTGCAGAATTGAACAAGCTAGAGCAGCATTCTGCAAAGTGAAGAAAATATTGACAGGTAGAGAAATAAATCTTAATCTGATAAGAAAAATAGAAGCGATAAGAAAAATAGAAGCCTTCGAAATGTGGGTGTACAGAAGAATCTTACGGATCTCCTGGGTTGACAGAATAACTAACATAGAAGTCTTAAGACGAGTAGGAAGAAAAAAAGAAATAATGCTAACAATCAAGAAAAGAAAACTTGAATACTTAGGACACATTATGAGAAATAACAAATACCAGCTACTCCAACTAATTTTACAAGGGAGGATTGAAGGGAGCAGGAGTGTCGGGGGACCGAGAGTGACATGGTTATCAAACTTAAAAAAATGGCTCAATCTTTCAACGGTAGACTTGTTTAGAAATGTCAGCAATAAACAAACACTTGCATCGATGATTTCCAACCTCCGGAGCGGAGAGGAACCATAAAAAGAAGATTGAAATGTGTCTAGTGAATGATCCCAATAACACTACGCCACCACCATCAGCATGCTCACTCGCCCAAGCATGCCCACATAGATGTAGGATATGGCCACAGTAATATAGTTGACCAGTCTGTTCCAATCGTTGTTTTCTCCATTGAGTACAGTAATGAGTTCGTTTTCATTCAAAATTGTCTTTTCAAAGTATCTCACCCGAAATTCGCTTAATACGGAGCATCTGCCTATAAAGTGATGGATGTTTTCTTCTACTCTCGTGTTACACATGTTGCATAGAGTCGAACCCTTGCCTCCAAACCCGCTTCCATTAAGAAGGATTAGATCGCATCTAGCTTTAAAGATCCACGTAATTTTGCTAATATTAAATTCATCAATAAGATAAAGTTGGCCTTTTGAGTAGTCCAGAAACTTGTAAATTCTTGCGCTACTTTCCCTCGATCTCCGTTCGCTTTCTTGGCTACTATAGCTTTGAGTCTATCTAGAAGCTGCAAGTTTTTAATGTTCCAGTCTCTTTTTAGTTGCAAGTTCTGATCCCAGCGTAAACCAAACCTATTTCCGATATTGTTTATCGCTTTCAACCAAAACAGTTGTTTTTCCAAAAGAATTTTGGTAAGTTTATCATTGTTATCGAACATTGTTTTCTTGACATATCTTAGATGTAGGTCAAATGTATAGAAATGCCAATCTTCAGCTCCGATCTCAATTGACATGGCGTAGTTTATTTAAAGTGCCTAATGGAAGTTTCAAAATTCTTTTCAAAAAATAGCGTTGTAGCTTCAAACAAACCAAACCCTCAGACTTGTGTAATATAAGTTTGGATAGCTCTACAGATAGCCAGAAATAGTTCCCACTTTGCACTGAGAGTTATATTCTGTTTACTCAAAAAGCAATGCCATGTTGCGTTGATGCTGCTCTTAGTTGGAGTATTTATTTTCTCTACATGCCTTATAAAACCCATTTTTAGAATGAGAAGTACACCAAGATTTTCTTCCCCTTTTGAAAAACCCACTTTTCCTTTTTTTTTTTTTTTGTCGAGGGCAGGTTAAAATCTTCTAAAGACACCATAAGACCCGACCGCGCGTGCTTATGGAAGTGTGAAATTTTTACTCACTAAAATACTCGTACACCTCTCTCCAAGATTAATACTACAACTTTTTTTTTTTTGTTTAATTGTTTATTTCGTTCCACTCATACACTAACATAATTTATAGTTCTAATAAACTTAAAACTACACTATTATAATAATTGTTAATACTACAACTAAGCCGATGCTTATCCAGCAGTTTTATTTTCGCTTACGAGACTCGTGGTTTTTGGAAAAAAGATGTTCGTATGTAATTAAAAAGAATGTAGCACTTTAGGCAGGTTAAATTCCAATGTTTTTATCCTTTGCAGATGACGAACTGAATTGTTCGCGTCAAGTAGTTGAACGACGATACGGTTACAATGGCTGTGAACACGATCTTTGTGTTTATGAGCAAAATTTGTTATCTCTTCGACGACGCTGGGAAATCCCAGATCTCGATGAATATCTTCGTTACGTACGTACCACGGTGCGCTAACGATTGTCCTAAGAACTTTGTTTTCAAAAGTTTGTAGGATGTTTCTATTGCTTTTCCTGATACAACCCCATAGTTGTAGACCACACGTTCACACTGGCTTTAGCACTTGTTTATAGATAAGCAGTTTCTTATGTAGGTTCAACTTCGAATGTTTTCCGAGTAGCCAGTACGTTTACCAGTATTTGTTCTCGAGCTCGTCGCGTTTCTTTTTTACGTGCAATTTCCATTTAGGCTTAACATCTGGAGTTACGAGGATGGGTCAATAAGTCCCTGAAAATTAACACAAATTGTGTAGTCACCTTAAATTTATTTTTTTTTGTCAAGAATAATGTTTCAAAAGAACGCACCCAAATTTTCAGACAGATCTGTCAAATAGTTTTGTTGTGGCAGCCATTTTGTAGGTATATAGACGCCTACTAGCATTTTCGTTAAAATGGAAAAAAGTGAATTTCGAGTGCTCATTAAACACTATTTTTGCGAGAAAAAACTATCACGCAAACCAAACAAAAGCTTGACAAATATTATGGGGACTCTTCACCATCGATTGGAAACATTCACCACTAGTTTACTCAATTTCGGTGCGGTCGTTCAAGCACAAGTGACGCCAAACGTTCTGGTCGCCCAATTGAGGTCACCACACCAGAAATGGTCGATAAAATCCATGGTTTGATAATGGACGATCGGCGAGTGAAAGTGCGCGAGCTTGAAGAGGCCATAAGCTTATCACATGGCTCAGTCATTTCGATTTTACATAAATATTTGGACATGAAAAAGCTTTCCGCAAGATGGGTGCCGCGTTTGCTCACAATCGACAACAAACGCATTCGTTTGACAACTTCAAAGGTGTGTTTGGCGATGTTCCAGAAAAATTCGGCTGAGTTTTTACGCCGTTTCGTAACTGTGGATGAAACATGGATTCACCACAACACACCAGAAACCAAGGAATAGTCAAAACAATGGACTTCTTCCGGTGAATCGAAGCCGAAGAAGGCCAAGGTGGGTTTGTCAGCAGACGAGGTCATGGCGACAGTTTTTTGGGATGCGCGCGGTGTTATTCACATCGTTTACAGTCACAATGGCAAAATTGTATGAGTTAGGCTACGAACTCCTGCCTCATCCAGCATATCCCCCAGATTTAGTCCTCTGTGACTATTTCTTGTTTCCAAACATGAAGAAATGGCTCGGAGGTAAGAGATTTGGGTCGAATGAAGAGGTCATCGCTGAAACAAACTCTTATTTTGAGGGGCTCGAGAAATCGTATTATTTGGAGGGCATCAACAAATTGGAGAAACGTTGGATGAAGTGTATACAGCTAAAAGGAGACTATGTTGAAAAATAAAATGTTTTTATACCGAAAAGAGTGTTCCTTATTCCATTTTTCAGGGACTTATTGACCCACCCTCGTATATGTATAGAGGGTTCGATATATGTACATATGTATGTAATTATTCTTTATTTCACTGAAAGTCAAATTCCGATATACATACATATGTAAATTTAATGTTAATCGAAAGGCACTCTTTGTTTGAATGATACATATTTATTTGGCTTTTTTGTATTTATATAGAGATTTTTTGGCGTCAATGATTTTACTTAATACATATAATCATATTGTAACATAATGTAGCATAATAACTACGCCCTCGAACAGGCAACAAATTCCGAAGTGTTTTTTCATTTGAGGTTCGTGTCTGAAATTAGTCACCACAGCTCGGATAATATCACGGATAAAAGAGAACAAGAGAGAATTATAACTGCACGAAATGATTGTCATCTTGGAATTATTACATCAGAATTTTTCTTGTTCCAGTGGTCGAAGAATTTGCTAGAAGTTTCTGGCTATCAGAAACTTCTGCTATATAAGGACAGATGGCGATCAAAAAGGCGCAGTAGTTTCTAAACTGTGGCGAAGAGATTAGAAAAGTGATAATGGGCGAAGTTGTAATTTTGTGATAAATTGAAAGTTGAGATTTAACAAGAAGAAGTAATTAGTTTGGATTTGTGAAATAAGTAATTGAAAGGAGATACAGTGATTTGAGAGGAAAGAGACATTGTAAGAAAATAGTATAGTGTGAACCTGAATTGTTCTAAAGACTAGAAAATAAAGAAATCAATTTCACAGAATATCGTTTTATCTACTCGAGCAGTAGCTCGCATACTACATTGTCAGAAGCGGGATAAAACTTATTCTGTGAATAACTATTTCCGTGGTGTGAAATTGCACAAGCAAAAAAAAAAAAAAAAACAAAAAAAAAAAAACGATTTCTGTGTTGAGTTAATTAGTTGCGCAAAATGGGTCGCAAATTGGGAAAACTAACTATAATTCAACTAAAGGCAGAACTCAGTAAGCGGAACCTCGACACAACTGGGGGAAAAGATGCCCTACTGATTCGTCTGGAAGAAGCAGTAACGCAGGAAGGTGAAAATCCGCACGACGTAGAGTTTGACGTGGAAGAGGAACCAGCAAGTACAGCAGCCGACCCGGGTATAACGAGTCTGCTCCTGCAACTTAAGTTAGTCATGGACGAACAAAAGAAAGCAATAGAAGATCAAAGGAATTCTCTAGAACTTAAGCTGGACGAACAAAAGAAAGCGATGGACGAACAAAAGAAAGCAATGGACGACCAGAGGAATTCTCTAGAACTTAAGATGGACGAACAAAAGAAAGCAATGGACGAACAAAAGAATTCTCTAGATGCTCTGGAAAGCAAACTTGATGAGCAAAACAAGAACTTGGAATCCAAATTCGAAGCCATCGAAGAGAAAATCGAGAAGGTCGAGACGCAACTCGGAAAAGTCGAAACTAGATTCGATGAAAATTTTGAGAAACATGAAACTCAGTTCGGGAAAATAGAGACTCAGTTTGAAAAAGTGGATACGCAATTCGAGATAGTAGGGAAGCAAGTCGAAAATCTTGCTAAGGAGCTCAGCGACGTGAAGAGACAGAAAGCACGGGAATATTCCACTGACGGTCTGAGAAGAAAGGAGATGCAGCCTCCTATCTTCGATGGTCAAACAATTTATAAAAGGCAATTCGAAGCGGCCGCAATGACCAATAGCTGGGACGATGAAGAGAAGTCCATTGCACTCACACTTGCACTGAGGGGTCCAGCTGCGGAGCTCTTGCAGACCATCCCGGAAGATAAACAGCAGAACTACGACTCTCTGGTTCAGGCTATCGAGATGCGGTTTGGGGATGAACACATGCAGCAGGTGTACAGGGTTCAGCTGCGTAGTCGAGTCCAGAAAAGGGGGGAAACGCTCCAACAGTTGCAAGCGGATATAGAGCGACTAGCCCATCTTTCATACCCTAAAGCCGGTGAGGAGCTTATCAACGAAATGGCGGTGGAAGCTTTTATTCAGGCCATAGAGGACAGAAAACTGCAAATGGCTGTAAGGATGGCTGAAAAGCGAACACTCCCCGAGGCATTGGCATTCGCTTTGTCAATGAAGGCTGCGGACCAAGCATACCAGGGAATACACCGTGTCAGGGAAATGTCCGTCGTGGAATGCTCATGCCAGAGAACAGCCGTCATGGATGAAGACAGAGCTCGCGGAAGTCAAATCCGTTGCTGGAATTGCAACCAAACCGGACACCTACAACGGCAGTGCAGAAGTGCACCTAGACGAGGAAATTGTCCACATTGCGGAAGTAGGAGAAGCAGAGAGGAAGCATCTGGCGGTGATAACATCCATCCTGTCAGTCAGACTTCCCAAAACCAGCAGTCGGGAAATGCGTAAGGACCAACTTCGCGGGGCAGAAGTTGGTTACTGGTTACTGGAATCGAGGCCCCCAGGACCACCATTCAAGTTTCGCAAACCAAACGGGGTAACAAGAGCCTGACAGTGGAGGCACTAATCAACACGAAGAAGTGCGTAGCCACCATCGACACAGGTGCCACTGCCTCCATTGTAAGAAGAGATATCGTCAGAAGCTCATGGCTGCACAACACCAACAGCTACTGCCTGAAGACTGCAACAGGGGAAATGGCGAAGGTGTTTGGAGAAGTTCGTCTTACGATAACTCTGGCGGGACTGACGTTCTCCCATGCGTTTCTGGTGGCAGATATATGCGACGAGTGCATCATCGGAATAGACTTCATGAAAGCAAATGAAGTAATCTTGGACATCGGGATGCAAGTACTGAGGTATCGAAATGTGGAGATTCCGATGGTGTACGGAAACGAGAATGCCGTAACTCTCAGGACAGTCATCAGCAAAGACGAAGTTTTGCCGCCGTCTTCAGAGACAATCATTTGGACGAAGCTGGAAGGTGATGTTGGGAGCCACCGATTCTACATAGTAGAACCAGACCCAGAGAAGAATTCTCAAGACTACATCGTGGAAAAGACGTTAGTCGAACCAAAGAACACCATGGTTCCAGTGAGGGTTTTGAACGCAAGACCACACACTGTCAAACTAAGGCGAAGGGAGGTGACTGGAAAATGCACGCCGATTACCGCCGTCGCAACAATATCTGAACGTGATGCTCCAAAACCTTTCCCATCACCGTGGACAGCGGAAACGAGAGAGACGATTCTCCAGTCCAGTGAGCTGAATCAGGAGCAGCGAACTATGGCAGAGAATCTTATCAATGAGTACGCTGATGTATTTGCCTCACAGGACGGAGAATACGGCCGAACACACCTGGTACAACATCGAATAGACACTGGTGATACTAGACCAATTCGTCAGCCTGCTGGGCGCCTTCCATTGGCAAAGCAGACAGAAGTTGCAGAGATGGTGTCGGCAATGGAGAAAGAAGGTCTGATTGAAAGTTCCAAAAGTCCGTGGGCATCACCGGTTGTACTGGTTAAGAAGAAAGATGGCAGCACGCGGTTCTGCGTGGACTATCGGCAGCTCAATTACGTAACCAAGAAAGATAGCTATCTCCTGCCACGGATTGACGACACGCTAAACACACTATCAGGAGCCCAATGGTTTTCCACTCTCGACTTGAAGAGTGGCTATTGGCAGGTACAGATCCATCCAGAAGACCGGGAGAAAACCGCCTTCACCGCAGGAAATGGGCTATGGCAATTCACGGTAATGCCATTCGGGCTGTGCAATGCTCCGGCGACTTTCGAGCGATTGATGGAATGTGTCCTGCAAGGGTTAACATGGAAAACCTGTTTGGTATACTTGGATGATGTCATCGTCGTAGGAAAAACTTTTGCGCAACACCGAGACAATCTAAGGGATGTGTTTCAAAGGCTTCGAAATGCCCACCTGAAGCTCAACCCCAAGAAGTGCGCCCTGTTTAGAGCGGAAGTCAAGTACTTGGGGCACATAATTTCAGCGAATGGAGTGAGAACCGATCCAGAGAAGGTCGAAGCGGTGAAAAACTGGCCAGTCCCCAAAGATAAACACCAACTAAGGAGCTTCCTGGGCCTAGCCACCTACTACAGACGGTTCGTGAAGGATTTTGCCGGGATCGCAAAGAGCCTGCACCAGTTGACGGAAAACGGAAAACAATTCAAATGGTCAATTGAGTGCGAGAAGAGCTTCAAGGCACTTAAACAACGGCTATGCGATGCCCCGATACTGGCTTACCCCACTCCCGGGGAAACGTTCGTTGTGGATGCAGATGCTAGTAATGTTGGGGTAGGAGCCGTACTCTCCCAGGTGCATGACGGCCAAGAGAAGGTGGTTGCCTACTTCAGCAAGGTGCTCTCTAAGCCAGAAAGGAACTACTGCGTGACAAGGCGGGAACTTCTAGCTTTGATCTTGGCTACGAAGCATTTTCACAAATACCTCTACGGGAGGAAGTTCGTTCTTCGCACAGACCATGCAGCCTTAAAATGGCTATTACAGTTCAAGAGTCCTGAGGGTCAGGTCGCAAGATAGATCGAAAGGCTGCAAATATACGACTACGAAATACAGCATCGTAAAGGAAAACTCCACTCTAATGCGGATGCACTGTCCCGGAGACCATGCAGAACGGATTGTAAACATTGTGCGCGTCAGGAAGAACGGGAGCTTTTTTCCATCCAAAGAATGAGAGCCGAACCTATCGCCGGCTGGAGCGTAGATGAGATCCGGAACGCTCAGAAGGAAGACCCGGATATCGAGCCGATTCTGGCCTGGAAGGAGAACATGGAGAAACCGGATCATCAGAACATCTCTTACAGAAGCCCGAGCTTAAAGGCGTAATTTGCGCAGTGGGAGTCCCTCCATGTCCAAGAAGGTATTCTGAGAAGAAAATGGGAATCCTCCGACGGAAAGTCGTTTGTAATGCAGCTTGTCGTACCGCGGACGAGGGTCAAGGAGGTGTTACAGGAAATGCATGGCGGGGCGACCGGAGGCCACTTGGGAGTGAATAAGACGCTAGAAAAGGTACGAGAACGTTTTTATTGGTTAAAAGCGAAGGAAGATATCGAAGACTGGTGCAGAAAATGCGACGTGTGTGCAGCTAGCAAGGGTCCGAGAATCAAGACTCGAGGTAAGATGCACCAATACAACGTGGGAGCACCTTTCGAACGAATCGCCACTGACATCGCAGGGCCCTTTCCGGAAACCGACAATGGTAATCGGTATATATTCGTAGTGATGGACTACTTCAGTAAGTGGCCGGAAGCGTTTCCGATCCCTAACCAGGAAGCCAGAACCGTGGCGGAGCAGATCGTCTACAATTGGGTTAGCAGATTCGGTGTGCCCTTGGAATTGCATTCTGACCAAGGGCGGAACTTCGAGTCAAGAATCTTCCAAGATATGTGTCAACTACTCGGAATCAAAAAGACAAGGGCAACCCCGCTTCATCCACAGTCGGACGGTATGGTGGAGCGTTTCAATAGGACTTTGGACGAACATCTCTCGAAGGTCGTAGGTGACTACCAACGGGATTGGGACCGGCAGATTCCCTTGTTTTTGATGGCCTATAGAAGTGCCGTGCATAGCACTACTCGACATACGCCGTTCGAAATCTTATTTGGTGGAATAGCTCGTTTACCCAGTGAGGTGAAATTTGGATCTCCTACCAATGAGCCCAGAAATGAAGAAGAGTACGTGGCGGACCTTAGGGAAAGGCTTAGGGACATACACCAAAGGACCAGAAGCCAGATTAAGATAACGAACGACCGCATGAAGAGCAGGTATGATGCCAAGGCAACAACGTCAGGATTCCAGGAAGGAGATCTAGTGTGGCTGTATAGTCCCCATCGCCAAAAGGGGAAATCACCTAAGTTGCAGCAGAACTGGGAGGGTCCCTACAGAATAATAACCCGTATCAACGATGTTGTCTACCGCATCCAGCGAGGACCAAGGGCTTCATGTGGACCGACTGAGTCGATACAATGGCCGAAGTGAGGATACACTTGTTCGGGACGAACAAGTCTAAGAGGAGGGCAGTGTAACATAATGTAGCATAATAACTACGCCCTCGAACAGGCAACAAATTCCGAAGTGTCTTTTCATTTGAGGTTCGTGTGTCTGAAATTAGTCACCACAGTCTGGATAATATCACGGATAAAAGAGAACAACAGAGAATTATAACTGCACGAAATGATTGTCATCTTGGAATTATTACATCAGAATTTTTCTTGTTCCAGTGGTCGAAGAATTTGCTAGAAGTTTCTGGCTATCAGAAACTTCTGCTATATAAGGACAGACGGCGATCAAAAAGGCGCAGTAGTTTCTAAACTGTGGCGAAGAGATTAGAAAAGTGATAATGGGCGAAGTTGTAATTTTGTGATAAATTGAAAGTTGAGATTTAACAAGAAGTAATTAGTTTGGATATGTGAAATAAGTAATTGAAAGGAGATACAGTGATTTGAGAGGAAAGAGACATTGTAAGAAAAGAATTGCGAAGAATAGTATAGTGTGAACCTGAATTGTTCTAAAGACTAGAAAATAAAGAAATCAATTTCACAGAATATCGTTTTATCTACTCGAGCCGTAGCTCGCATACTACAATATGTTATCTTTGTGTTAATTAAGGCAGTATAATTAATTAGTATTAGTAAGTAATATAACACTTTATAAGAAATTTCAAAATGCTAGGACGTCACTGCGTGCACCATTGTAGTCGCAACAACCCCAGATATGAATTTTTATCGAAATCGTTGGCGCCGTTTTTCAGAAAACTAGACTTTTTTAAAACTGGACTTAAGTAAAGTGCCGATAATTTTGACGTTAAAATGAAAATTCGAATTTTGCCTCTGGGCATTACACACAGACCCAAGGTACAGACAGATAAGAATTGGGAGACTCACTTTTTTTTATTTATTCCATGCGAAATAAATAGATGATTCTTGACATCAGGATTTAAACCGTAAACTAACAGCGTGACAAGCGATGATGTTACCACTACACCACGGCTTCAAGTCTGCAATTCACCAAATAAATGCTGGTGTTCCCCAAGGCTCTGTTTTGTCTCCGACTCTCTTTCTTATTTTTATAAATGATCTCTTGTCTGCGACTTCTAATCCAATCCATTCCTTCGCCGATGACAGTAATCTCAGTTTTTCATATTCGTTCCCTAACTCACGTCCTTGCTTTTAGGCCGTGGAAGGGGAACGGCAACGTACATATGTTAAACACATTAAATTCCGACTTGGACAGCATAATTAAATGGGGTTCAACCAACAGAGTGGAATTTAATGCTTCCAAAACACAATGCTGTCTTCTGTCTCTCAAGCGAAACCAAAACCCTCAACCATTATTCATGGATGGTACTTGCATGATTGAAACCGAAAGACTTGTCATTCTCGGTATGTGTATTAATAAACATCTTTGATGGAATGATCACATATGCCAAAAATGCTGCAAAATGTCTAGGATTCCTTAAACGGTGCAAGAAATATTTTACCCCGTCTGATCTGGCCTCAATTTATAAGGCATTCATCCGCCCCTATCTGGTCTGGTGCACCCAAGACCATTCTGCACATTCGTGATAGAGTACAAAATCGCGCGTTAAAACTTATAGGTGATAGAGTCATTGTGAATGCTATACATTCACTCGAACATAGGAGAAATGTCTCATGTCTCTCCCTGTTTTATCGTTTTTTTCACAAAAAAATGCTCCAGCGAAATAGCCAACTGCATTCCACCCCCTCAAAATTTCAAATATAGGGACCCGTTTATAAGCCGAACCATCACTACAACCTTCAAACATTTAAAGCCAACGTGCACAGGCTTCTCCTCTGTTCCTGTTCCCCTTTTCCCTAAAAGCCCGTGCCCTGTAACAGTATTAAGGTATTCATATTCCTTTTGGTGCGCGCGAATTACAAAAAAAAAGTTACTTTACTTTACTTGGACCAGAATAAACCTGGGCCTCAACCGACAAACGTCTCCAGCCAGGTCGATCTTTTAGTAAACGCCTCCAGTTTTCCACACGAAGTTGTGGAAAGGAACTTTCCTTTCCACGTTCGAATTCAACTTTAGGTGTTTTTTTTTTTTTTTTTTCTTGTTTTAACCCAGTGTCCTTCCATGATGTTTTCAAAGACTTTACAGGAGCATTTAGTCTTTAGTCTACATGGATCGTGCATTTTAGGTGATGAATTCTAGGTCGATGTCACTGTACAACCGATATAATTAATTGGCGTATCATCTCCTTCATACCAATTCGAACGGGAGCAAAAATCGATATATACGAGGGTGGGTCAATAAGTCCCTGAAAATTAACACAAATTGTGTCGTCACCTTAAATTTAATTTTTTTTGTCAAGAATCATCTTTCAAAAGAACGCACCCAAATTTTCAGACAGATCTGTCGAATAGTTTTGTTGTGGCAGACATTTTATAGGTATATAGACGCCTACTAGCATTTTCGTTAAAATGGAAGAAAGTGAATTTCGAGTGCTCATTAAACACTATTTTTTGCGAGAAAAAACTATCACGCAAACCAAACAAAAGCTTGACAAATATTATGGGGACTCTTCACCATCGATTGAACCATTCACCACTGGTTTACTCAATTTCGGTGCGATCGTTCAAGCACAAGTGACGCCAAACGTTCTGGTCGCCCAATTGAGGTCACCACACCAGAAATGGTCGACAAAATCCATGGTTTGATAATGGATGATCGGCGAGTGAAAGTGCGCGAGCTTGAAGAGGCCACAGGCTTATCACATGGCTCAGTGATTTCGATTTTACATAAATATTTGGACATGAAAAAAATTTCCGCAAGATGAGTGCCGCGTTTGCTCACAATCGAAAACAAACGCATTCGTTTGACAACTTCAAAGGTGTGTTTGGCGATGTTTCAGAAAAAATCAGCTGAGTTTTTGGGCCGTTTCGCAACCGTGGATGAAACCTGGATTCGCCATAATACACCAGAAACCAAGGAACAGTCAAAACAATGGACTTCTCCTGGTGAATCGAAGCAGAGGAAGGCCAAGGCGGGTTTGTCAGCAAACAAGGTCATGGCGACAGTTTTTTGGGATGCGCGCAGTGTTATTCACATCGATTACCTTGAAAAGGGTAAAACGATCACCGGGCATATTACGCAGAGCTGCGAGCTGCTGGATCGATTCCGAGCCGATTTGAAGCAAAAACGGCTGCATTTGGCGATGAAAAAAGTTATTTTTCACCAGGACAACGCACCGGCGCACAAGTCCGCAGTCGCAATGGCAAAATTGCATGAGTTAGGCTACGAACTCCTCCCTCATCCAGCATATTCCCCAGATTTATCCCCCTGCGACTATTTCTTGTTTCCAAACATGAAGACATGGCTCAGAGGTAAGAGATTTGGGTCGAATGAAGAGGTCATCGCTGAAACAAACGCTTATTTTGAGGGGCTCGAGAAATCGTATTATTTGGAGAGCATCAACAAATTGGAGAAACGTTGGATGAAGTGTATACAGCTAAAAGGAGACTATGTTCAAAAATAAAATGTTTTTATACCGAAAAGAGTGTTCCTTATTTCATTTTTCAAGGACTTATTGACCCACCCTCGTAGAGGCCAAGACTATTAGTCGAAGAACTGGTGAACGTTTTTGGAACGTCATTTGAGCAAGGAAAATTTATATAATTTCTTGGTATTCTTAGGCAAATAATCACAAACATTAACGTCTGGCAGTTTTCTGTTGGTGCCTTTGGGTAGGCGGAAGCCCTAAAGGCGCCAACAATATCGATGCAGTCACGTCATTTGACCAAAGTTTAAATTTTTTCTTAAATAGCCGACTTTATTATATGTCATAATTTATCAATGCCAGACGTTTTAGTCGGGTCCGAAAGGGTGCCAGACGGGCTCAAACCCGCATAAAAATGAGGGTCGGTAACGTCATAATGCCAAGGCTATTTTTATTTTTTTTTTTTTTTTTTTTTCAATCGTTAATTGCGATCTCCCTGAGTAATTATACACAACAGCCAGACGAAAATCTCTGGTCTATCATCCTGCCAGACGCAAGAGAAGATTTAATATCGCTACTAAAATCATGTGTGACAAGTATATTTAATTGAATTTTTAATTCAAAACTACCAAAGAAATTGAACTCTAACTAAGTTCGTCTTATAGAAAGTTTAATTTTGAATAAAAAAGCTAAAATGCAAAATGTTCATACACCCAGTAGAATAGAAGATATTGTAACATGCGAGCTACGGCTCGAGTAGATAAAACAATTATTCTGTGAAATTTATTTCTTTATTTTCTAGTCTATAGAACAATTCAAGTTCACACTATACTATTCTTCGCAAATTCTTTTCTTACAAGGTCTCTTTCCTCTCAAATCACTTTATCTCCTTTCTATTACTTAATTCACAAATCCAAACTAATTACTTTTTCTTGTTCACTCTCAACTTTCAATTTATCACCAAATTACCACTTCGCCCATTATCACTTTTCCAATCTCTTCGCCACGGTTCTAAAACCAACTGTGTCTTTTTTTTGATCGCCATCTGTCCTTATATAGCAGAAGTTTACGATAGCCAGAAACTTCTAGCAAATTCTTCGACCACTGGAACAAGAGAAATAATTCTTGCAGTTATAATTCCCTTTTATCCCTGATATTATTCGTCTCTTTCGTTGACATGAGCTGTGGAGACTTCGTCCCAGACACGAACCTCGAATGAAAGGACAGTTCGAACCAAAATTCTGCCAGAATGGAAAGTCACTTCAGAATTTGCTGCATAGACATAGGAGCATAGTTATTATTATGCTACACTGCCCCCCTCTTAGACGTGTTCGTCCCGAACAAGTGCATCCTCATTTCGGCCATTGTATCGACTCAGTCGGTCCACATGAACCACTTTCATTTTGGCCCTCGGTCCTCGCTGGATGCGGTAGACAACATCGTTGATGCGGGTTACTATTCTGTAGGGACCTTCCCAGTTCCGCTGTAATTTAGGTGATTTCCCCTTTTGGCGATGGGGATTATACAGCCACACCAGATCTCCTTCCTGGAATCCTGACGTTGTTGCCTTGGCATCATACCTGGTCTTCATGCGGTCGCTCGTCATCTTAATCTGGCTTCTGGTCCTTTGGTGTATGTCCCTAAGCCTTTCCCTAAGGTCCGCCACGTACTCTTCTTCATTTCTGGGCTCATTGCTAGGAGATCCAAATTTCACCTCACTGGGTAAACGAGCTATTCCACCAAATAAGATTTCGAACGGCGTATGTCGAGTAGTGCTATGCACGGCACTTCTATAGGCCATCAAAAACAAGGGAATCTGCCGGTCCCAATCCCGTTGGTAGTCACCTACGACCTTCGAGAGATGTACGTCCAAAGTCCTATTGAAACGCTCCACCATACCGTCCGACTGTGGATGAAGCGGGGTTGTCCTTGTCTTTTTGATTCCGAGTAGTTGACACATCTCTTGGAAGATTCTTGACTCGAAGTTCCGCCCTTGGTCAGAATGCAATTCCAAGGGCACACCGAATCTGCTAACCCAATTGTAGACGATCTGCTCCGCCACGGTTCTGGCTTCCTGGTTAGGGATCGGAAACGCTTCCGGCCACTTACTGAAGTAGTCCATCACTACGAGTATATACCGATTACCATTGTCGGTTTCCGGAAAGGGCCCTGCGATGTCAATGGCGATTCGTTCGAAAGGTGCTCCCACGTTGTATTGGTGCATCTTACCTCGAGTTTTGATTCTCGGACCCTTGCTAGCTGCACACACGTCGCATTTTCTGCACCAGTCTTCGATATCTTCCTTCGCTTTTAACCAATAAAAACGTTCTCGTACCTTTTCTAACGTCTTATTCACTCCCAAGTGGCCTCCGGTCGCCCCGCCATGCATTTCCTGTAACACCTCCTTGACCCTCGTCCGTGGTACGACAAGCTGCATTACAAACGACTTTCCGTCGGAGGATTCCCATTTTCTTCTCAGAACACCTTCTTGGACATGGAGGGAGTCCCACTGCGCAAAATATGCCTTTAAGGTCGGGCTTCTGTGAGAGATGTCCTGATGATCCGGTTTCTCCATGTTCTCCTTCCAGGCCAGAATCGGCTCGATATCCGGGTCTTCCTTCTGAGCGTTCTGGATCTCATCTACGCTCCAGCCGGCGATAGGTTCGGCTCTCATTCTTTGGATGGAAACCAGCTCCCGTTCTTCCTGACGCGCACAATGTTTACAATCCGTTCTGCATGGTCTCCGGGACAGTGCATCCGCATTAGAGTGGAGTTTTCCTTTACGATGCTGTATTTCGTAGTCGTAGATTTGCAGCCTTTCGATCCATCTTGCGACCTGACCCTCAGGACTCTTGAACTGTAATAGCCATTTTAAGGCTGCATGGTCTGTGCGAAGAACGAACTTCCTCCCGTAGAGGTATTTGTGAAAATGCTTCGTAGCCAAGATCAAAGCTAGAAGTTCCCGCCTTGTCACGCAGTAGTTCCTTTCTGGCTTAGAGAGCACCTTGCTGAAGTACGCAACCACCTTCTCTTGGCCGTCATGCACCTGGGAGAGTACGGCTCCTACCCCGACATTACTAGCATCTGCATCCACAACGAACGTTTCCCCGGGAGTGGGGTAAGCCAGTATCGGGGCATCGCATAGCCGTTGTTTAAGTGCCTTGAAGCTCTTCTCGCACTCAATTGACCATTTGAATTGTTTTCCCTTTTCCGTCAACTGGTGCAGGTTCTTTGCGATCCCGGCAAAATCCTTCACGAACCGTCTGTAGTAGGTGGCTAGGCCCAGGAAGCTCCTTAGTTGGTGTTTGTCTTTGGGGACTGGACAGTTTTTCACCGCTTCGACCTTCTCCGGATCGGTTCTCACTCCTTTCGCTGAAATTATGTGTCCCAGGTACTTGACTTCCGCTCTAAACAGGGCGCACTTCTTGGGGTTGAGCTTCAGGTGGGCACTTCGAAGCCTTTGAAACACATCCCTTAGATTGTCTCGGTGTTGCGCAAACGTTTTTCCTACGACGATGACATCATCCAAGTATACCAAACAGGTTTTCCATGTTAACCCTTGCAGGACACATTCCATCAATCGCTCGAAAGTCGCCGGAGCATTGCACAGCCCGAATGGCATTACCGTGAATTGCCATAGCCCATTTCCTGCGGTGAAGGCGGTTTTCTCCCGGTCTTCTGGATGGATCTGTACCTGCCAGTAGCCACTCTTCAAGTCGAGAGTGGAAAACCATCGGGCTCCTGATAGTGTGTCTAGCGTGTCGTCAATCCGTGGCAGAGGGTAGCTGTCTTTCTTGGTGACGTAATTGAGCTGCCGATAGTCCACGCAGAACCGCGTGCTGCCATCTTTCTTCTTAACCAGTACAACCGGTGATGCCCACGGACTTTTGGAACTTTCAATCAGACCTTCTTTCTCCATTGCCGACACCATCTCTGCAACTTCTGTCTGCTTTGCCAATGGAAGGCGCCTAGCAGGCTGACGAATTGGTCTAGTATCACCAGTGTCTATTCGATGTTGTACCAGGTGTGTTCGGCCGTATTCACCGTCCTGTGAGGCAAATACATCAGCGTACTCATTGATAAGATTCTCTGCCATAGTTCGCTGCTCCTGATTCAGCTCACTGGACTGGAGAATCGTCTCTCTCGTTTCCGCTGTCCAAGGTGATGGGAGAGGTTTTGGAGCATCACGTTCAGATATTGTTGCGACGGCGGTAATCGGCGTGCATTTTCCAGTCACCTCCCCTCGCCTTAGTTTGACAGTGTGTGGTCTTGCGTTCAAAACTCTTACTGGAACCATGGTGTTCTTTGGTTCGACTAACGTCTTTCCCACGATGTAGTCTTGAGAATTCTTCTCTGGGTCTGGTTCTACTATGTAGAATCGGTGGCTCCCAAGATCACCTTCCAGCTTCGTCCAAATGATTGTCTCTGAAGACGGCGGCAAAACTTCGTCTTTGCTGATGACTGTCCTGAGAGTTACGGCATTCTCATTTCCGTACACCATCGGAATCTCCACATTTCGATACCTCAGTACTTGCATCCCGATGTCCAAGATTACTTCATTTGCTTTCATGAAGTCTACTCCGATGATGCACTCGTCGCATATATCTGCCACCAGAAACGCATGGGAGAACGTCAGTCCTGCCAGAGTAATCGTAAGACGAACTTCTCCAAATACCTTCGCCATTTCCCCTGTTGCAGTCTTCAGGCAGTAGCTGTTGGTGTTGTGCAGCCAGGAGCTTCTGACGATATCTCTTCTTACAATGGAGGCGGTGGCACCTGTGTCGATGGTGGCTACGCACTTCTTCTTGTTGATTAGTGCCTCCACTGTCAGGCTCTTGTTACCCCGTTTGGTTTGCGAAACTTGAATGGTGTTCCTGGGGGCCTCGCTTCCAGTAACCAACTTCTGCCCCGCGAAGTTGGTCCTTACGCATCTCCCGACTGCTGGTTTTGGGAAGTCTGACCGACAGGATGCTTCCTCTCTGCTTCTCCTACTTCCGCAATGTGGACAATTTCCTCGTCTAGGTGCACTTCTGCACTGCCGTTGTAGGTGTCCGGTTTGGTTGCAATTCCAGCAACGGATTTGACTTCCGCGAGCTCTGTCTTCATCCATGACGGCTGTTCTCTGGCATGAGCATTCCACGACGGACATTTCCCTGACACGGTGTATTCCCTGGTATGCTTGGTCCGCAGCCTTCATTGACAAAGCGAATGCCAATGCCTCGGGGAGTGTTCGCTTTTCAGCCATCCTTACAGCCATTTGCAGTTGTCTGTCCTCTATGGCCTGAATAAAAGCTTCCACCGCCATTTCGTTGATAAGCTCCTCACCGGCTTTAGGGTATGAAAGATGGGCTAGTCGCTCTATATCCGCTTGCAACTGTTGGAGCGTTTCCCCCCTTTTCTGGACTCGACTACGCAGCTGAACCCTGTACACCTGCTGCATGTGTTCATCCCCAAACCGCATCTCGATAGCCTGAACCAGAGAATCGTAGTTCTGCTGTTTATCTTCCGGGATGGTCTGCAAGAGCTCCGCAGCTGGACCCCTCAGTGCAAGTGTGAGTGCAATGGACTTCTCTTCATCGTCCCAGCTATTGGTCATTGCGGCCGCTTCGAATTGCCTTTTATAAATTGGCCATGATGTTTGACCATCGAAGATAGGAGGCTGCATCTCCTTTCTTCTCAGACCGTCAGTGGAATATTCCCGTGCTTTCTGTCTCTTCACGTTGCTGAGCTCCTTAGCAAGATTTTCGACTTGCTTTCCTACTATCTCGAATTTCGTATCCACTTTTTCAAACTGAGTCTCTATCTTCCCGAACTGAGTTTCATGTTTCTCAAAATTTTCATCGAATCTAATTTCGACTTTTTCGAGTTGCGTCTCGACCTTCTCGATTTTCTCTTCGATCACTTCGAATTTGGATTCCAAGTTCTTGTTTTGCTCATCAAGTTTACTTTCCAGAGCATCTAGAGAATTCTTTTGTTCGTCCATTGCTTTCTTTTGTTCGTCCATTGCTTTCTTTTGTTCGTCCAGCTTAAGTTCTAGAGAATTCCTTTGGTCGCCCATTGCTTTCTTTTGTTCGTCCATCGCTTTCTTTTGTTCATCCAGCTTAAGTTCTAGAGAATTCTTTTGTTCGTCCATTGCTTTCTTTTATCGTCCAGCTTAAGTTCTATAGAATTCCTTTGGTCTTCTATTGCTTTCTTTTGTTCGTCCATGACTAACTTAAGTTGCAGGAGCAGACTTGTTATACCCGGGTCGGCTGCTGTACTTGCTGGTTCCTCTTCCACGTCAAACTCTACGTCGTGCGGATTTTCACCTTCCTGCGTTACTGCTTCTTCCAGACGAATCAGCAGGGCATCTTTTCCCCCAGTTGTGTCGAGGTTCCGCTTACTGAGTTCTGCCTTTAGTTGAGTTATAGTTAGTTTTCCCAATTTGCGACCCATTTTGCGCAACTAATTAACTCAACGCAGAAATCGTTTTTTTTTTTTTTTTTTTTTGTGCAATTTCACACCACGGAAATAGTTATTCACAGAATAAGTTTTATCCCAGCTTCTGACACCAATGTAACATGCGAGCTACGGCTCGAGTAGATAAAACAATTATTCTGTGAAATTTATTTCTTTATTTTCTAGTCTATAGAACAATTCAAGTTCACACTATACTATTCTTCGCAAATTCTTTTCTTACAAGGTCTCTTTCCTCTCAAATCACTTTATCTCCTTTCTATTACTTAATTCACAAATCCAAACTAATTACTTTTTCTTGTTCACTCTCAACTTTCAATTTATCACCAAATTACCACTTCGCCCATTATCACTTTTCCAATCTCTTCGCCACGGTTCTAAAACCAACTGTGTCTTTTTTTTGATCGCCATCTGTCCTTATATAGCAGAAGTTTACGATAGCCAGAAACTTCTAGCAAATTCTTCGACCACTGGAACAAGAGAAATAATTCTTGCAGTTATAATTCCCTTTTATCCCTGATATTATTCGTCTCTTTCGTTGACATGAGCTGTGGAGACTTCGTCCCAGACACGAACCTCGAATGAAAGGACAGTTCGAACCAAAATTCTGTCAGAATGGAAAGTCACTTCAGAATTTGCTGCATAGACATAGGAGCATAGTTATTATTATGCTACAATATTTAAAAGAGAGTCGGTAGTCGCGGCACCAAACCCATTGTTTCTTAGGATATCGTTTTCATAAAAAAAATGCATCGTATTTCGTCGTCACATTTTCTACCTGAGAAAAAGAAAATAACCATGCTTCAAATAATTAACAACTTCATTTTATTAAATCACATAAATGATTTTGAAATACCAAGATAGAATGTTTCTATAAGAGAACTTCCTGTACTATCATACATGTGTTAAACGTCTACATCATCATCTTCTTCGTTGTTCAGAAGCATTATCATCTAAATATAATCTAATAATACAATTTTTTTTATTATATAACGCATAAAAACTCCTCCAAAATTTTGAACAAAATACATTTGGATGGAGCTTGGCGTTGGAAATTCGCAACGATTTGTAGATGTATCGAAATTATTTAATGCTCTAGTAAAGTCTTTACGTAATTCTTTACCAGGCTTTCATGCAACGAGGGGTAGCGATTACAATGCTGTCTTTTACAGAAAAGGAAAGCGAAGACCTTTTAAGCTACTGCAGCAGTCCCAAAAGTATCAGAATGCATTTACTGAACTTGGTACTTTGGATGCAAAAGGGTCGACGCAAAAAGTTTTTGAAAAATTGTAGGAGTTTGTATGCCATTTGTACAATATTCGCGTTATAAGTGATGTCAATAAATCCAGATGTGAGATATTTACAAGGACATATAACACAATTAACATTAATGATGATTTTCATATCAAGTTTAGGAATTTTGACGCTGGAAATTTGCCGCCATGTAACTGAGAGCTGCGGCAAAATTTCTTACGCGCCCATTACATTTCTCATATTTGGAGAAATGCACATTTGAAAATTTCAACTAACCTATCGCCAATTGAAAATGGGTGGGTGGAAACTAATAGTACATATGAGTTCCATTAGTTCGACGGTGATCAATTACCTGCTTTAGTAAAAGACGTTGTAATCCAACCTCCTGATGTTGATGACGAAAATGAGTATTCAGGTACAACATTATGTAGTATAATACAAAAATTGCATATGCCATGCAAACAAACAAAATTGTTCAATTAGATTATATTTAGATGATGATGCATCTGAACCTGACAACGAAGAAGATGATGATGTAGATGTTTAATACGTGTATGATAGTACAGGAAGTTCGGTTGTAGAAACATTCAAATCAAATCATTTATTCTTTATAGTCTCACACAGTAAGATACAGATCTTTTAAAATAGTGCAAGCTTCAGTACTTATTACAATACTATAATATATTAATGTTACATTACTAACTAAATATATAACCAATAATAATAAAAATAAAAAATATATAAATAATTAGCAAATAAAAAGAAGTTTAGTTATTATAGTATATACAAGAAAAAAAAAAATAAATAAATAAAGTAAAACCAATCATCATCACAGGGCCTCTAAGTATTGCTTAGGTCTCACCTTAAACAGGGTTGTACACCTTATCAATCCAACAGTTCGGCGAAGGGAGTTCCATAGCCGAGTAGCATTTATGAAAAATTGGCGCTCAAATACTAGGAATGAATAGCGTATTGGAACAAGGTCACAACTTCTGCTAGAACGCGGAAAACGTATCTTGTTATAAAGATAAGGCGGTTGACGTGTTTGCATAACATTGTGAAGCATCGTTATCGTTCTAAATATAAAAAGGTTCTCCATAGTGAGGTCATCACCCTTATTCCGAGTGGCGTTGACGACGATTTAAAACGAAATAATTGCAATTTACCATTACGAGTGACGTTAATTCGTCGTTGAACGCCATTCGTCGTAGAACGTTTTGTGGAACTCATTACTGTACGACAAATGTCATGTGATAAATCTCACTGTCAGCCGTTGAACGCTACAAAACGACAACAAAAACTCCGATATCTGTCGTTATCAATTTCGTGATTGCCCAGTAGGGAAAATAGACTGAAAATGTAAGTTTTTTTAAAAAAATTTTATTGATTCAAATGAGTAAATTTAATTAATTTATTTTTAGGGTGAAAATAACGAATCAAAAGCAGTTTAAGACTTTGGTAGAGTTGATGGAAAAAAGCACTTCGTTGGTAAGAGGTTTTAAAAGGGGATATCGACTCCAAAATCGAATGGGACTCTATAGCCATAACCCTCAATAGTTTGGGGCCTCCATCAAGAGATGGAAGAGAGTGGCAGAAGGTTTGTTCGTAACTTAATACAAAAGAAAATTAACTAGATACTTGCAAATATTTCGCAGGTTTGGTCTGACATAAAATGTAAAGTAAAAAAAAACTTCTTTACAACAAGAAGCATTTGTCGAACTTGGATTCCGTAAGCTTATCTTTTATACCGCGTCCAGTAAATATATGAAGGCTTCCTTAGGCATTCTAAAAAACATTTTGAATCTAAAAATAATTCATTACATTGAGTGTTTTTCATGTACTTTTGTCCTTTACTCACTTTATATCCGGTAGATCCAATGGACTTGATTTTATCCTTATTTCTTTCCGGATTCGAATTAGATCATTTTTTTGTGTGTCCCCATCTTCATCACTGCTCCAAAATATTGCAACACTGTTCATTTTTAAGATAGAAACCAACAATTTCTTTTGTAAAAGATAAATAAAAACAACTGATACCGCCATTTATCTGTCAAACTCGAAGATCAGCTGATGTGGATCGCATGTGGAATGTGAGCTACATACAGACCCTTTTGTCGAAGTTACGGAATAACTTTTGAAAGGCGAAACGCCTCAAATGACGACAAACATAGTTCAAGTAAAACGCCACTCGGAATAAGGGTGCATATATCGATTTAGAGAAGAAGGAATTGTGATCATACCTCCGCCGTCCATAAATATACCGTGCGATACTATTAAAGGCTACACTAAGTCTCGGTCTATGTTCGTAGTCGCAGTTGCAGAAAATTTCGCATCCGTACAACAAAATGGGAATAAGTAGAGTTTTGGCAAACATTATTCTTGTTCTAACAGGTGTTGTTCGTTGAGTGGCCCAAAGCATACGAAGACCTCCATAAACCTTGGCTACGGTCAATCTGATGTGGTCATTCCAGGTAAGTATTTTATTGAATATTATACCAAAATTCCTCGCAGAGGCAACGAACTTGATAGGTGTATTATTGAGGCGTATTTGTGGAAAATACGACGTATCAATAAGATTTCTGGAGATTTCGTAGGATTTACGCTGAGACCATTTGCACGTGACCAGTTTAGAATTATATTTAAATCTTCATTTACTTCGCATGCCTTATTTTCAATAAGACCCAATGGACAACTGTTAACCAACTGAACATCATCAGCATAAATATGAATGGAGGAGCTAATAAAAGTGATGGGAGCTCATTTATGTACAATGAGAAAAGAAACGGGCCTAATAGAGACCCCTGAGGAAAACCTCGATTTAAAGGTAGAAAAGAGGTTACCGTATTGTTAGCAGCCACTGCTTGAAATCTTCCATTTAAATATGAGAAAACTAGATTTGAAGATGGTAGCGAAAATCTAAATTGGGTTCTAAGTTTATTGCATAGAATATTGTGGTCGACCCTGTCAGAAACTTTGTAAAAATCTAAGAGAGTGAGAAAGGTTACCTTGTCGTCATCTACAGACCGTCTGATTTCTTCCACGACATTTATTATTGCCGTAGTGCTGCTGTGTTTAGGACTAAAGCCTGATTGATTTTAGCATAGCATATTATTACTGGTGAGAAATTTGCGCATTTGAGAATTTATAATCCTTTCTAGCATTTTAGAGAAAAAAGGCAAAATAGCTATGAGTACAATTTTAACATGTTTCCAAGCAGTAGGTTGTGAGCTGTGTTTGAGAACAGTTTCTTATCTAGCCTAATTTTTAGTGCATACTGCAAGAGAGCGATTTTTGTCATGAGTTGTTTGCTGACTTAAGGCGAAAAATATTTTGAAGTGGTGGCTGGTGCCCACCGATGCGAACACACAGGTGGTTGAACATCAGTTTAAGAATTTCCACCGGGGGGTACACCGTGTAAAAGTGCTTCGCATCTAATTTCTTTTAGTTGGTGCTTTTCCTCATTTTGTTCCATTCAAGTGATGATATTGTTGATTGCCTCTTCGTGTTTTGTTATTTGATCCCTTAGCTCTTGTTTTACAGTGTCGATTTCATGTTGCTTAGATTCCAATACAGACAGACGTGTGTTTATGTTATCAATCAGAATTTTTAGATCGGCAATATCGGTGTCTAGTTTTTTGGTTATTGTCTCTTCGGCTTCCGCTATTCTTAATGTGATAGGAGATGTTATGGACCAATCTGTTCCAATTTTCGCCTTTGCTGTTATCAAAAGAGAGCTTTTTAAGCAGTTTCGGCGCTGGAGACATTAACTGGTTTATGGTAGATGGTGAGATGGTAAAAATTTTAATTTTAGTATAAAACTAACTCAAGGCCTTGGTACATGAAAAATAACGCTTTAAACTAAAATTAATATTGCCACCGAAACACACACGTCTACTCAGTAATGCATTTAGAATACTACTAACATTCTAACTTCTTATATTGCTCAAAATCATTTATATGATTTAATAAAATTAAATTGTTAATTATTTGAAGTATAGTTAATTTCTTTTTTCAGCTAGAAAACCAGACGACGAAATACGATGCATTTTTTATGAAAACGATATCCTAAGAAACAATGGGTTTTGTGTCGCCGCAACCGACCCTTTTTTCAAAAAAAACTTCTATTCTACTGTGTGTATGCTGATTTTGCACATTAGTTTTTTTATTCAAAATTAAATTTCCTATAAGACGAACTTAGTTAGAGTTCAATTTCGTTGGCAGTTTTGATGGAAAAAGGCAATTAAATATATTTGTCGCACATGATTTTAGTAGCGATATTAAATCTTCTCTTGCGTCAGGACGTTAGACCCGAGATTTTCATCTGTCAGTTGTGTATAATTACTCAGGGAGATCTCACATAACGATTACAAAAAAATATTAGCCTTGTCAATATGACATTACCGACTACATTTTTTTGCGGATTTGAGCCTGTCTGGCACCCTTTCGGACTCAACTAAAACGTCTGGCATTGATAAATTATGACATATAATAAAGTCGACTATTCATAAAAAAAAAGTCAGCTTTGGTCAAATGACGTGACTGCATCGATTTTTTTAGATGCCTTTAGGGCCTCCCCCTCCCCAAAACCACCAACAGAAAACTGTCAGACGTTCATTTTTGTGATCAGTGGGTTAAGAATAACAAGAAATTATATAAATTCCTTGCTCAAATGACGTTCCAAAAATGTTCACCAGCTCCAGATTTTACTAAAACATTTACTTTGATCACGGATGCTAGTAATTTTGCGCTAGACGCAGTTTTTATGCAACGTAATAAGGCCGTCTGTTATGCGAGTAGGTCATTGAATGGTCATGAATGTAGGTGCAGCACTATTGAGAAAGAATTACTGACGATAGTTTGGTCTACAAAATATTTTAGGCCTTACCTTTTTGGCCACAGGTTTACAATAAAAACAGATAATCGTCCCCTTGTCTGGTTAAATAATTTGAAAGAACCGAACTGTAAGCTTCAAATATGGAAGATCAACCTAAACGAGTTTGACTTTGATATAGTACACATTAAATGTAAAGAAAATGTCATTGCCGACAGACTCAGTAGAATTAGGCACGAAGATTCAGAGAATTCCAAAGTATTGGGAACAAAAAAAAAAAAAACAAAAGGGATTAATATTCGTATTTTGTCTCAATAGCAAACTATTTATAAAATCCCAAGACTATTACGTTAAGTACTTTGCCAAAAATAAAAATCTTATAATAATGAAATCGAACCAGAAGCTTGAGGATATTACTGATATAGAGAGGTTGTTGAGTGAAATAAGAAACGAACATTTAAAAAATTATCACCGAGGAATATATGAAGTCTTTCTTGAAATAAAAGCACGTCATTATTACCCTAATCTTCAAAAAGAAATCCAAAAATTTCTCAACAATTGCGAAATATGTAATTTAGGTAAATTTGATAGAAATCCTATTAAACAAGGCTTTAACCTTACAGATACCCCAGAGAAACATAACGATATTATTCATGTAGACATCTGGTTTCCTAAACGGAACATCATGTACGTCATAAGCGTAGACAAATTAACTAAGTATACGACAGCGCATCCATTGAAAGATAGAACATGGATCTCTATTATAGAAGCTCTCAAATTTAGGATACGGTACTTGGGAAAACCTAGGAATATAGTTACAGATAACGAATTAGATACCGTATCAGTAAAACAATTTTTGGCACGCAATGATATCAATCTTCATCTTACAGCTCCTTATTTAAAAACCGGAAATGCGGATGTTGAAAGATTACATTCAACACTAAATGAACATATCCGACTTTTCAATGCTGATCCAAATAACGAAGATAATCTTAAGGAAAAAGTATTTAAAGCAATAGTTTCGAATAACAACTCTATTCATTCGAGCACGCAAAAGAGACCTATAGACCTTATTAACAATATTATTTCCAAGAAAGATATAACGACCTTATCCAAAACTTTAAAAGAACGAAAAATTAGGAAAATGAATACCATTAATCAAAATAGGAAGATTGAGGATAAATTCGAAAACGAATTTCTAAAAAATTATAGAGTAAGAAAGACAGATCCTAAGTACAAAAAGATTAGTAACTGGAAAGCTAAGAAAATGTATAAATACCAAGTTAAACGAAAATATAAACTCCAAAATTATAATTGTAGACATAATGACAACAACACTAATAGTAGTACTACTGGCAATGCAAATACTCCAAATGAATAGACAACAAATCGAAATTACGCCAATACATAACGACACATTTCAAAATATTTTCCTTCGGGGAATAGTGAATCCCCATGGTATATTAAAAATAGTGACTTGCATGGAGATTTGCAGATTGATGTCTTAACAGATGTAATTAAAAAGTATGCAATGCGTTACAATGAGCGTTTGCGGATGCATATTAATCCTGAGATAGACGACGTCTTAAATGTACGATATAATATTCGTAGGTTAAGAAGAACCAAACCCCATGAACTTGTTTGACAATTATGAGAGCCCATATTTAAATTGTAATACCTTCTCAAAACCGATTTAACGTTGAAAATAAAATCTTTTGTCGATGACTAGTTGATTGGTTATGATCAAGGAGGTGGATTTTAGTGCGGTTAGAATCCCACACTACTTTGGGTTTCGAACCCCATTGTGTCTTTCGAGATTTTCACCTTCGTTAACAAAAAAAAAAAAAAAAAAACTTTCGAGACAACAATATTGGATTTTGGATATTGGAGGCAGCTCGACAAGTATTAATCAGCTGATGGGAAATATGCCTCCGGAAAATGTGACTCCAACGCGACCTTTTTATCATTGTGGAGTGGACTTTTGCGGGCCAATAAAAACTCATTACAAGGTCAGATATAAAAGTCCTACTAAGTCATATTTGTTAGTATTTGTTTGCTTTTCTACTAAAGCCGTACATACAGAGGTAGTCGGCGATTTGTCCTCCGAAGCATTCATTTACGTTTTAAAAAGGTTTACAGGCAGGCGAGGCCTTTGCCATACAATATTCTGTGACAATGCCATGAATTTTGTTCAACTAACGAAGATCTTCAACTCAGAAAGACTACAGTCAACAATTCACTCTACGTGCCTTCAAGATGGAATTAAGTGGAAAAACATACCAGCTCGATCGCCTCATTTTGGGACGCTCTGAGGGGCGGCTATTAAAAAACATTCCTCGTTCGGCACCTCGGCGAAGCATCATTGATGTATGAACACTTGCTTTCAGTGGTCATACAAAACGAAACAATTATGAATTCCCGCCCTTTGACATCAATATCAGCCTATCCAAACGATTTGGAGGCATTAACAAGTTTTTAATTGGAAGTCCTCTAACAGCCTTAGCCGAACCAGATGTTACAGAATACATAACGAGCCTCAACAAGTTCCGGCAGATACTTCAAATTCAACAACGCTTCTACACTTTACAACTTTTGCAGCAAAGAGCTAAGAGGAAAACAGAGTCTGATAACCTTAATCCACATACATTGGTTCTCATCAAGGATGCCAATACTCCTCCGATGCGTTCGAAATTGGGACGTCTTGTCGAGATCTTTAAGGGCAGCGATAATAAAGTGCGCGTAGCTAATGGCAAATCGCAAAATGGAACATACCAACTCAATTTCGCTGCGGTCGTTCAAGCACAAGTGACGCCAAACGTTCTGGTCGCCCAATTGAGGTCACCACACCAGAAATGATCGACAAAATCCATGGTTTGATAATGGACGATCGGCGAGTGAAAGTGCGCGAGCTTGAAGAGGCCACAGGCTTATCACATGGCTCAGTGATTTCGATTTTACATAAATATTTGGACATGAAAAAGCTTTCCGCAAGATGGGTGCCGCGTTTGCTCACAATCGACAACCAACGCATTCGTTTGACAACTTCAAAGGTGTGTTTGGCGATGTTCCAGAAATTTTTGGCTGAGTTTTTGCGCCGTTTCGTAACCGTGGATGAAACCTGGGTTCACCACAACACACCAGAAACCAAGGAACAGTCAAAACAATGGACTTCTACTGGTGAATCGAAGCCGAAGAAGGCCAAGGCGGGTTTGTCAGCAAACAAGGTCATGTGGCGACAGTTTTGTGGAATGCGCGCGGTGTTATTCACATCGATTACCTTGAAAAGGATAAAATGATCACCGGCGCATACTACGCGGAGCTGCTGGATCGATTCCAAGCCGAATTGAAGCAAAAACGGCCGCATTTGGCGAAGTAAAAAGTTATTTTTACCAGGACAACGCATGAGTTAGGCTACGAACTCCTCCCTCATCAAGCATATTCCCCAGATTTATCCCCCTGCGACTATTTCTTGTTTCCAAACATGAAGAAATGGCTCCGAGATAAGAGATTTGGGTCGAATGAAGAGGTCATCGCTGAAACAAACGCTTATTTTGAGGGGCTCGAGAAATCGTATTATTTGGAGGGCATCAACAAATTGGAGAAACGTTGGATGAAGTGTATACAGCTAAAAGGAGACTATGTTGAAAAATAAAATGTTTTTATACCGAAAAGAGTGTTCCTTATTTCATTTTTCAGGGACTTATTGACCCACCCTCGTATATCTATAGAGGGTTCGATATATGTACATATGTATGTAATTATTCTTTATTTCACTGAAAGTCAAATTCCGATATACATACATATGTAAATTTAATGTTAATCGAAAGGCACTCTTTGTTTGAATGATACATATTTATTTGGCTTTTTTGTATTTATATAGAGATTTTTTGGCGTCAATGATTTTACTTAATACATATAATCATATGTTATCTTTGTGTTAATTAAGACAGTATAATTAATTAGTATTAGTAAGTAATATAACACTTTATAAGAAATTTCAAAATGCTAGGACGTCACTGCGTGCACCATTGTAGTCGCAACAACCCCAGATATGAATTTTTATCGAAATCGTTGGAGCCGTTTTTCAGAAAACTAGACTTTTTAAAACTGAACTGGCCGATAATTTTGAGGTTAAAATGAAATGCCTCTGGGCATTACCACACAGACCCAAGGTACAGACAGATAAGAATTGGGAGACTCACTTTTTTGAGTTCCTCTATTATAGTAAAATTTTGCAAGTAAAATGGCGTTTTGAAAACATACAATACAAATAAGTATATCATTTTCAACAATTACATTAATTTAATTAAAGAAACAGTTGCATTCTGTTTCGGAATTCTCTAGTGGGATTTGCATTATTGTTGATTTCTGTTCCCAGGCAAGTTCATCCCTTCCACTAGCCCAAAAAAAAAATCGGCTTTCGAAGCGTGAATCTTTAGCCCATATTTCAGTTCACGTATATTCATTTGTAAAGGCGGTAGAATGCAACCCTATCTTACACCTCTACAGGTTTTCATTTATTCTTAATTTGAGTTTATATAGGTAGTTTTACTACTGCAGATCTCAACCATTTTGTGACGGAGCACTTTAGCGAAAGTCTTTACCTAGTCCACAAAACATGTCAAGCCTTCCCTGTTCATTACTAAGCTTTTTTGAACGATCATATTGCGAAACAATGCTTCACGCATATCGAAGCCACTTCTAAAGCCAAACTGAGATGAACTTATGCACGTATTCTTTAACCTTGATGATAATCATTATGTACTCACATATCATAAGGCGGTATGTTCCATTGGAAATGTTACCAGTCATCAGGGATCGTGCCGTGGTTGTACAAAGTATTAAAGAGTCCGACAAGTATATGTATGTTTCCTTCATCTATAAGTCTGAAAAATTCGTTCGGCATTTTGCCTGGCCCTACTGCCTTCCTGTTTGTAGCATCTTTCAACACTTTTAAGATTTCTTCCCTCAATACACTCGATCCAGTGGATCTATCACTTGATTAAAGCTGCTCATGCTCATCCCAGAACAGTTTTTCGATATATTCTTTCCATCTTACTAGTTTTCCCTAGTGTTCAGTCGTTCATTTTTGGTCAGACGCTGCGGAGATCATGGCTTGATGTTTATTCTAAAGCGCCATCTGTTCCTCATTGTATAAAAGTATAATACAATTCCACGAACCGGAATATCCGTAAGCGTATATTAGGCTAATGCTGGTGAATTTTGCCTTAATGCGGATTTTCATCAGGCGTTCGTTCACATGCCTGAAGTTTAAGGTTTCTTGTTAGCCACTGACGACAAATCTGTATCCCAATAGAAGCTGTTTTTGTTCCCTATAGCAGTCCCAGTAGTTGATATCACAGTTTTTGATGTGCTTGTTTCCCGTTCCATCCCACTGCAATTCTTGAATGGCGATGATGTCTGCTTTGAAGTACTCTAGGAATTGCGCTAATTGTTTGACTGAACGCAACCTGTTAAAGTTCCGAACATTTCATGTGCAAAGCCTAGCAGAATTGCAGTTATTAAGATGTGTCCACCTATTATTCACATTTTCAACTATGCAGGTACAGGGTGTTTTTTTTATGTTTCAGGACCATGTTTATTTTTTACTAACTATGAAATGAAATTTGTTTTTATTAACCTTTTATTGGGTTTATAACAATTACTTATGGAATATTACATTAGCCAAATGGTCGCTACTGGCCGCGGTGCAGATGCTTGCTCTTTACATAACAATTTGGTACTTTTCGGGTGTTGTTTCATCAATTTCTTGAATAATGTTGTCCTTTAGCATCGGGATTTTGGTTGGCTTGCTGCCATAGACCTTTCCCTTCAAGTATCCCCCAAGGAAGAAGTCGGGGGCGGTAAGACCAGGAAATCGAGAGCGTCAATCAATATCACCTCTATCTATAGTGTCTTTAGGTGTGTGTGATATGGCATCGACTGTAGAAACCACATGATTTGTAGTCCCAATCGATTAAATTCGGGCATCAAGAAGTTTTTCAACATGTCACGACAGCGATCACTAGTAATTTTTACAGCAGACTCTTTGCAAATTTAAAAAAAAAAAAATGTGACCCAATGATGCCGCCGGCCAAAATGGCTCACCATACAGTAACTCTACGAGGGTGTAAAGGTCATTGGTTTATCAATTAAGGATTTTCAGTGCACCAATAGCAAATAATTTGTTTTTATATTTCCAATTTGTAATTTTATATTTCCATAACAAACAACAACAACAAAATGATTTTTTTAAGCTATGGCATTGCCGTCAGCTCGATTGGCAACATTTACATAATTTAAAAAATTAAATATTTATATGCCATCTTTGCAAAATTATAGAGTTGTTTCCAGTTTCATCCGTTCAGTATTGCAATTGCTTCCTCCATTGTTAGCGGACGTCCGTTAAGGCCGAGAATTTCACATCTTGTTCTGAAAATAAGTGAAATTTCCTTATAACTGGAACGAGTCTCGGAAATAGTTCTTTTCCACCAAATTTAATTCTAATTGTGAGTACAGTATTCTGCTATCAGATTGGCGAGCCTTCTCAATCAGCACATCCCTTTCAGAGTCCTCATGCTTCTGGATTATCATGTACAATTGCTCCTTAACCGAATTCAGATAGCTCGCGTCCATGTTGATGTCTTCTCCACATGCACTAGCTAGATCTAACCACTTCGGCATCCACCAGTCCTTGTTTCTTATTTCGTATAAGAGCATTTTCTTAGTAAGACGTGTATCCAGATAGGTAAATAATTTCGTGATATAATCGGCTTGAGACTTGAGTGTGCTGGTATAAAGTTTTGCTAAGCCCGCTTCCAGGTATATCGCGTAATTTGGCGTATTATTATTAACCACACAATTATAATACCTTAAAGTAACTGACCTAAGGGGTACACAATACTTGTAATATGATTTTTAGAACACTTAATTCTAGTGTTGTAATTTTAATCGATATTTTTGTTAGTTTCAAATTAATTTCTTTATTATTTTGTATTATTTCATTTTAAGGAAAAAACGTGAGAAACCTTTAGAACACTTTTTTTTCATAAAAACTAATTTAGGTGATAAAAACTAAAACTACCTTAACCTAATTCTTGGGTCGGACCCTGATATGTGATTTCTGACCCGCCACTCAAAAGATCAATCAAATGAGAGTTAGAACATTCAATCGGCCATTCAGCGGTATGCCAAAAATCACATATCAGAGTCCGGCCCTGCTTAACTTAAGTGTTAGCCTCAGCCCAGTCGAGCCACCAATATCTCTCCCTATTCAACCTATCGTCGTTTACTGAACCCCTCTCAGGTATGCTTACGCAGTATCTCAAGTCAGCGTTTCCTTCTCCTGAGTCCATCGACTCGTAGAGGATACTACCTGCTATCCGATTATTCCTTGTTCCGTTCGATGACACATGGTCTGGCTGATCAGCAGTTCCGCTCATATGAAGACGTCAAAACATGGCTTGATTCGAGGATAGCCTCAAAAGATCAACATTTTTACCATAACGGTATTCGATCTCTGCCAGAAAAATGGGAAAAATTTGTAGCTAGCGATGGGCAATACTTTGAATGATTCATTTGTAACCATTTTTTCACAATAAAGTTGCATTTTCATAAAAAAAAAAACTTAGTTGAGCACCTAATACATTAACGGTACGGTGTAAACTTGTACTAATATTACGGCCGCTGTCTCAATGCGGGGCTGCACCGTAGTTCTTCGTATGGAAGTTGCTTTTCAACTAACTACTTATCATATTTGAATGTCTGAAGAAACCAAGAATTTTCATATTTGACATTTCAATCAATATGGATTATTCGGCTATAACTGATATTACTTGTTTTATTTCTTTTCTTTAATGAGGGTATTACCATATTATGTAATATATTTTGTTCCCAAGCAATATTGCTCAAGTGCATCTGACGCACAATCAATAATTCTTATTCAATCGGTTAACCGAGTGTACTGGATCCCATTTCACAATGAGTCAACCGAATGCATTAGGATCATTTGTTTATTTTTACTTTATTACTTCTTCTTTCGCCGTCGTGTAGAGTACATATAGAAGCGGGCCAGGAACACTTCCTTCCGGGACTCCGGCCGCAATTTCCTTGAAGTCAGAGTAATCATTTCCGTGCTTGACACGAAAAAGTCTTTCGGTGAGGTACGACTGTTTTTTTTTTTGTTTTTTTTAGTCTTATTTTATTTCCACTTTAGTACATAAATTTACATTTTTAAGTAAAAATAAGAGAAATACTTAATTGATAAATTATAATGATGAGTAAATGACCAATAGCATGGTTCTCATTACTAGAAATAACTTATTATAATTCTACTTTACACATTATATATAACTACATTTGTCTGAAATCCTTCGATTGTAATTTTAATATATTGTAACATGCGAGCTACGGCTCGAGTAGATAAAACAATATTCTGTGAAATTATTTCTTTGGATGGAAACCAGCTCCCGTTCTTCCTGACGCGCACAATGTTTACAATCCGTTCTGCATGGTCTCCGGGACAGTGCATCCGCATTAGAGTGGAGTTTTCCTTTACGATGCTGTATTTCGTAATCGTAGATTTGCAGCCTTTCGATCTATCTTGCGACCTGACCCTCAGGACTCTTGAACTGTAATAGCCATTTTAAGGCTGCATGGTCTGTGCGAAGAACGAACTTCCTCCCGTAGAGGTATTTGTGAAAATGCTTCGTAGCCAAGATCAAAGCTAGAAGTTCTCTCCTTGTCACGCAGTAGTTCCTTTCTGGCTTAGAGAGCACCTTGCTGAAGTACGCAACCACCTTCTCTTGGCCGTCATGCACCTGGGAGAGTACGGCTCCTACCCCAACATTACTAGCATCTGCATCCAATGCAATGAACGTTTCCCCGGGAGTGGGGTAAGCCAGTATCGGGGCATCGCATAGCCGTTGTTTAAGTGCCTTGAAGCTCTTCTCGCACTCAATTGACCATTTGAATTGTTTTCCCTTTTCCGTCAACTGGTGCAGGTTCTTTGCGATCCCGGCAAAATCCTTCACGAACCGTCTGTAGTAGGTGGCTAGGCCCAGGAAGCTCCTTAGTTGGTGTTTGTCTTTGGGGACTGGCCAGTTTTTCACCGCTTCGACCTTCTCTGGATCGGTTCTCACTCCTTTTGCTGAAATTATGTGTCCCAGGTACTTGACTTCCGCTCTAAACAGGGCGCACTTCTTGGGGTTGAGGTGGGCACTTCGAAGCCTTTGAAACACATCCCTTAGATTGTCTCGGTGTTGCGCAAACGTTTTTCCAACGACGATGACATCATCCAAGTATACCAAACAGGTTTTCCATGTTAACCCTTGCAGGACACATTCCATCAATCGCTCGAAAGTCGCCGGAGCATTGCACAGCCCGAATGGCATTACCGTGAATTGCCATAGCCTATTTCCTGCGGTGAAGGCGGTTTTCTCCCGGTCTTCTGGATGGATCTGTACCTGCCAGTAGCCACTCTTCAAGTCGAGAGTGGAAAACCATTGGGCTCCTGATAGTGTGTCTAGCGTGTCATCAATCCGTGGCAGAGGATAGCTGTCTTTCTTGGTGACGTAATTGAGCTGCCGATAGTCCACGCAGAACCGCGTGCTGCCATCTTTCTTCTTAACCAGTACAACCGGTGATGCCCACGGACTTTTGGAACTTTCAATCAGACCTTCTTTCTCCATTGCCGACACCATCTCTGCAACTTCTGTCTGCTTTCCCAATGGAAGGCGCCTAGCAGGCTGACGAATTGGTCTAGTAACACCAGTGTCTATTCGATGTTGTACCAGGTGTGTTCGGCCGTATTCTCCGTCCTGTGAGGCAAATACATCAGCGTACTCATTGATAAGATTCTCTGCCATAGTTCGCTGCTCCTGATTCAGCTCACTGGACTGGAGAATCGTCTCTCTCGTTTCCGCTGTGCAAGGTGATGGGAGAGGTTTTGGAGGACCACGTTCAGATATTGTTGCGACGGCGGTAATCGGCGTGCATTTTCCAGTCACCTCCCCTCGCCTTAGTTTGACAGTGTGTGGTCTTGCGTTCAAAACTCTCACTGGAACCATGGTGTTCTTTGGTTCGACTAACGTCTTTCCCACGATGTAGTCTTGAGAATTCTTCTCCGGGTCTGGTTCTACTATGTAGAATCGGTGGCTCCCAAGATCACCTTCCAGCTTCGTCCAAATGATTGTCTCTGAAGACGGCGGCAAAACTTCGTCTTTGCTGATGACTGTCCTGAGAGTTACGGCATTCTCATTTCCGTACACCATCGGAATCTCCACATTTCGATACCTCAGTACTTGCATCCCGATGTCCAAGATTACTTCATTTGCTTTCATGAAGTCTACTCCGATGATGCACTCGTCGCATATATCTGCCACCAGAAACGCATGGGAGAACGTCAGTCCTGCCAGAGTAATCGTAAGACGAACTTCTCCAAATACCTTCGCCATTTCCCCTGTTGCAGTCTTCAGGCAGTAGCTGTTGGTGTTGTGCAGCCAGGAGCTTTTGACGATATCTCTTCTTACAATGGAGGCAGTGGCACCTGTGTCGATGGTGGCTACGCACTTCTTCTCGTTGATTAGTGCCTCCACTGTCAGGCTCTTGTCACCCCGTTTGGTTTGCGAAACTTGAATGGTGGTCCTGGGGGCCTCGATTCCAGTAACCAACTTCTGCCCCGCGAAGTTGGTCCTTACGCATCTCCCGACTGCTGGTTTTGGGAAGTCTGACCGACAGGATGCTTCCTCTCTGCTTCTCCTACTTCCGCAATGTGGACAATTTCCTCGTCTAGGTGCACTTCTGCACTGCCGTTGTAGGTGTCCGGTTTGGTTGCAATTCCAGCAACGGATTTGACTTCCGCGAGCTTTGACGGCTGTTCTCTGGCATGAGCATTCCACGACGGACATTTCCCTGACACGGTGTATTCCCTGGTATGCTTGGTCCGCAGCCTTCATTGACAAAGCGAATGCCAATGCCTCGGGGAGTGTTCGCTTTTCAGCCATCCTTACAGCCATTTGCAGTTGTCTGTCCTCTATGGCCTGAATAAAAGCTTCCACCGCCATTTCGTTGATAAGCTCCACACCGGCTTTAGGGTATGATAGATGGGCTAGTCGCTCTATATCTGCTTGCAACTGTTGGAGCGTTTCCCCCTTTTCTGGACTCGACTACGCAGCTGAACCCTGTGCACCTGCTGCATGTGTTCATCCCCAAACCGCATCTCGATAGCCTGAACCAGAGAGTCGTAGTTCTGCTGTTTATCTTCCGGGATGGTCTGCAAGAGCTCCACAGCTGGACCCCTCAGTGCAAGTGTGAGTGCAATAGGCTTCTCTTCATCGTCCCAGCTATTGGTCATTGCGGCCGCTTCGAATTGCCTTTTATAAATTGGCCATGATGTTTGACCATCGAAGATAGGAGGCTGCATCTCCTTTCTTCTCAGACCGTCAGTGGAATATTCCCGTGCTTTCTGTCTCTTCACGTTGCTGAGCTCCTTAGCAAGATTTTCGACTTGCTTTCCTACTGTCTCGATTTGGGTATCCACTTTTTCAAACTGAATCTCTATCTTCCCGAACTGAGTTTCATGTTTCTCAAAATTTGCATCGAATCTAGTCTCGACTTTTTCGAGTTGCGTCTCGACCTTCTCGATTTTCTCTTCGATCACTTCGAATTTGGATTCCAAGTTCTTGTTTTGCTCATCAAGTTTGCTTTCCAGAGCATCTAGAGAATTCTTCTGGTCGTCCATTGCTTTCTTTTGTTCGTCCAGCTTAAGTTCTATAGAATTCTTTTGGTCATCGAGCTTATGACTTTGATCTTCTATTGCTTTCTTTTGTTCGTCCATGACTAACTTAAGTTGCAGGAGCAGACTTGTTATACCCGAGTCGGCTACTGTACTTGCTGGTTCCTCTTCCACGTCAAACTCTATGTCATGCGGATTTTCACCTTCCTGCGTTACTGCTTCTTCCAGACGAATCAGCAGGGCATCTTTTCCCCCAGTTGTGTCGAGGTTCCGCTTACTGAGTTCTGCCTTTAGTTGAATTATAGTTAGTTTTCCCAATTTGCGACCCATTTTGCGCAACTAATTAACTCTACACGGAAATCGTTTTTTTTTTTTTTTTTTTTTTCAATTTCACACCACGGAAATAGTTATTCACAGAATAAGTTTTATCCCAGCTTCTGACACCAATGTAACATGCGAGCTACGGCTCGAGTAGATAAAACAATATTCTGTGAAATTATTTCTTTATTTTCTAGTCTATAGAACAATTCAGGTTCACACTGTACTATTCTTCGCAATTCTTTTCTTACAATGTCACTTTCCTCTCAAATCACTTTATCTCCTTTCAATTACTTAATTCACAAATCCAAACTAATTACTTCTTCTTGTTAACTCTCAACTTTCAATTTATCACAAAATTACAACTTCGCCTATTATCACTTTTCTAATCTCTTCGCCACAGTTTAAAAACGACTGCCCTCTTTATTGATCGCCATCTGTCCTTATATAGCAGAAGTTTCAGATAGCCAGAAACTTCTAGTAAATTCTTCGACCACTGGAACAGAAAATTCTGATGTAATAATTCCAAGATGACAATCATTTCTTCCAGTTATAATGTTATAATTCTCTCTTTATCCGTGGCGTTGTCAGCTATTGCAGACACGAACCTCGAATGAAAGTACAGTTTGGAATGGGCTGGAGGAGCGTAGTTATTATTCTACATTATTGTTGCATACTTTTAGACGATGTTACAATATTTTAAAGAAAATGTGGTTTGAAAAACTTTATATGACAATTTTTTTTTTTTTTTTAAATTAACTAAAACTACCTACAATAATAAAAACTTAAACTAACTTACCCTAAGTGTCAGCTTAAACCCAATCAAGCCACCAATATTTTCCCCGATTAAGTCTCTGATCATTATTATGATCTCTTTCGGGTACGCTAGTGCAGTATCTCAAATCAGCATATCCATCCGCCGAGTGCCCAGGAACATAAAGGATTCTCTTGTCTGTGGCCCTTCTTGCAACATGATATACAATGGGAACATTTCTCGAGTCTGATAAGTAGCCATGTGCATCCAGATACAGGAATGCCTCAGGTGGTATATGTCCACTTTCTAATGAATTTCTAAAATAGGTTAGGATAAAACAAGCCCGAAACTAGATCGTTCTCAGTGACATTCGCTGACCGCGCAAAATGATTATTCACAAGGTCCAGTACGACGTTGTCAATTCTGGATACGCCGGAAGCATCCAGTAGTCTTTTATTTGAAACGTAATGTCAGAAGTCGGAATGTGCGCTTCTGTACATCTGCATGCATGCTCGAAGACATTTTCTTTCAAAAACTCTAAGTTTTTCCATATACGATGGACTTATGTTCCACCATACTGGACTCGCATAAGTCAGAATCGGACACATAAATGCCTGGTAGCAGACGATCTTAACATCGGATCTTAGATAGTTGGAGTAGAAAAGGCTAGTGACATGAATGCCGCTCTTGCTTTCTTCAACTGTGCATTTACGTGATCATTGTGGTATAAGAACTTATCCAAATGAACACCTAGATACTTCACAACAGTCTTTGATTCGATGCGAAGCCCATCAGAACTTCTTATTTGGAAGTTTTTCCAATTGCGTCGCAAGTCTGAGTTACCGCGTCTCAGTGGGGTGCGGAACAGTATGGTTTCACATTTGGACGTATTTATTTTTAGTTTCCAGTCTCGGCAAAATGCCTCAAGCGTGTTGAACTTACGTTGAAGTTCACTTTGGATTCGTTCGATTTTCGTGTCGTGAGCATACAGAATGACATCGTTAGCGAATGCCAGCGAATTATCCATATCCCTCAGCATTTCCGAAACGAAAGTGTTAAAGAGTATTGATGCCGTAACTGTGCCCTGCGGCAGACCATTAGTGATATTAAATACTCTAGTTGTCGTGCATTGTCTATCTGTTACAACAAATTTCTTCTCTCGCACCATCGAGATGATCACCTTTATGAGGTGAGGCGAAAACTCATATCTGATAAGTTTGTAGATTAATCCGTCGATCCAAACCGTGTCGAAGGCTTTTTCGATATCCACTAGGCAAGCAGCTGTACATCTCTTGGCGTTAAAATTCCAGTTAACATCTGAAATCAGTTTTGTAATAGCATGCACTGACGAGTGGTTTCTTTTGAACCCAAATTGGTTCCGCGGAATTATCCCCTTTGTCTCGCACGCGATCAAGATTGACTTGCTTATAACTACCTCAAAAACCTTCCCAATGTTAGGCAGGAGACTAATTGGCCTATAATTAGAAGGATCAGAAGGATCTTTCTTTTTCTTAGTTATTGGAAAAACCTTCGATATTTTCCAACAACTTGGAAAGTAGCAGTTATTCAGCAAGTTATTAAAAATTGTGCAGTATTGCCGTATGATTTCGATAGGTATATGTTTCAGTACGATGTTTGGGATGTCATCCAATCCAGAAGTCTTTTTATTATTCAGTCTCCTGAATATGTCTGTCAGTTCGTCGAGCGTTGTGTAATAGTTGTTTGTCTGTTCTGTTGTCAGTTCGTTACTTCCCCGGAAAAGCGGAGTTGTGTGCCTGAGTCACCATAGCGGCTAAGAAAGCTCGATAGTTCCCCATTTACTATGTCAGCTTTGCAACTTGGATGGTCTGTTGTGTGGACTGCCTCGAAGTGAGATCCAATAAGATTAAGCTTATCCGTTCTACCATTGACAACGAAGTGGTTATCAATGATAGGACAGTGTTGGCTATTAATCCCTGCCTGAGAAAGGAGCGGCTCAGAATGCAGTGGTAGTTTCAGTTTCGGAATTTTGATAATGCTACGAGGCTTGAAGATCTGATTTATTTGAGGAAACATATTTCTAGAATCAGACTTCGTAATTTTTTCGGCGCGTTGACTCCAATAATCATTAATGGAATTCCGAAACTGCTGTCTTATGAGCAACCTTAAATTTCTCAGAAGGGATTTTAATCTTATCAGCTCCAGATTGTTCGATTCGTCCTGAAACTGACGACGTATCCGATTTATCTGGGTAAGCAGAAAGCTTTTGTGAGTTTGTAGCGTTCGTATGTCTCGGTTTAGATAACATTCCATGCTGTTTCTGGTTTTTATTCTCGGTAATGACGACTCCACTGCCTCCGATATCACCATATTGAGGTTCCCAATATAAAGATCGCACTCCTCGTTCGTGAGATTCCTTCCATTAGGAACTTCAGAAGATGGTTTGTGATCTCTATATTTTCGGACGGCGCACCGCGCAAACTTACACCAATCGGTTTTCCTAAAATTGTATTTAGGAATCTCTTGGTCCGTTGCGAGGCTAAGGATGGTGTCGTCAGAAAAGGATGTTACCATTACAATGGTGTTGTGGTCGCTATCATACGGCAATAGCGGGATTTTATTATCGCGGACCGTTTCAATTTGCAATCGCGCGTCCGCGATGCATAAATCAATATATGAATTTCCGGAAGGGAAACTAGGTGTAACTGGGGTATATAATTTAAGTTTATATCCAATTTGGTTTTCTTCAACAAAACGCTTCAAGAATCTGCCTCTTCCATTAGCAGTTGAGTTCAACCAAGCAGGATGTCTCGCGTTCAAATCTCCCGCTAAGACGAAATAGTTATTTAAACTATCCAGCCTTAATATTTAAATTTAATTAATTAATATTCGAAGTTAAATTGACTAACGGTTGATGACGCCCCATACGCCGATATTAAATACAGACAACCGTTATCCCTTACAGGCAGTGAGATAATGGTTGTCTCCAGGCAATTAAAGTCTTTAATATCACGGTGTTCGATTATTTCGAATCTTAGCGGCTTCCGAATGAGGATCGCGGTACCACCGCTTCGAATCGAGTTTTGTCTGTCAGTACGTATTAGATTGTAGTCCTTGAATTCCAAGTAATGTCGATCGTTTAATTCTGTTTCGCTTAAAAATAGTACGTCGGGTCTGTGATCTGTCGCAAAGCGCAGCACGTCGCCTCGCCTAGCATTAGTAATTATGGAATTGGCATTCAGAGCCACTATCTTGAGTTCCTTACGTGTTCTAGACATTGTTAAAAATATTGATAATGGCGTCTAATTTTGCCGCCAGATCCTTAACATCTCTTGCAAGGTTGTTTACCTGACTCTGCAAATTTTCATTTGTAGAGCGCGAAACAGTATGTGAGCTTTGAGTGTTTCCAGCAATGTTGGCATACTAAACACCTTTCTTAAGAATGTTCTCAACACTGACTATTTTTTGTCTTGATCTTTCTTTCGCCGCTTTTTTCCGCTCTTGCATCTCGTCTATAAGTCTTTTGTAGACCTCACATCCTCTGAAAGAAGCGGGATGACCAGACTTCTTGCAAAGGACACAAAATAGCTGCTCTTTCTTTGCGTCCTTTGTCACCTGACACATACCAGGTTCGTGAGTTTCCGCGCATTTAACACACCTAAATATCATGTTGCAGTTCGAAGCAGCATGGCCAAATCGTTGGCGTTGGTTTTTCAAAGGAGACAATATGGCCTCCAATATGCTTAATTACCCGGAGATTTTGGACTTTACTATTAGGAGATAACTGTACCGTTATAATAGGTAGGGTTCTATTTAGTCTCTTAGAACGCGCCGTAGCGTACCTGAATGTTTTTTTCAAATTTAAGATTTGGGACATCTAATGCTTGTAATTCTTCAAGAACTTCTTCTGGGCTGAAGCTTTCACTAAGGCCTTTCAACAAAAGTGTCTGCAGCTTATCATCTTTAGGTGTATTCGTGAAATATTCCGATTTAGTTTCTTGCAAAATTTCTTTAACTTTGCTGCAGTCATTTTTGTTTTTAAGCTTTAAAGCTAACTTATTGCTACTTAAATTTTTAGTCACAAAATTACCACTTCCAATTTTGTTCTCTAATATTTTGCTTATGTTGCGGCTGTCCTCTTTGTAGATTTTTATTGGTGGAGGTTTCCTTTTGTGCGCCACTGTTGTTGACGTGGTACTTTTTTCTTTCTCTGTATTGTTGTTGTTGGTCCTAGCTGTGAGGTACGATTGTAAGATTAGAAAGGGTTGTCGTGGCAGTAGCAGTTGCAATTTATACTCTAAGCCTTCGTGATAAACCTTATCGAAAGCTTGTGAGACGTCAAGAAATACACCACAACAAATCTTTTTTTCTTCGAGAGTTTTCTCAATCACGTCAGTTATTTTGTGGACTTGGTCGATAGTAGAATGTTTAATTCTAAATCCAAACTGATGGTCAGGAATGGGATGTCTTTCGTCGATTACGTTTAGGAAGTAGTTCTCGAATATTTTAGAGATAACCGGCAATAGAGAAATAGGCCGATATGATTTCTTCTCATTCAGAGGTTTGCCTGGTTTCGGGACCATTATAATCTCGGCGACTTTCCATTGTCTCGGAACGTGGAGCAATCTCAACGAAGCGTTAATTCAATATAGCAGTTCGATAAGAGCTTCATTCAGCAATTCCACGACCACCTGACCACCTGCACCCTGCGATTTTTAATCACTTCCCTCAGTTCAATCAATGCAACTTTTTTTTACTTTAAAGTTGTCATATGTAGTGACTGGGGAGTCGGGCGTTATCAAAGGACCGTCGAATAGCTTAAACGTTTCTTCTAAGTGCAAAGCAATAAGTTCTGTCTTTTCTTTGTCGCTCTTGGCCCAATTTCTATCGTTTTTCCGAATTGGTGGTGCTTGCAATTGAGGTTTCCGGATGCCTTTTAGCGCTTTCCAAAGTGAATAATTTGTTTTCTTTCAGTGGAGAGATTTTCATGGTAGGTCGCTATCTTATTGCTTTTAAATTCCCGAATACTATCTCTAAGGCGATTGCATAATCGGTTAAGGAACTTTTTATGATGCGGTGCACGAGTGATTTGCCATTTTTTTTCGTGCTTTTCTTTTCTCCCTCACCAGTTTAATGATTTCTCTGGGATAGTTTTCGTTGCGGTTAATCTTATAGCTTCTAGAAGGGGTGTTTCTCCATGCAGCTGTTTGGATTGCTTCCACGAAACGATCAACTTCGTCCTCCAGTTCACAAGGTGTTTTAAGTGATACATTTAGGACGATATTTGTTTCGCAATCATTTCTAAAGCCCTCCCAGTTTGTTCTATTGCTAGTAAGTCTTGGATGTCCTCCTTTCCTGATAAACGCTTCACCAAGTAATAACTACCGTAGAGTGCTCAGAAGAGACATCAAAACTTTCTTCGACTGTAATAAACTTCTCGTAAATGCCTTTTGAAACGAAAAAATCGATCAGATCCGGAATTTTTTTCTGAGTCAGTTGGCCAATAGGTTGGTTTTCCCGTTGAATAAAAACAACAGCCGAATTCATTTGCCACTTCGTAGAGAATTTTTCCTTTAGATGATGTACATCTTGAACCCCAGAAGGTGTGGTTCGCGTTGAAATATCGACCAATAAGGAAATTTAAACCAAGGGCATTGAAGACACGAAAGTAGTCGTCTTCTTCGAGAGAGCATCGCGGCGGACAATAAACAGACGCTATATTGTATCTCAAGTGTTTATTTTTAACCGTGTTTATTTTTACCGCGCACAACTGAAGTTTTTCGAGCTCTATGTTAATATCGACTGAGTGTTCGATGTTAGTTTTAATGAATAAGGACGAACCGCCCCGCGCTCTATCAGAAGGATAATAGGCGTGATAACCAGCGTAGCCTCATATCTTTATTTGCGATTCTCTTGTTAGATGGGTTTCGGAGATCAAACATATGTCGATATTTCTATCATTAGAAAAATTTCTAATTCGTTAGATTATTGTAAGAGTCCGTTTGCATTCCATGTTATAATTTTAAGCAAAGGGTTCATATCTACTCGTACTTAGATTTAGATATAAGGTTAGCCCTACAGAAGCTTTCGACGTTACTGAGTCGTTCGAGAATTCTTTTGCTCGTTTCACATTGTTCCTCGAACTTAGCGTAAAGGCAGTTCATAATTTCTTTAAACGGATCCGAGGGTGGCCCGTCGTTTCGTTCAGTTCCTTTTACTGCAGCCTGAGAATACGTCAGAAAACTGGGATTCTTTGACTTATCTGCGGTTATTTTTTGTTCAGTCTTTTTAGTGGACGACTTAGATGTACTTTTAATCAGCTGCTTGACTGGTTCGAGAGTCAGCACTGCTGATTCGAGCGTCCTTTCAGTCGTCTTAAGAGTCTGTATAGGCTTATGAGCCCGCTCAGTCTGCTTAGCAACGCGCTCTACCGACTTAGGAGCCTGATCGACTGATTTCGTTCCCCGCACAGTCGGCGTTGTAAATTTTTTCTGTCGCATCTGTAGTTCCTTTGCGACCCCGCAACCGCGATAATTTGCTGGGTGCCTTCCTTTGCAGTTAACGCAAGTTCTTTCTCAAACTGCAATTTTCTGAAGAGTGTTTGCCGGCGCACTTAACGCAGCGCTACTCTTTCCGACAGTACGCCTGCGTATGATTGAACTCTTGGCAATGCTTGTATTGAGGGATTGTCTTCGTATTGACACGTAGCTGCTCGATTTTAACGACCATACTCATGATTGAACGAATATTGTATATCTTTTCCTGGCTTTCTGTTTTATCAAACGATAGCACAAAAAGCGGAAGCTTGCGTTTCACTATAGCTTCTTCTCCAAGGTCGGGTCATTTTCTTTCTTTTTTAAGAGGTTCACAGCGTCAAGAAACTTATAACTTCTATCGCGTAAATCAGCTATAACGCTGACCCACCTGACCTTGGATAGAGAGCAAGATGCCCAGCGAGTCAGTTTGAGCCTCCGCTGCGTTAGGCGCGGGGGCGTGAGAAGCAACCTTCGGTCTTTTCTGTTCGTGTTTCCCCGACCTACCGCCATTTGGGGAGTCATGGATTGTGTTTGAATTGGAGCAGAACGTTTCACTACGACCTGCTCCTGACGAACCAGATTTACTTTCTTAATATACTGGAACTTAGGACAAACCCGATAGTTTGCGGTGTATCCCGTGTTCCTGTATAAAGCACACGAGAGCAGGCTCTTATCTGTCACTCCATCTCTACCCAGAGTGCATTCTTCTGCTTTGTGGTTCTTCCCACACTTAACACATCGAAGCCCCATTGCGCAGTTGTGCGCGGCGTTACCGAACCTTTGACAGCGAACACATATAAAATGTTTTCGCTCCTTTTTAATTTTTCCCATGCTACAAAATGGTAGTCTAGGACTTTAATACTTCTTAGACCATCCAGTTTGCTGTTGGGTTAGAGCTGAACAAGGAAAAACGGTAGTTTCCGCTTCTCCCTTTTGGTCCTATCTGTGGTGAATGACTTAACCCCTACGAAATGGAGCTCATCGCACTCCTTCTCCTTAAGCAGATTATGGAGCATCTCCGGATCAGTAGACGGTTCTATCCCCCTCAGCAGCATGGTTTGCAGCTTTCCCCCCTTCCGGGTGAAGGAGTAGAACTCCATCGTCGATTCCTATAGTAAATCTTTGATTTTATAATACTGTTCCACTATGTTACAATGGATAGCATGCCTATCTTCATTTAATCGCTTAATATAAACATTATTATTTATGGCTGACTTACATAGCTCAATGGTATCTTTTAACTCGGTCTTGAAGGTGTTAATCGGTGGCACCCTGATTTTTGTAGTCTTCTTCTGAAGTGGTTGTTGTTTCTGCTGATGTTATTGTTGCTGCGGTTTCTGCTGTTGTTGTCGTTGCTGCTTTTTATCAACGCGGTAATCCGGACACTCAATTGTTTTCTATTGTTGACTCTGTAATCCGGACAATTATTTTTTCTTTTTTGTCTGCTATATCTACGGGGATTTCCCGGTTTCATAAATTAACAGCGGTTTCCTATGGAAAACAAAGTTCTATCTCTTTCTTATACCAATGTGTAATGCAGACTATCAAAAAGTATTTTGTGTCGCACACGTCAGAAGTGAAATAAAAACGTTAAGCCAATTTTGTTTTTTAATTAGTGGTGTTAATTGCATATTGTACTATGCTGGCTCCTGCTTTGCCAATGGAAGGCGCCTAGCAGGCTGACGAATTGGTCTAGTATCACCAGTGTCTATTCGATGTTGTACCAGGTGTGTTCGGCCGTATTCTCCGTCCTGTGAGGCAAATACATCAGCGTACTCATTGATAAGATTCTCTGCCATAGTTCGCTGCTCCTGATTCAGCTCACTGGACTGGAGAATCGTCTCTCTCGTTTCCGCTGTGCAAGGTGATGGGAGAGGTTTTGGAGGACCACGTTCAGATATTGTTGCGATGGCGGTAATCGGCGTGCATTTTCCAGTCACCTCCCCTCGCCTTAGTTTGACAGTGTGTGGTCTTGCGTTCAAAACTCTCACTGGAACCATGGTGTTCTTTGGTTCGACTAACGTCTTTCCCACGATGTAGTCTTGAGAATTCTTCTCCGGGTCTGGTTCTACTATGTAGAATCGGTGGCTCCCAAGATCACCTTCCAGCTTCGTCCAAATGATTGTCTCTGAAGACGGCGGCAAAACTTCGTCTTTGCTGATGACTGTCCTGAGAGTTACGGCATTCTCATTTCCGTACACCATCGGAATCTCCACATTTCGATACCTCAGTACTTGCATCCCGATGTCCAAGATTACTTCATTTGCTTTCATGAAGTCTACTCCGATGATGCACTCGTCGCATATATCTGCCACCAGAAACGCATGGGAGAACGTCAGTCCTGCCAGAGTAATCGTAAGACGAACTTCTCCAAATACCTTCGCCATTTCCCCTGTTGCAGTCTTCAGGCAGTAGCTGTTGGTGTTGTGCAGCCAGGAGCTTTTGACGATATCTCTTCTTACAATGGAGGCAGTGGCACCTGTGTCGATGGTGGCTACGCACTTCTTCTCGTTGATTAGTGCCTCCACTGTCAGGCTCTTGTCACCCCGTTTGGTTTGCGAAACTTGAATGGTGGTCCTGGGGGCCTCGATTCCAGTAACCAACTTCTGCCCCGCGAAGTTGGTCCTTACGCATCTCCCGACTGCTGGTTTTGGGAAGTCTGACCGACAGGATGCTTCCTCTCTGCTTCTCCTACTTCCGCAATGTGGACAATTTCCTCGTCTAGGTGCACTTCTGCACTGCCGTTGTAGGTGTCCGGTTTGGTTGCAATTCCAGCAACGGATTTGACTTCCGCGAGCTTTGACGGCTGTTCTCTGGCATGAGCATTCCACGACGGACATTTCCCTGACACGGTGTATTCCCTGGTATGCTTGGTCCGCAGCCTTCATTGACAAAGCGAATGCCAATGCCTCGGGGAGTGTTCGCTTTTCAGCCATCCTTACAGCCATTTGCAGTTGTCTGTCCGCCATTTCGTTGATAAGCTCCTCACCGGCTTTAGGGTATGAAAGATGGGCTAGTCGCTCTATATCCGCTTGCAACTGTTGGAGCGTTTCCCCCCTTTTCTGGACTCGACTACGCAGCTGAACCCTGTACACCTGCTGCATGTGTTCATCCCCAAACCGCATCTCGATAGCCTGAACCAGAGAGTCGTAGTTCTGCTGTTTATCTTCCGGGATGGTCTGCAAGAGCTCCGCAGCTGGACCCCTCAGTGCAAGTGTGAGTGCAATGGACTTCTCTTCATCGTCCCAGCTATTGGTCATTGCGGCCGCTTCGAATTGCCTTTTATAAATTGTTTGACCATCGAAGATAGGAGGCTGCATCTCCTTTCTTCTCAGACCGTCAGTGGAATATTCCCGTGCTTTCTGTCTCTTCACGTCGCTGAGCTCCTTAGCAAGATTTTCGACTTGCTTCCCTACTATCTCGAATTGCGTATCCACTTTTTCAAACTGAGTCTCTATTTTCCCGAACTGAGTTTCATGTTTCTCAAAATTTTCATCGAATCTAGTTTCGACTTTTCCGAGTTGCGTCTCGACCTTCTCGATTTTCTCTTCGATCGCTTCGAATTTGGATTCCAAGTTCTTGTTTTGCTCATCAAGTTTGCTTTCCAGAGCATCTAGAGAATTATTTTGTTCGTCCATTGCTTTCTTTTGTTCGTCCATCTTAAGTTCTAGAGAATTCCTCTGGTCGTCCATTGCTTTCTTTTGTTCGTCCATTGCTTTCTTTTGTTCGTCCAGCTTAAGTTCTATAGAATTCCTTTGGTCTTCTATTGCTTTCTTTGTTCGTCCATGACTAACTTAAGTTGCAGGAGCAGACTCATTATACCCGGGTCGGCTGCTGTACTTGCTGGTTCCTCTTCCACGTCAAACTCTACGTCGTGCGGATTTTCACCTTCCTGCGTTACTGCTTCTTCCAGATGAATCAGCAGGGCATCTTTTCCCCCAGTTGTGTCGAGGTTCCGCTAACTGAGTTCTGCCTTTAGTTGAATTATAGTTAGTTTTCCCAATTTGCGACCCATTTTGCGCAACTAATTAACTCAACACGGAAATCGTTTTTTTTTTTTTTTTTTTTTTCAATTTCACACCACGGAAATAGTTATTCACAGAATAAGTTTTATCCCACTTCTGACACCAATGTACTATGCTGGCTACGGCTCGAGTAGATAAAACGATATTCTGTGAAATTTATTTCTTTATTTTCTAGTCTATAGAACAATTCAAGTTCACACTATACTATTCTTCGCAAATTCTTTTCTTACATGGTCTCTTTCCTCTCAAATCACTTTATCTCCTTTCAATTACTTAATTCACAAATCCAAACTAATTACTTTTTCCTGTTCACTCTCAACTTTCAATTTATCACCAAATTACAACTTCGCTCATTATCACTTTTTCAATCTCTTCGCCACGGTTCTAAACCAACTGTGTCTTTTTTTGATCGCCATCTGTCCTTATATAGCAGAAGTTTCTGATAGCCAGAAACTTCTAGCAAATTCTTCGATCACTGGAACAAGAGAAATAATTCTTGCAGTTATAATTCCCTTTTATCCCTGATATTATTCGTCTCTTTCGTTGACATGAGCTGTGGAGACTTCGTCCCAGACACGAACCTCGAATGAAAGGACAGTTCGAACCAAAATTCTGCCAGAATGGAAAGTCACTTCGGAATTTGCTGCATAGACATAGGAGCGTAGTTATTATTATGCTACAATATCAATAATGCCATCAAATCAATAGTAAAGAAAAAACGTACGTTTTTAACAATTGACAAAAAGAAATTCTCAATAAATTAGATAAAGAAAAGACACTTCGTGAACTAGCAGAGGAGTACAATGTGGGCAAATCTACAATTTCCGACATAAAATTAAATGGATTAAAAATTGAAAGGTAAAATCGTCAAAATATTTCGAATATATAAGACATTCATTTGTGTTTTTTATGCAGTTACATTTCTAAAACAGAAAGTGGCCTTGGTAAGCGCAAAACTATGCGATCTGCAGGATATCAACTCATGGAGGAACGCCTGCACAATTGGTTTGTAAATAAAAGACAACAGAATGTACCAATTTCTTCTGAAATGATGAAAGAAAAAGCAAAAATATTCTGTTGCGAAATTTATGGACCAAACGCAGAATTTATGGCTAGTAACGGCTGGCTGAACAATTTTCGTTCACGATATGGAATAAAATTTCTCAAAATATCTGGCGAGAAACTGTCTAACAATCCCATTGCTGTGCAACCTTTCATTGAAAAGCTACGACCGAAAATTGCAGAAATGGGCATTACACATTCTTAAGTCTATAATGCGGATGAAACTGCACTCTTTTGGAGGAAGATGCCAGAAAAAACGTTAGCGTTGCGTACCGAGAAATCCGCACCAGGGCGTAAAATCGGTAAAGAAAGAGTAACCCTTTTAGTTTGCTGCAATGGAGAGCATAAACTTTTAGTTTTAGTTTAGTGTTTTATTTCTCAAACTTTATAAATACAATCTTAGTCTAAGTGTATAATTCCACAATAAAATAAAAGAGAAACGTTAAAGACATTCAATATTTAAAAGTAAAAATAGTGTAGAATGTCATCTTCACAAATTAGCTTAATAATAAAATATGGATGGGGTGATCAAAAAGTAAAGAAAAGTAAAAAAAAAGAAAAAATAAATAAAATAGAAAGAAAATTCATAATAATTGAGCAATTTAAAAAACATATGCAAAAGAAAAGCAAATTAAGCATTAAATAAGAAAAAAAGAACAACAACAAAAAAAGAAAAAGAAAACAATAATTTCACAGATAAACCAAAATGTTAGATTTATATATACCTATTAAATTATCTAGGACTGGACATTCACGAAAGTTTCTAGATCATCAAAAGAAAAACTAAAAATTAAAAAGCCAATTTTTTAATTGTGTCAAAAACAATTTTGGGAATTTATTATATGAAACTTAAATTAATGATGATCGGAAAAGCCAAGAATCCAAGGGCGTTTAAAAAAGTACCGTTAGAATATGCCAATACAAAAAATGCTTAGGTGACAGAGCTACTGTTTAAAAATGGGTTTAAAAATTCTTTTGCCAAACAAGTAAAACGATACTTAAAGGAAAAAAATTTGCCAGCTAAAGAACTTCTATTGCTAGACAACGCAACTTGCCATCCATATTCATTAGCAGACCTCGATAAGGACATATATTATGTTTTTGCCACCAAACTGCACGGCACTAATCCAGCCTATGGACCAAAGTGCTATTCGAATTTTAAAAATGAATTATCGCAAAAAATTTGTATGTCGTCTCTTGTCCAGTTCGGAAAATAGCTTAACTGATTCTTTAAAAAAGTTTTCGTTGAAAGATGTTGCTTTTTTGGCTTCAAACGCTTGGGATATGGTGGATGAAGGTGTCCTTAAGAAATGTTTCAACAAAATTCTTTATGGCGAAGAATGGAAACCTCTTGCAATGTTACGTTCCAGTAGCTCAACGGAAATAGCTGACTTATTAGTCGAAATAGCACCGGATATTTATTATGATAACGAAATCGATAAGTGGTTGAATGACGTCACGGATGATCAGACTGAAGAAGACCATCTCGATAGCAGTAGTTGCGATGAAAATGAAGTTGAAATCCAAGACTGAAAAATGTTGCATTCTGAAGCTATATCTGCTTTTAACACATGTATTAAATATGCAGAAGAGCAGGACTTTACCGCTGGGGATATTTTAAAACTTGTCGGCCTGAGAGATGTTGCATATAAAAAGGAAGCTTCGATAAAACTTCGACAAGTAAAAATTAAAAATTTTGTTCCAAAACATTAAAAATATTTATAACATATGTACATATAAAAAAAAAATAAAATAAAGGTTTAAAATAATGAGCTTAGCAGTAGGAATTTTTTTATTTTTTCACACTAATTTTTTGTGTCTCGATAATCCGGACATTTCGATATTTCGGGCACTGCTTGGTTTTTAATTGTCCGGATTAACGAGATTATACTGTATTTATTTCGCATGAAATAAATAAAAAGATCGATCAATTGCGAAAGCTAAGACAACTCTACTGCGAAGGCATAACATTCATTTCATTTTTCATTTTTAATGCATTTTTATTGAATAATTCATTAAACTTATTGCTAGTCAAAAATCGCTTAAAACTAGCCTAACTAATTTATCTTATTCTAACTTACTGTCCCTATGCGGGCGCTCTAATTTAAACCTAATACTTAAAACTACGTCTTAACTTAACTTAACTTAATTTTTTTTATTTATTTCATTCTTTTACGGAGAGGGATGCACACGATACACGCTTCCAGCACTTCACCGCTGTACATTACTTTAAATTGCAGTTGTTTGCGTATGAAGATCGCAACACCTCCTCCTTGTGTGGAGTTGGGTCGGTCTCTTCTGACAATATTGTATTTATTGTGCCCCAATTTGTGCTTCTGGGACAGCTTTCTTTCGCTAACCATAAGCACATTAGGGGTTTGGTCTTCAAGCGACTTAAACAGCACGGCTCTATAAAAAAAAGCTTCCTCTACCTTACATTCATCTAATATTCTGCTATATACGATTGCTAGTTCTTCCAGAAAATCATCAGTCGCATTTATAATAAACTTCTATGTTATCCTATCTTCTTCTGGGGCTTTGTTCAGCTTTACTTTTCTGAGCATGTTTTTAATTTCATCGAGAAAAAGATGTGTCCGAATTCATGTCTTCGACAAAATTTGATTTGTACGATATGCTACTCATTTCTTGACTTGGGTTGAGAAGATTTATGTAATACATTTTAAATTCCAAAGCACTTATATCAGGACACACATGTTGCTCTTGATTTTTTATCTCCTTTGCTAGACGCCACCAATCATTGCTATCTTTGACTGTATTAATTTTAAAGTCTATTTGTTGGTAGTATAACATTTTGATGTTTTTACAAACTGCCTTTTATTCTTTTTGGGCTCTCACATAGATCAGTTTTACCTCTGGATTTTCTGTTTTACGCAATGTATTTAATAAATTGAGTGTTTTTTTCCTTGCCGCTTCGCAATGGGCATTATACCATTTATTTTTTGGATTGAAGGTTTTTATGTTACTACTTTGTAGACTCACCCACTCCTTAATTATATGAGTTAGATCGACTATCTCGATTATATCTTTCCGAAGCTTGACATTTTGCAGATTGGAGCTAAGATGATTTCGATATTCTGCCCTTCCAGTTTCCTTCCATTTTAGCTTTGGCAAAAGATTGTTAGTGCTGTTCACAGTAGCTGCAGTGTTTTCCTGAATGCTCAGTTTTATTGGCAGGTGATCCGACTATATTGCCTCTTATTTTCTGTGACACGCCATTCACTGATTCTCCTATATTGCTAACGTAAGTTAGATTACCTTCTTCATCTCCTTTTGTTCTGCCATTTAAGATAATCAGTCCGTTGTCATTGCAGAACTCTAAGAATTCCTTCCTTTTTACATTTATAGTGGTATCTTTTGAACATCGCACTTCAAGTCCTGCAATAAATTTTGATTTGTAAATGTCACCTATGTCCTGTTGTAAGTTGCCCAATCTGACATTCATATCACACATAATTATTAAATTCAGCAAATTATTTTCAGCAAGAGAGGTTTTAACAGAATCTAGATCATTTTGCCAATTCACCCCTCTAAGATACATTGGACGAAGTCTTAGCACTTTGGCATTAGATATTATGTTTATAATGTCCACACCGTCAAAGTTGATGTGTTCATGTCGAATGCCATTATTGTTCAAAATCTTTTTTACTCCATAAACCATACCTCCAATTGCCCTTAAATTATTTTTTGAAATGCTCTATTTTTTTTCGGGTAGATGTTTTTCTATGAGTATAAAATATCTCGTAGGATGACATATAACTCAAAAAGTGAGTAAATAGGATTTTGTTTTCCAAGCCATGTGCATTGTAGATATGATTCTATTAATCATTACTTCATAAATTTTAATGTTTTTATTCTTGCTTAAATCTAAAATTGAAATGGATATATTTTTATTAAATCGACTGACGGTTTTTTGTTTTTTTTGCGTGCTTTCTCGATGAGAGTGCTAAAATTGCAATTTATGGATTCGATTCCACCATTATAAATCGCTTTGATAACATCTTCTCCTTTTAATGCTCCACATACCAGCTCATTCTGATTGTTTCATTTGAACAATTTCGCACCGATTTGCATTCTTTTATCTACGATACTTCTTCTTATCTGCAACATTGCCTTTTTATGACTTTGCTTTTTTGAATTTAGGCCTCACTCAAGAAAAATTCTCGTGCAGGAGAGGTTTCTAGAGCGTTTAAAAACTTCATCAACAATTTCTGCCGTTTCGAATTCAGCAATCACTGTCATCTTTCCATCTTTTTCATTAATTTTTTTGGTTGAGTGCACATTCACTGCAGAATACAGTTTCTGATCGCAAATTCTCTTAACCGCTTTGGAAGCCGATCTTTGCGCATCAATTCCTTTAAAATTTATATTTTTAATTTTTATTTGATCCTCCAACCATGTTATTTTCTGTCGATCTTTTTCTTTTTCGTTTGATAAATTTTGCAATTAAGATCTGATTCTTATTTGCCAATTGATTTGAGACGAAAGAGTACACATTTGAGTGTTCATTCCTTCCAAATCATCTTTTATTGGTATATTTTTTAGCTTCTCATCAAGTAAAAAAGCCATAGCTATTAGCATTCTGCTCTTTAAATCTTCAGCCGACAATTCTGCAACCATATTCGATGATTTTAGTGGAAGAGATTCTGGTAATAATTCTCCATATTGATTTCTATAATTGCACTTTTGATTAGTATCACTCTCACTTTTAGTCAATCGTTAATAATTATGAATTTCCTCATTTTATTTTCCTCTGTTAACAATGTTTGTATTCACAGCCAGGGTTAGCACCTCCTCCATAAACTCAACATCGTATGCAATGAATATGGTCTAAAGATAAAAACATCGAAAACCAAGTTCATGATTGTATCGACACGGGATAACATAGGAGGCACATTGAAAGTTACCGAAATAGACCGCGTTGAAACTTGCAAGTATCTAGGTACTCTCTTTAAAATAAACCGCTCAAATGAAATCATAAGTAGAATCGAACAAGCAAAAGTAGCCTTCTGCAAGCTTAATAGAGTCCTCTGCAGCAACAATGTAAACCTGAGGTCTACACTATTACAAAGGAAAAGAAGCAACTAATCAAAAATATAAGTGGTTGAAGTGTGAAGGACAATAGGAATAAAGAGTTTAATAAATTTGTTGTACGCGGCATTGCAGATATACACGTAAATAAATCGATCAAATTTGTCTGATTCATTCTTCGACCTGACTATCTAAATGAAACATTTAAATTCAAACCTGTAAACGTGTCAGACATTAAAAATATTCTAAAAACAGTGAATCAAAAAAGAGATTTTAACTATATAAGAACTAAAATAATGCTCCTTGACGCGATAAATATAATTGGACCCGAGTTAGTGCGGTTAATAAATTGCTCCATGAGTTGTGTTTCATTTCCAGAATCTTGGAAGGAATCAATGGTAACCCCAATCGAAAAAAACAAAGCTACTGACAAATGTGAAAATTTCAGACCAATTACGCGCTTCCTATATATGAAAAAGTTGTGGAAAAAATAGTACAAATGCAAATCGAGGAATACTTTGAATCAAACAAACTCTTCATTGAGAGCTAGTCCGGGTTTAGAAGAAAGTACTAGTAAGTTCTAATTAGTTGTAAGGAAGAATTTGCTGCAAGGGACTACGTAGTTGTTGTTTTCTTCCACTTCAAAAGAGCTTTCGGAACAATTGAAAGAGCCATCCTCTTGGACAAATTGCGAAGTTATGGCATTAGAGGTAGCGAGCAAGAATGGTTCCGATCATTTCTCAGCGGAAGATCATAAAAGACAAACGTTAATGGAGTGCTATCGTACAGCATCAAATTATTGTTTGGGGCTTTAGTTTGCATCATCTATATTAACGACCTCAAGCGAGAGCTTTGCTTCTCCCAGATAGCCCTATTCGACGGCGACGCCCTCCTCTTCATAACAGGAACAAATATTGACGAGTGTATACTGAAAACGCAAGATGACCTGCGAGTATGTATATTGATCGAGCGTTTGGTTAAAGGCAAACAAGCTGAAATTTAATGTATGTAATTTAAATTTAACTGTTGACAGTCAAACTTTTGAACAAATCAAATATCTAGGAGTTGCAGTAGACTCAGACTTAAAATTAAATCATCACTTACAATATGTAAAACCAAGGCATCTCCTTTGGTAGGATTAGAAATATAATGTCAATATAAAGTGTTATAAAGATTTATAATGTAATGATTAAACCACATTTTAAAAATTGCTACACTACACTTATATTTAAGTAGTGATTATATGTTACTTAAACTTCAACATATCCAAAACAGAGCAATGAAAATTATTTTGAAATGTAATAGATATACCCCAATTACGTTAATGTTAAATATGTTGTTATAGTTTAGTGTAAAGCAAAAAATACTCGTTAATGTTTTATTTTTAAAATCAAACTCGAGCTATTACTTAATTATTTAAGAAAATACACGAGATATGTACGAGTAAGTAAATGTAAATACGGTCACAACCATATAATTTAAAAAAATTAAAAAGTATAGATTGCCTTTCTATCTAGCCAATCTAACCCAAAATAGCAATGTATACAAAGGATTTAAATTAAAATAAATAAAAAGAGAAAGTTTGCTAAATTTAAAAAAAATAAATATAAAGTCAGTTCATTGTAAATTGAATTTAAATAGTGGAATATCAACTAAATCAATAAAGTAAACCAAACTAAGAGCTGAAAAATGGACACTACACAAGGCAACAGGAAAACGTTTAGAAGCATTCGAGATGTGGATCTATAGGAGAGTTTTAAAAATAAACGCACAGATAGGATATCCAACTTCGAGGCAATAAGGAGGGTAAAAACGAATAGGGAAATCCTTAAGAGTCAAGAGAATGAAAATGGAGTACTTGGGACACATCCTAACGAATCGAAGGATGCAAAATGGTTGGAAGAGAACGAATATCATGAGTGAGTAACCTCCGGAAATGGTATGGAGTCTCAACGCAACCGGCCATGTACTGAAAAAATACCAAAAGGATAATTTGCATCCTCCTAAGAGGAGACGCACTATAAGAATAGGGTGGCCGTGGTGTAGTGGTAACATCATCGCTTGTCACGCTACATGTTCACGGTTCGAATCTTGATGTCAATAATCATCTATTTATTTCGCATGAAATAAATAAAAAAGTCGATCAATTGCGAAAGCTTATGTCAACTCTACTGCGAAGGCATAACACTGGCAGTAGGGCGGTTTTTCATTTTTCATTTTTACTGCATTTTTATTAATCATTTTATTATAACTTACATGCTAGACAAAACGATTAAGACTAGCTTAATTAACTTAACTATTCTTATTCTAAATTACTGGCCCTATGCGGGCGCTCTAAGTTAAACCTAATACTTAAAACTATGTCTTTCGACGTAACGAACTTGAAAAATTTTTTTTTTTCTTAATTTTAACGGTAACTGAGAAAATTATATAAAAACTTAGTGGCTGAACTTTTTTTTTTTTAATTCTTATATATAAAACTTGTTTATAAGTTAAATAATCTTAAAATAACTTATTCTACACTAATCTATCTTATTCTACCTTACGTAATTATATACGTACTTTTTTTTGGTTTTTTATTATTTTTTTATTTTTTTTATTTTATCAAGTGCTGTTTTTTTCTATTTTTTTTTTTTCTATCCAAGTGCTGTGATAACAATTTTTTTTTTTTCTTTTTATTTTTTTTTTTTTAACCTAAATACAATATACCTAAACTACCTAAACCTTAAACTATGTAAGTCGGCCATGGACAAGAACAGCCAACTTCAAACATCCAACAGGTTACCCTGGATTCGGCTAGCCACCAGAAATGACCGTACTGACGTTGTACGTCATAAATACCGCGACCCGATACTGCCCTACTAAACCGGAGACGCTCCACACTCCCGTGTGCAACGTCTCTGTCGTAGTTGAGTCGCCTATCCACAGCTGTCCGAGCAACGTGGAAGATTAGCGGCACCGCCAATATGTCCTGGATCAGACCTTTCTTATCAAAATAGAGGAACGCCTCTGGGGGAACAAAGCCGTTAAGGCGCACTCTCTCGTGATACTCGTAATTGGGGTAATAGGCCCCGGAGATCAGGTTATTCGTCGAGCTCATTGCTCTTGCAATATGCCTTCGAATCAGCTTGATAACGAAATTATCCACTCTTATTAGGTTAGTCCTGTTGTATAGGACCTCATTGGGATAGAATTTTATGTACTGGGACTGTGGTGTTCTGTACAAATGAAGGCAAGCCCTCTCAAACACCCGAATCTTTTCCAACAAGCTTGCTCCCACATTGAACCACACGGGACATCCATATACGAGCATGGGCCGGATGAGGGCCATGTAGCAGATTACCTTTACCCTTGCATCGAGTTGCTTGCTATAGAAAAGTCTCTTTGTAGGGGCAAAAGCACCTTTGGCTCTGGCCAGAGCAGCATCTATATGTTTGTTAAAATATAGATATTGGTCTAACCAAAGCCCCAGGTATCTGACTACACTTCGACTCGCAAGTGGCTGTCCGTGCGGTCCAACTATTGAGAACGTTCGCCAATTCATTGTGGTATCCCTAGAGGCACCAGACATCGGCGTCCTAAAAAGAATGGTTTCCGATTTCTGGAAGTTGATCTTCAACTTGTATCATGCCCCGCCTTAAAACACAGTCCACTTCAGCAAGGCTCCATTGAACACTTTCTCGAATACCTTGCTGATGTTCGGAAGGAGAGTTATCGACCGGAGATTTGTCGGATTGGAGGTGTCATTACCCCTTTTGGGGATGGGTTGTATCACTGCTGTTTTCCACTGCGCTGGATAATGTGCATTATTCAGTGCATTGTTAAACAGAGTGGTGTAAATGTCCACCGCTCCTAAAGGGAGATGTCGAAGCACAATGTTCGATACTCCATCAATTTCCGCAGATTTCTTCCTCCTCAATGAGTCGAAGATCGGTTGGAGCTCCACCTTCGATATGAACGGGGGATGTACCCTTTCATCGGCTCTATATCATTTCGAAGGTAAAAGTTGTGCACAAGGACGCGATTTTCCAGGTCGTGGTTCGGGCAAATATCATTCACCTTATACACTTCCTGGAAAGTCGCTCCTATAGCCTCTACCTTCTCCTACGGATCTTCGATCACAAATAAGTTGTCATCCTCTACTGCGTTATCTGGATCTATACCTGCTGTTATTAGTATTTGTCCATTGTTCGTCGTTCGGGGGATCTTAATACACGGAAGGTCGTTTTGACTATTCCCCCGAAATATTTTATTTATTTGCGGGAACATAATCGGGTTGTTGGATTTTACAGCCCGAATTTTGCTGTTCCAATGCAAATTTACAGAAAGTCTGTAATTTTCTCTAATTAATTTCTGGAGGTTTTTAATCAACGACTTCAGTGTCCTAACCTCCGAGTTTTGTCTGTCAGTAAACTGTCTGTACAAGGTTTTTACTCTCGACAGCAGTCTGCTTTTGTGTTGGTGTAGTGCGTCAATTGTTGCATTACGGAATATGTCTGCGTTGTCAGTATGTTGATACCGAGGTGTCGTATTGTCCATAGTTCGTTTAATTGTCTCGTCCATTTGTTTTAGGTACCAGTCAATCTCCTCGTTTGACAGATTCCTATTGGACGGTGGGTAGAGCGAATTTGAGGAGAGTGCTCTTGTCAAAGTTCTGGAGAAACGAGTCCAACGCGCCCTACTATAATTGTAGGAGTACGTTTGGACAAACTCTTCCAACTCCGCAATTTCGTTGGGAATCGTTATTACGGCACTAAGTCCGCAATGGTCACTGTCATACACAAATGTGTGCAGGCAGTTTATAGTTTGTCGGTCTATGTTAGTCAGTTGTAACCGTACGTCGAACAGCATAAGATCCAGATAGGAGCCGCTTCTAGGAAACGACGGACTATCTGTAAATCGAGTTTATACTCGACACTGTGCCGATCCCACCAATTGAATAGTAGGTTCCCTCTAGGATTTGGTGTGTTATTTCCCCAATCTCTGTGTTTGAAATAATTCTCCTCCGACTCCAGCCTTAAGTATCGAAAAAGTATCACGAGCTCTGAAATAAATAAAGTAGATTGAGTAGCTTCAGGTGCATAGAGTGCGACCAAGTACATCCTCTTTCCACTACGGAGAGGGATGCACACGATACACGCTTCCAGCTCCCGAAACCTTCGCACCTCACCTTAAATTGCAGTTGTTTGCGTATGAAGATCGCAACACCTCCTCCTTGTGTGTAGTTGGGTCGGTCTCTTCTGACAATATTGTATTTATTGTGCCCCAATTTGTGCTTCTGGGATAGCTTTGTTTCGCTAACCATAAGCACATCAGGGGTTTGGTCTTCTAGCAACTTAAACAATACGGCTCTTCGCTCGATCCTAATCAGTGAATTCACATTCACCGCAAGGATCTTCAAGGGTTGCTCCTCCATGTTCGTACCCATTACGACTGGAGGTGCGTTAGGCCCGGCAGAAGTGCGTAGATCTGGTCCACCCGCTTCGCCTGCTCCTGTACCTGACGTTGAAGCTGCTCCATCTGCCCTTGGATAGAGAGCAAGATGGCCAGCAGGTCAGTTTGAGCCTCCGGTGCTCTAGGCGCTGGGGCCTGAGAAGCAACCTTCGGTCTTTTCTGTTCCGCGTTTCCCCGACCTGCCGCCATTTGGGCGTAGGTCACTTGGGGAGTCACGGATTGTGTTTGAATTGGAGCAGGTGGACGTTTCACTACGACCTTCTCCTGACGGACCAGGTTTACTTTCTTAATATACTGGAACTTAGAACAACCCCGATAGTTTGCGGTGTGTCCCGAGTTCTTGCATAAAGCACACGAGAGCTGGCTCATATCTGCCACTCCATCCTTACCTAGAATGCATTCCTCTGCTTTGTGGTTCTTTCCACACTTGACACATCGAGGCTGCATTTCGCAGTTCGACGCGGCGTGCCTGAACCTTTGGCAGTGAACACATTGTAAAATGTTTTCGCTCCTTCTTAATTTTTCCCATGCGACAACCTGGTAGTCTAGGACTTTAATACTCCTTCGACCATCCAGCTTGCTATTGGCTAAAAGCTGAACTAGGAAGAACGGCAGTTTCCGCTTCTCCCTTTTTGCCTTAGCTGTGGTGAATGGCTTGACCCCCACAAATTCGAGCTCGTTGTACTCTTTCTCTTTAAGCATCTATCCCCCTCAGCAGCATTGTTTGCCGCTTTTCCCCCTTCGGGGTGAAGGAGAAGAACTCCGTCGTCGTTTCTCTAAGTAATTTTTTAATTTTTTTATATTCTTCCACTGTATTACAGTGGATAGCATGTCTATTTTCGTTTAATCTTTTAATAGAAAAATTATTTCCTATGGCCGACTTACATAGTTCAATTGTGTCCTTCAACTCCACCTTGCAGGTATTAATTGACGGCACCCTCGCCTCTGTAGTCGTCTTCTGTTGCGGTTGTTCCGGTTGTTGCGGTTGTTGCTCTTGTTGCTGTTGTTTCTGCTGCTGTTTCTGCTGCTGTTGCTGCTTTTTCTGCTGCTGTTGCTGCATTTTCTGCTGCTGCTGCGGTTGTTGCAGCGTTTTCTGCTGCTGTTGTTGTTGCTGCTTATTTTGTTGCTGTTGTTCTTGCTGCTGCATTTGCGGCTGCTTTTGTTGTTGTTGCAGCTGACCTTCTGGCTGCTTCTGTTGTTGTTCCGAAGTGCGCTGGAGCTCTAGCTGCCGCTCCATCTCTCTTCTTGCCATTTGTTTGGCCTTGAATGCAAGCACGCTTTGCTCAAGCTGTCTGATGCTGCTGGTCAGACTTTGGACTCGCTCCTCTTCGTCATCTGATTCAGAGGATGCCAGAACCGCGAAGCAATTGTCGTCATCGCCAATGTAGCGGCCACCCCCACCATCGGAGATGTACGGGAATTCGACAGAGTCATCCGACCTTTGTCGCTTCTTTTCTGCTGCTGTTGCTGTACTCGGCGCCCCTTCCCTCACTCCACCTGGCAGCTGTTCAGCTGAAGCTGATGTGGAGGGACGCTTTACAAGGTTGGGAGAAGGTTTCAACTTCCTTCTCCTTTTCCCTTTGCTTTCAGTTGCCACTGTTGCTGGGTGGCCTGCCTGTACTGCATCGGCTGATGCAGTCACCCCACCAGATGGTCCCGCTATTGGGAGCGCGGACCGCTCACTCTCCATCGCCTGATACTTGTTTTTATGTGTTTTGTATTTCACTTATATTGCATAAATGAAAAAAAAAACACAGAATTAAATTTTTCGCCCGTCCGGAATTGAACCAGGGTCACTGGTTTGGTAGAACACCACCACTACCTCTAGACTAACTTGCCACTTGAAAGTACACTGTTTAGTAATCTAGTTCAAATTACTACCACTTTCACTGAAAGCCGAAACACGTCTACACTCTGTCAAAGTCTGTGAACGACTGAACGACCGGCAGTAGGGCGGTCATATGGCTAAAATGCAACTTGATCGTGATGTGAATCATGAGCAACAACAAAAGCAAAAACAAATAAGCTCCCCAGTTATCTGGACAGCCACCCTTGGAGTCCACTGAAACTTACCAGCTGAGTTTCAAACCAACTACACCAGATTGGTGTCTCTGTCTCTTCCCCTTTCCTCAAAAAACGCCCGTGTCCTAAAATTAGTATAAGGGTTTTCATAACCCCTTTCACACGTGCAAATTATAAAAAAAAAAAAGAAGATACCATTTCCTCTGTCTTCATCACTGGGTTAATAAACTTTAAAGGACGTAGTCCTAGGTGATGGAGAATATCAAAAAAAAAAATGAAAGAAAAAAATGTTATATTGTTACCTAAATTGTTCTCTTAAAAGAAAAACAGTGAACAACATAAGTAAGAGTGTTGAAGGTTAAGAAATATTGTGAAAAAAACATATTGTAGCATAATAATAACTACGCCCCCTAAAAATATGACGCAACAAATTCCGAAGTGACTTCATTCTGGCAGAATTTTGGTTCGAACTGTCCTTTCATTCGAGGTTCGTGTCTGGGACGAAGTCTCCACAGCTCATGTCAACGAAAGAGACGAATAATATCAGGGATAAAAGGGAATTATAACTGCAAGAATTATTTCTCTTGTTCCAGTGGTCGAAGAATTTGCTAGAAGTTTCTGGCTATCAGAAACTTCTGCTATATAAGGACAGATGGCGATCAAAAAAGACACAGTTGGTTTAGAACCGTGGCGAAGAGATTGGAAAAGTGATAATGGGCGAAGTTGTAATTTGGTGATAAATTGAAAGTTGAGAGTGAACAAGAAAAAGTAATTAGTTTGGATTTGTGAATTAAGTAATTGAAAGGAGATAAAGTGATTTGAGAGGAAAGAGACCTTGTAAGAAAAGAATTTGCGAAGAATAGTATAGTGTGAACTTGAATTGTGAATAGACTAGAAAATAAAGAAATAAATTTCACAGAATATCGTTTTATCTACTCGAGCCGTAGCTTGCATATTACATTGGTGTCAGAAGCGGGATAAAACTTATTCTGTGAATAACTATTTCCGTGGTGTGAAATTGCACAAAAAAAAAAAAAAAACGATTTCTGTGTTGAGTTAATTAGTTGCGCAAAATGGGTCGCAAATTGGGAAAACTAACTATAACTCAACTAAAGGCAGAACTCAGTAAGCGGAACCTCGACACAACTGGGGGAAAAGATGCCCTGCTGATTCGTCTGGAAGAAGCAGTAACGCAGGAAGGTGAAAATCCGCACGACGTAGAGTTTGACGTGGAAGAGGAACCAGCAAGTACAGCAGCCGACCCGGGTATAACAAGTCTGCTCCTGCAACTTAAGTTAGTCATGGACGAACAAAAGAAAGCAATAGAAGATCAAAGGAATTCTCTAGAACTTAAGCTGGACGAACAAAAGAAAGCGATGGACGAACAAAAGAAAGCAATGGGCGACCAAAGGAATTCTCTAGAACTTAAGCTGGACGAACAAAAGAAAGCAATGGACGAACAAAAGAATTCTCTAGAACTTAAGATGGACGAACAAAAGAATTCTCTAGAACTTAAGTTGGATGAACAAAAGAAAGCAATGGACGAACAAAAGAATTCTCTAGATGCTCTGGAAAGTAAACTTGATGAGCAAAACAAGAACTTGGAATCCAAATTCGAAGTGATCGAAGAGAAAATCGAGAAGGTCGAGACGCAACTCGAAAAAGTCGAAACTAGATTCGATGAAAATTTTGAGAAACATGAAACTCAGTTCGGGAAGATAGAGACTCAGTTTGAAAAAGTAGAAAAGCAAGTCGAAAATCTTGCTAAGGAGCTCAGCAACGTGAAGAGACAGAAAGCACGGGAATATTCCACTGACGGTCTGAGAAGAAAGGAGGTGCAGCCTCCTATCTTCGATGGTCAAACATCATGGCCAATTTATAAGAGGCAATTCGAAGCGGCCGCAATGACCAATAGCTGGGACGATGAAGAGAAGTCTATTGCACTCACGCTTGCACTGAGGGGTCCAGCTGCGGAGCTCTTGCAGACCATCCCGGAAGATAAACAGCAGAACTACGACTCTCTGGTTCAGGCTATCGAGATGCGGTTTGGGGATGAACACATGCAGCAGGTGTACAGGGTTCAGCTGCGTAGTCGAGTCCAGAAAAGGGGGGAAACGCTCCAACAGTTGCAAGCGGATATAGAGCGACTAGCCCATCTTTCATACCCTAAAGCCGGTGAGGAGCTTATCAACGAAATGGCGGTGGAAGCTTTTATTCAGGCCATAGAGGACAGACAACTGCAAATGGCTGTAAGGATGGCTGAAAAGCGAACACTCCCCGAGGCATTGGCATTCGCTTTGTCAATGAAGGCTGCGGACCAAGCATACCAGGGAATACACCGTGTCAGGGAAATGTCCGTCGTGGAATGCTCATGCCAGAGAACAGCCGTCATGGATGAAGACAGAGCTCGCGGAAGTCAAATCCGTTGCTGGAATTGCAACCAAACCGGACACCTACAACGGCAGTGCAGGAGTGCACCTAGACGAGGAAATTGTTCACATTGCGGAAGTAGGAGAAGCAGAGAGGAAGCATCTGGCGGTGATAACATCCATCCTGTCAGTCAGACTTCCCAAAACCAGCAGTCGGGAAATGCGTAAGGACCAACTTCGCGGGGCAGAAGTTGGTTACTGGAATCGAGGCCCCCAGGACCACCATTCAAGTTTCGCAAACCAAACGGGGTAACAAGAGCCTGACAGTGGAGGCACTAATCAACGAGAAGAAGTGCGTAGCCACCATCGACACAGGTGCCACTGCCTCCATTGTAAGAAGAGATATCGTCAAAAGCTCCTGGCTGCACAACACCAACAGCTACTGCCTGAAGACTGCAACAGGGGAAATGGCGAAGGTATTTGGAGAAGTTCGTCTTACGATTACTCTGGCAGGACTGACGTTCTCCCATGCGTTTCTGGTGGCAGATATATGCGACGAGTGCATCATCGGAGTAGACTTCATGAAAGCAAATGAAGTAATCTTGGACATCGGGATGCAAGTACTGAGGTATCGAAATGTGGAGATTCCGATGGTGTACGGAAATGAGAATGCCGTAACTCTCAGGACAGTCATCAGCAAAGACGAAGTTTTGCCGCCGTCTTCAGAGACAATCATTTGGACGAAGCTGGAAGGTGATCTTGGGAGCCACCGATTCTACATAGTAGAACCAGACCCAGAGAAGAATTCTCAAGACTACATCGTGGGAAAGACGTTAGTCGAACCAAAGAACACCATGGTTCCAGTGAGGGTTTTGAACGCAAGACCACACACTGTCAAACTAAGGCGAGGGGAGGTGACTGGAAAATGCACGCCGATTACCGCCGTCGCAACAATATCTGAACGTGATGCTCCAAAACTTCTCCCATCACCTTGGACAGCGGAAGCGAGAGAGACGATTCTCCAGTCCAGTGAGCTGAATCAGGAGCAGCGAACTATGGCAGAGAATCTTATCAATGAGTACGCTGATGTATTTGCCTCACAGGACGGAGAATACGGCCGAACACACCTGGTACAACATCGAATAGACACTGGTGATACTAGACCAATTCGTCAGCCTGCTAGGCGCCTTCCATTGGCAAAGCAGACAGAAGTTGCAGAGATGGTGTCGGCAATGGAGAAAGAAGGTCTGATTGAAAGTTCCAAAAGTCCGTGGGCATCACCGGTTGTACTGGTTAAGAAGAAAGATGGCAGCACGCGGTTCTGCGTGGACTATCGGCAGCTCAATTACGTCACCAAGAAAGACAGCTACCCTCTGCCACGGATTGACGACACGCTAGACACACTATCAGGAGCCCGATGGTTTTCCACTCTCGACTTGAAGAGTGGCTACTGGCAGGTACAGATCCATCCAGAAGACCGGGAGAAAACCGCCTTCACCGCAGGAAATGGGCTATGGCAATTCACGGTAATGCCATTCGGGCTGTGCAATGCTCCGGCGACTTTCGAGCGATTGATGGAATGTGTCCTGCAAGGGTTAACATGGAAAACCTGTTTGGTATACTTGGATGATGTCATCGTCGTAGGAAAAACGTTTGCGCAACACCGAGACAATCTAAGGGATGTGTTTCAAAGGCTTCGAAGTGCCCACCTGAAGCTCAACCCCAAGAAGTGCGCCCTGTTTAGAGCGGAAGTCAAGTACCTGGGACACATAATTTCAGCGAAAGGAGTGAGAACCGATCCGGAGAAGGTCGAAGCGGTGAAAAACTGGCCAGTCCCCAAAGACAAACACCAACTAAGGAGCTTCCTGGGCCTAGCCACCTACTACAGACGGTTCGTGAAGGATTTTGCCGGGATCGCAAAGAACCTGCACCAGTTGACGGAAAAGGGAAAACAATTCAAATGGTCAATTGAGTGCGAGAAGAGCTTCAAGGCACTTAAACAACGGCTATGCGATGCCCCGATACTGGCTTACCCCACTCCCGGGGAAACGTTCGATGTGGATGCAGATGCTAGTAATGTCGGGGTAGGAGCCGTACTCTCCCAGGTGCATGACGGCCAAGAGAAGGTGGTTGCGTACTTCAGCAAGGTGCTCTCTAAGCCAGAAAGGAACTACTGCGTGACAAGGCGGGAACTTCTAGCTTTGATCTTGGCTACGAAGCATTTTCACAAATACCTCTACGGGAGGAAGTTCGTTCTTCGCACAGACCATGCAGCCTTAAAATGGCTATTACAGTTCAAGAGTCCTGAGGGTCAGGTCGCAAGATGGATCGAAAGGCTGCAAATCTACGACTACGAAATACAGCATCGTAAAGGAAAACTCCACTCTAATGCGGATGCACTGTCCCGGAGACCATGCAGAACGGATTGTAAACATTGTGCGCGTCAGGAAGAACGGGAGCTGGTTTCAATCCAAAGAATGAGAGCCGAACCTATCGCCGGCTGGAGCGTAGATGAGATCCGGAACGCTCAGAAGGAAGACCCGGATATCGAGCCGATTCTGGCCTGGAAGGAGAACATGGAGAAACCGGATCATCAGGACATCTCTCACAGAAGCCCGACCTTAAAGGCATATTTTGCGCAGTGGGACTCCCTCCATGTCCAAGAAGGTGTTCTGAGAAGAAAATGGGAATCCTCCGACGGAAAGTCGTTTGTAATGCAGCTTGTCGTACCGCGGACGAGGGTCAAGGAGGTGTTACAGGAAATGCATGGCGGGGCGACCGGAGGCCACCTGGGAGTGAATAAGACGCTAGAAAAGGTACGAGAACGTTTTTATTGGTTAAAAGCGAAGGAAGATATCGAAGACTGGTGCAGAAAATGCGACGTGTGTGCAGCTAGCAAGGGTCCGAGAATCAAAACTCGAGGTAAGATGCACCAATACAACGTGGGAGCACCTTTTGAACGAATCGCCATTGACATCGCAGGACCCTTTCCGGAAACCGACAATGGTAATCGGTATATCCTCGTAGTGATGGACTACTTCAGTAAGTGGCCGGAAGCGTTTCCGATCCCTAACCAGGAAGCCAGAACCGTGGCGGAGCAGATCGTCTACAATTGGGTTAGCAGATTCGGTGTGCCCTTGGAATTGCATTCTGACCAAGGGCGGAACTTCGAGTCAAGAATCTTCCAAGAGATGTGTCAACTACTCGGAATCAAAAAGACAAGGACAACCCCGCTTCATCCACAGTCGGACGGTATGGTGGAGCGTTTCAATAGGACTTTGGACGAACATCTCTCGAAGGTCGTAGGTGACTACCAACGGGATTGGGACCGGCAGATTCCCTTGTTTTTGATGGCCTATAGAAGTGCCGTGCATAGCACTACTCGACATACGCCGTTCGAAATCTTATTTGGTGGAATAGCTCGTTTACCCAGTGAGGTGAAATTTGGATCTCCTACCAATGAGCCCAGAAATGAAGAAGAGTACGTGGCGGACCTTAGGGAAAGGCTTAGGGACATACACCAAAGGACCAGAAGCCAGATTAAGATGACGAGCGACCGCATGAAGACCAGGTATGATGCCAAGGCAACAACGTCAGGATTCCAGGAAGGAGATCTGGTGTGGCTGTATAATCCCCATCGCCAAAAGGGGAAATCACCTAAATTACAGCGGAACTGGGAAGGTCCCTACAGAATAGTAACCCGCATCAACGATGTTGTCTACCGCATCCAGCGAGGACCGAGGGCCAAAATGAAAGTGGTTCATGTGGACCGACTGAGTCGATACAATGGCCGAAATGAGGATGCACTTGTTCGGGACGAACATGTCTAAGAGGGGGGCAGTGTAGCATAATAATAACTACGCCCCCTAAAAATATGACGCAACAAATTCCGAAGTGACTTCATTCTGGCAGAATTTTGGTTCGAACTGTCCTTTCATTCGAGGTTCGTGTCTGGGACGAAGTCTCCACAGCTCATGTCAACGAAAGAGACGAATAATATCAGGGATAAAAGGGAATTATAACTGCAAGAATTATTTCTCTTGTTCCAGTGGTCGAAGAATTTGCTAGAAGTTTCTGGCTATCAGAAACTTCTGCTATATAAGGACAGATGGCGATCAAAAAAGACACAGTTGGTTTAGAACCGTGGCGAAGAGATTGGAAAAGTGATAATGGGCGAAGTTGTAATTTGGTGATAAATTGAAAGTTGAGAGTGAACAAGAAAAAGTAATTAGTTTGGATTTGTGAATTAAGTAATTGAAAGGAGATAAAGTGATTTGAGAGGAAAGAGACCTTGTAAGAAAAGAATTTGCGAAGAATAGTATAGTGTGAACTTGAATTGTTCTATAGACTAGAAAATAAAGAAATAAATTTCACAGAATATCGTTTTATCTACTCGAGCCGTAGCTTGCATATTACAATATGCTAAACAAAAACATAGGCTAGAACAACATTATTAAGTAAGCCTATTTAAAAGGTGACCACGGTGTAGTGGGTAGTGTGCTTGCTTTTGACCCGAACTGTGCAGGTTCAAGCGAACGGGTACAGCAAACAACTTCCACCCGAGCAAAAAAGGGAAAACGAATCAAATCTAAGTTTCCCTACCAAGTACAATGGACTGAAATCGAGTCGAAGTGCTCGAAATGCTTTGAAAATGTTCAAAAAAATAAAAAAAAGCCTGTTAAAAATTAAGAAATATTGAAAAAATTAACTAAAACATTATTGTCATCTAAATTGTTCCTTGATTACAATACATAATAATATACAATATTATAATATACTAAGAAATATCGTTTTCCTACCACACCCACCCGAACATAAAAGAGAAACGAATAAAATCGAAGTTTCTCCAACCACTACACCAAAAGGAGTTCTGCCTGGTAGTACAATGGACACAGAAAATTGAGTTAGAGTGCTCCAAAAATTTCATTTAAAAAAAAAGTGCCTTTCTTCCCTCAAAACTGAGGAAGAACGGATGCATAGCGCAATAACTCCATGTCCGGAGAAATATTCCTTTACCATGAGGAGAGAACCTCCTCCATGTTTAAAAGGACACTTCGAATATCAAGGATTAAGAGCTTCGTTGATTGGCCGGCGGACACAACGAAACCCGTCCGATCTCTTCAGGATAAATTTAGATTCGTTGGAAAATAATAAAGTTTTCCCTTTTGGATATTGTTCAATTGATATAGTCATTTGCAAATTTTAATCTTGCTTTTCAGTTGTTAACCGAAATAAATGGCAATTACGACCCTGATGCAAGACCACCATCAGTAACTCTCCGACGAATCGTCCTGGCGCTCGCTTCTATGACATGAAGGGATCACTCTAAATCGTCCTTATAACAAATTTGTCTTCATAGTATGTTAACAACTCTTGGTCGCCCCCTGAATCATTTTGACAGAATTGTATGAGTTTTATTCCGGAATTAAATATTTTTGGGATAACATCACAGTGAAGTTTCACTTTTATAGTCGCAAAATCATTTTTCCCTTAAGCTCATTGGAGTCCATATTTCTACCCATTTTAAGAAAATTTTTTAGATCTTGCTGCAATAAACTGATACAAAATCGAACATTAGTATAGTACCGGCAATTTTGAGGTTCGAATGAAAATTCCGGTTTCATTTCGAATTGTGAACGCATAGGCCCCAGATATGAAGTTTGAAGAAAATCCATCCAGTCGTTCAGGCTGCAGTCGACCATACGTATAGACTTACCGACAGACAGACACACAGAATTGCGAGATTTATACTATAGAATGTATACCTGATCACAATATATGTGCAATTAAAAATATTTCTACCTTAAAGGCACTAGGGCACCCTCGCCCTCTTACCCTTTCCTTATGCAAAAAATAGTGTCGGGACTATTTCCACCGCAAATAGCAACCGAGCATATAGGATCTGCATGGCGATTGATCGGGAAACTACTGACTGTCCAAAACATGGATTGGACCAGTAGCGCAACAATCAAGTTCGTAATGTAGTGCTTGCTTTACCTCCTCGTGGTGGTCCCCGGGCAACTGCATGTATAAATCCTTATACATATAGGCCAAAATTGCAAGTGCGAGATTGTCTAGGGTCTTATTCCTAGGCTAGGTAACCTGGGCCAGCAACCCGCGTTACCGAAACTACAATAGCTATGGAAACCGACACAATGCCTCGGATAAGGACTGATAATACGTTGACGACCTTTGGCTATCGTACCCGGACTAAGATTGGTTTCTGGAATGTGAAGACGCTCCTTGACTCTCAGAGTGAAGGACCTCAGAACGCCAGATTCCTTCAATTGGAGCATGAGTTCATGCGATATAGGCTGGACATATTGGGAGTAAGCGAGATAAGATGGTTAGATGCGGGTGAGTACCAATCCCCAACGCGTAATACTGTATTACTCTACTCCGGAAGACCAACCGGAAACCCCCGTGGATATGGAGTTGGCCTGCTGCTAACGCCAACAGCACGCAGAGGCCTAATTACCTGGCAACCGCACGGTGATAGGATTTTAACGGCCAGATTCCGGACGAGAGTACGTCGCGTCACCATCATACAGTGTTACGCCCCCATGGATGGTTCGTCAGAGGAAGAAAAGGAGAACTTCTACAACCAGTTGGGAGCTGTTCATAATGCAACACCCAATGGCGACATTGTCATTGTGATGGGGGACCTGAATGCCAAGGTAGGCTGCGACAACGAAGGGCTCAAACATGTTATGGGACGGCACGGACTAGGCAATCGGAATGACAACGGCGAAAGATTTGTTGACTTTTGCAATGTTTGAGCACAAAGCCTGCCATAAAATCAGTTGGGTGTCAACTGACAGGCAAGCAACCTCCAACCAAATTGACCATTTTGACATCAGTCGCCGTTTTAGAAGTAGTCCCCTAGACGTCCGAAACAGGCGAGGTGCCGACATGGGGTTGGTACGAGATCACAATCTTATGATAGCTACTCTCCGACTACGCACTGCTGCCGTTCGTAGATCTAACGACACAAGAATACCTAGGTTCAATGTAGACCGACTGAGAGTTCCCACAGTGCGCCAAGAATTAAGGCACCATCTCTCACGTGGAGTGGAAACAATCAGCAGCTCCCTGCCCGCCACCATCCAAGACCATTGGTGCGCTGTGAAAACTGTTTTCACATCAGGTGCTGAAAGGATTGTCGGTCGATCACAGGGAAACCATAGGGCGTGGCTTTCCGAGGATACCTGGAGAAGGATCAACGAACGAAAACAGCTAAGAGCTCAAATTGCAGCAACTCCAGCAGCAGGGAGGATCGAGCTTGAGTCCCTATATCGCATGAAGATGAGAGAAGTACAGCGTAGCGTGAGACGTGACAAGCGCAATTACATCAATGCGCTGGCTACGGAAGCAGAAGAAGCAGCAGCGAGGTGCGACAGCAGAACCGTTTATAGAACCACTAAAGAGCTTATAGGTGGCCGAAGCTCTACTCAACACCCAGTGAAAGGCTTAGACGGTTCGTTGCTAATATCGGATGAGGATCAACTGAAGAGATGGAAGGAGCATTTTACTTCGGTTCTAAACCGAGTATTCGCCAGCAATATGCACCCAAGTCAGACTGAAGTGTCCGTAGAAAGAAGTTCCCGAATTCGCACCACAACCCCCAGTAAAGAGGAGATTATTACCGCAATCAAAGCACTGAAAACTAATAAGGCGGTAGGACTTGACGGCATACCCGCGGAGCTTTTTCAAGCTGCGCCAACAGCATCGGCAGAGCTACTGTTCCCACTTGTCGGGAGAACATGGGAAGCCGAGAGTTTTCCAGATGAGTGAAAAAAGGGAATGATTGTCAAGCTCCCTAAAAAAGGCAACCTAATGCAGTGCGAAAACTGGAGAGGTGTCTGCGTGCTGCCTGCTGTGGCCAAGATAATAGCTAGAATCATCCTGGAGCGAATCAAAGAACACCTTGAAGACACACTTGACGCCGAACAAGCATGTTTCCGCTCTGGATCCTCCTGTGTCGACCACATCAACACCCTGCGGATCATCATCGAGCAATGTGTTGAATATCGATCACCACTTCACCTGTTGTTCATCGATTTTGAAAAGGCGTTTGATAGTGTCAATCGGGAATTTATTTGGCGTGCCTTGCGCAGGAGAGGCATTCCGGATAAATTAATAGCAATTATCAAAGCTACATATGATGGGTCCACATGTCACGTTTTGCACAGAGGAATACGAAGTCCAAAGTGGGGTTCGGCAAGGCTGCATACTTTCACCAATATTGTTTTTATTGGTGATTAGCGATGTGCTGAATGCGGCCTTATCAACAGGAAATGGAGGAATTCGATGGACTCTTACATCTGAACTCAAACACCTCGACTACGCCGACGATGTATGCCTACTGTCTCACATAATAATGGACCTTCACCAAATGACAGCAAATGTGGAGAGGGAAGCAGACGTCGTTGGGCTGAAAATTAACTCGGCAAAAACAAAAATGATCAGCCTAGGACCAAACTCATCAACTCATATATGCATTGCTGGACAAACGGTTGAGAGAGTAGAGAGTTTCCAATACCTTGGGAGTATTGTCTCAACCGATGGCGGAACCGAACTGGATATAGCCAGCCGAATAGGTAAAGCAAAATCTGCGTTTGGGATGCTATCCATAGTTTGGCGAAGTAATGCAATTAGCTTAAACACCAAGCTACGACTGTTCCATTCCAACGTTGAATCCGTGTTGCTATATGGATGTGGTACCTGGAGAGTGACCGTCACTATCACGAGGAAGCTGCAAACGTTTGTCAATAGGTGTCTACGTTACATCTTAAGGATATTCTGGCCAAACCGTATCTCTAACGAACAGCTTTATCAGAGAACGGGCCATGAACCTATAGGCACAACCATACGACGACGAAAGTGGCAGTGGATCGGTCACACTCTCCGAAAGGGTGACAGGTCCATAGCTAACCAAGCGATGCAATGGAACCCGCTTACCCAGGATGGCAGGATACGCGGCGGTCCTAGGAGTACGTGGCGCAGAACAGTTGAGAAGGAAGCACGGCAACTGGGAAAGAGTTGGGGAGAGCTGAGGCACATTTCCAGAAATCGCACACGATGGCGCGTAGGTGTTGTAGAGGCCCTAGGACCCACAAGGGGATACAGGACATAAGTAAGTATATAGGACCACCTCAGGAAATACAGGAGATCCCACCTGTCACGCAAATAGAACTCCTGGACGTATGCGGACTATTCGGCGATAGTAAGTCACCTGGATATACCATACAAGGCCCTTAAGCTAGCCATCAAAATAAACACAGAATCATTTTTAGAACTGTACAACAAAGGTCTAAGAAAAAGGGTTTTTCCAGACCAATGGAAAAAGCAACGTTTAGTGCTACTGCCTAAAGGAAACAAACCACTAGATGAGCCCTCATCATATGGTCCCATATGTCTGTTAGACACAATGGGTAAAATACTGGAGCGAATCATATGCAACCGACTGGAGGTGGTAATTGATGAAGCCGGGGGACTCTCAAACCAACAGTATGGATTTAAAAAAGCTCGTACTATAGTTAATGCTATATGGAGGGTAACTACAACCTTGGAAGAAGCTATTCAGGGCAAAAGACGAAGGTTTAAAAAAATATGGTGCCGTAATAACATTGGACGTGAAAAGTGCATTCAAATCTGCAAACTGGGGTCTTATAGTACACAGCCTTAGGTCAATGATGGTGCCATGGTTCCTAATTAAAATGATATTAAGCTATTTCGAGAAACGGTTCCTGCTCTTCGATACAGATGATGACCTATCTTATGGAACATTACGTATGATAAGGCTGGGTAGGTGAAAAATCTTCATAAACACTATGAGCCCGGTGCTCATAGTAGTGAGATTTTTACTCACGAAATAACACCTCCCTTCTACTGGTTTACTACGACTAAGTTTCCTTATCAAGTAGTTTTAGATTCAAAAATATTCGCGTTGGGCAGATAGCTTGCCAGCAAAAGCACCTGCTAAAGCCCGCCATTAAATGCGGCTGGTCCTTATTGGGCTAGATCGAACGGTTTCGTTCTTTGTAGTCGGCACACAAGAATTTGGAGTATAACGCTGTTGCAATGAACATGAAGACGAATACGGAGTTTTCGGGCAAAGTACGTTATTTCACCATCGACGGTAGTTACTCCTAAGTCTCTGTGGATATTATTGTTTCTGATATACCATGGGGCATTTACTATGACTCTTAGCACTTTGTTTTGAAAAGATTGTGGGATATCTCTATTACTAGTACTTCATTTGGTACAACCCCAAAGTTGTATACCATACGTCCAAACGGGTTTAAGCACTTGCTTGTATAAAAACAGTTTGTTATATATGCTTAATTTGGAATGTCATCCAAGTAGCCAATACATTTGTCTGAATCTATTTTCCAGTTCGTCGCGTTTCTTTTTAACGTCTGACTTCCATTTGAGTTTCGCGTCGAGTGTCATTCCTAGATACTTTGCCTCGTTTGCATACGGTATTTGTATCGAGTTAATGAATGGGTAGGTTGTTAATTTGTTTGTAAAAACATGAGTTGATTTGGTCTCGTTGAGAGCAATGCGCCGAATCTTTATCCACTCCCAAATTTTGTCCAAAGCTCGTTGGAGCTTTACAGTTTCTGACTCGACTGGTTTATCTATTGTTAATATAGCCGTATCGTCTGCAAACGTAGCTACGACAGTGCCTTCTTCTTGCGGTATATCGCGAGTGTACAGTAAGAACAAGACCGAACCAAGAACAATTCCCTGCGGTACTCCGGCTACGATTTCCTTAAATTGGAAGTATTCCGATTCGTGTTTAACACGGAATAGTCCGCAAAATAGGATTCTAAGATCTCATATAATTGATCCGGGAGAACCTGTCTTAACTGAAACGGCAAGCCTTCATGCCTTGTCGAAGGCTTGAGAGACCTACAGAAAAGCGCTAGAACATATCTTTTTCTCCTCTAAGGTTTTCTATATTTCATTTGTTATTCTATAAACCTAATCAATTGTGAAATGCTTTGTTCTGAAGCTAAATTGATGGTCAGGAATCAAACTTCTTTCTTCAATGACCTGTTGTAGGCGCTTTAACAAAAACTTTTCAAATACCTTAGATGCTATCGTCAGGAGCGATATCAGTCTTTAAGATTTTTTGTCGTTTGGAGGCTTTCCCGGTTTTGGAACCATTATAACCTCGGCGACTTTCCATTGCCTTGGAACGTATGATAATCTTAGCGCGGCATTTATAATATGCAGAAGCTTGATTCTTTGGCAATTCCTTGAGGATCTGTCCGGTTATTAAATCATATCCAGGGGCCTTGTTATTTTTAAGATTTTTTATTGTTTGGTAAAGTTCGACCAACGACACGCTCTTTATTTTAAAGTTGTCAAGTGTCGTAATCGTACCACCAAGAAACTTTTGTTAGCGCCTGGCCGTCAAATGGCTTAAACGTTTCTTCCAGGCAAATAAATCCGCTTTCTCTGTCTTCTTTTGTCCATTCGCCATCGGTAGCGATTGCATATGAGGTTTTCTAATACCTTTCATGGCTTTCCACAGTGAATAATTCAAACTTTTTTCGGCAGTCAAGCTTTCAAGATACGTAGAGATCTCTCGAATTTTGAAATCTTTGATTGCTGTCTTCAGTTCATTACACAGATGGTTTAAAAGAGTTTTGTGCTTGGGAGCTCGGGATCGTTGCCATCTCTCTTTTATTTCCGGCGGATATTTACCTTAGCTATTTGCGACTTCTTTCCTCTTCTAGTGAGTGTTGTTCTGTATGACTTCAATAAATCTGCCGACTTCGGCTTCTATTTCATACGGTGTTTTAAGCGACACATTCAGAACAATATTTCCTGTACAATGGCCAAAATCATAAGTTTTGCCGATGATATTGCAATAGTTGTGGCGGCGAAACACCTAGAAGAAATAGAGGACATTTGTGATGAATTTATCCGAAAAGTGAGGCGATGGATGGCAGCGGTTTGGTCAGAACTCGCAGAATACAAAATAGAAGCTGTAATAGAAGGTAGTCGCATGAAAAGAGAAACAATCACCATTAGGGTAGGCGATCATAGTATAACGTCAAAACCGGTTATCAGATACCTACGTAGGTGTGATGATCGACGCTAAGCTCGCTTACAAGGAACACCTTGAAAAACGTGCGACAAAGCTGCTCAGGTGAGTGCAGCATTATCCAAAATAATGACGAACATTGCAGGACCCAGAAAACAATGGAGACTAGTTCTGTCAAGGGTGGTGCAGTTCATCATAATATGGGCCAAAGCAGTGACAATTGATGGGAGTTGCCTATTGCCTGCCGTCGTGCGCACACGTGATCTCAACGTTATGCAAACGTTGTAACAAAAAAAATGTTATTTAATAGGAAAAAATAAAAACAATAAAGAAAAATAGATCGCGCGCGCCAAATTAAATCAGTGAAGTGCTTCTTCGTTATTACAATTGGAGCTTGTGCTATATGCATATGTACATCCAGTTGCGATGACTGAGAAAGTGTAAGATTTGATGCAAAGCGGACTGTGAATGTTTATCCGAATAGCGCACCTTAGCTGATTGTCGTTTGGGTATAGCACTTGCGACAGTTTGTTTTGGAAAACTATTCTTTGGATCTTCACTTCACAGCTTCGCTTAGTTACGTCAGAGTTGTGTCTTTTTGTGTTAATATTTTGTAGTGGTGAGGGAATTTAGGGTTGATTGTACCAACATTCGTGGATTTCGAACGAATTTCTTCGACATATACGCCCACGCCCATTCCCATAAACCACCTGTTTTGACACTTAGCGAAACACAGGTAGTGGAAGAATCTTTCGATTTGAAACTGAAACATTTATGTCCGTAGTGATATTGCTTACCAAGTTCACTACACTTATACCGAATATCTAAAAATAGATGGAACGGCAGCATGGAGAAGTAGATTTCTACCTCAGTCCGGACATGGCTGCTTTCGAGCGTATCTGAAACTGTTCGAGCTCAATGAACCTCCTACCATACACAGCACGAAGAAACACCAAGTCCAGAGAATATTGTAAACCTCATGATAGCATCGAGCAACATCGAGGTGCGGTGAAACAGATTACAGCAATAATTATGAAGGAACTTAGATGGCTGGAAAGTCAGGAAAACCAACAGTGAAAATGGAGCCGATGGAGACGATATCTCTCATGGAGCAAAGAACGGCAAACACTGAACCCATTTTTGAAGCAGCAAACTGGGAAAGAAGAGCATAGATTGCTAACCAGCCCCGCGAACTAATACCTAACGGTAATCCCGCAAGGAGAGTGGTTAAAGTGTGTGGTTTAGTACGTACGCGTATTCCTGACATAGAGTATTCCCGTTTGCGAATCGTGCATGCCAGTACCTCGGGCTACCAAAAATAAAAAATAAAAAAAAAAATTGCGCAAAGCAGCTGTAGCGGATATGGAAGCTAGGAAATCGAGAACAGTTTCGACTCCTACAAGTTCTCAATTCAAAGAAGCTCCTACCAAGAGGAAGCGAACAAGGCCGCAGGCTATTGGTCGAGCGCGAAACTCCGCAGATGGTGGACTGGCTCAAGAAAGTTGGAAAAGAATGGGCCTTACTTCATGCAGCGGGACGGAAATACTATGTGCCTATTCTATCACAATTTTCCTCCTGGAAGCGCAAAACGATGGCTTGAACAAGGCATGGAAAGTCTTGTATGGTCGTAACGAAGAGACCGGGCAAGACGAAGAGACCGGGCAAGTACTGGTCCTCGGAATTTATCAGGAGTCATTATTATTTATTATTATTATTATTATCTATTATTATTATTATTTATTATTATTATTATTATTATTTATTCTTTATTATTATTATAATTTATTATTATTATTTATTATTATTATTAATTATTATTATTATTTATTATTATTAATTATTATTATTATTATTATTTATTATTATTATTATTTATTATTATTATTATTTATTATTATTATTATTTATTATTATTATTATTTATTATTATTATTATTTATTATTATTATTATTTATTATTATTATTATTTATTATTATTATTATTTATTATTATTATTATTTATTATTATTATTATTTATTATTATTATTATTTATTATTATTATTATTTATTATTATTATTAATTATTATCATTATTATTAATCATTATCATTATTATTTATTATTATCATTATTATCTATTATTATTATTATTATTATTATCTATTATTATTATTAATTATTATTATTTATTATTATTATTATTTATTATTATTACTATTATTTATTATTATTATTATTTATTAATATTATTATTATTTATTAATATTATTATTATAATTTATTATAATTATTATTATTTATTATTAGTTATTATTATTATTATTCATTATTATTTTTATTATTTATTATTATTATTATTTATTATTGTTTTTATTTATTATAAGCCCCATGGAGCGGGCTTGAGACTTAAGATAATCCCAACCAATGATATCCCACGCAGACCGAAGGCTCGCATTTGGCTTCCCAAAATGCCTTTAAACAATGAAATGCTGATTCAGTGTCTAAACTGAACAATTTAACAATTCGTTGAATAATTCATATTATCCAGCGCATTGGCAAACAGCATTGATACAACCCATCCCCAAAAGGCGCTAAACTTCGTTCCTTTTATCGAACTAGTGGAAATCTTTTTGATTAATTTCTATTGTCTTGGTCGAGTTAAAGAATTAATAAATTGTAACGTTTTTTGGATATCGCCTTTTTTTTCTTTAATTCACTATCACCATATTTAAAAAAATCGAGTTTCTCAAAAATTGTTCAATCAATTTTGATAAAATTTTTGATTTGAGTTATGTTTAATACATGAGATGGGGTACCAGGTTTTTAGAAAAACTTTCGTATAACGGTACTTATTTACTTTTCGAAAATTGGTTATTCTTCGGCTACGGCTCAATCGAATGTCGTAATGACACACTGTGAAGCGGCCGGAAACATATTAAACAAAATCGAGTCCATTGACTCATTTATATTATTCCTTTTCCGCCTGGTATTGTATCCCCAGTCTCATGCAGCATACAATTATAGATGCACTGCATACTTTTATGTATCCGCTACAACTTGTGGTGTATATTATTAACTTTCAATAATTCCTTTATGTATATGAGTAAAAAGAATATGTATTACTATATTTATACCTTTTACTTTGATTACCTTGTGGGGGTCTCTAGACGAAATTTTTGGGGGAATGTGAACGTTATCCCTTTTTGAGTTATGTGAAACAATTGGTAGATTTATTTTTTTTTCACTACAACTATCCTCACTTCTCTTGGCATCGTTGCAGTGATACGGTTTGTAACACTTGATTTTATGTTCTGAAAAACAGAAAATTTATGACATTTATTAAAAACAAACCATCTCCCTGATATATTGGTGCGGTTAAGTATTGACAATTAAAATAATTAATATTATCGGGGCATAATTTTAAAAATATTTTAAATTTATGATATATTACAAATTAATAATGACCAGTATGAATGAAAAACTGACCACGTGCCCACTGATGATAATATTTACTAATGCTCAACCGATTCATATATTTTCATTGAGCTTAGTAGTTATAAAACTAACTAATGCTGACTTAATATTTTGTTTCACTTTAGCGTTAGTGTGTCAGCATCAGTGAGCACCTGCTCACATTTTTATTTATTCGGCTCATTTAGTCGTATAAATAATGTGTGTTGCAGTGATGCAAAGCGAGCCAGAATGTTCAGTGCGTAATAATGAGTATTATGTAGGTCTTCCATTTTCATTGAATTTGAGACATCGCAATTTGATGAAGGAACAGGCAATGGATCGAAAAAGGAAATTCCATTTAAAAATGTGTCATGTACTGAAATCCACTTTCCCAATCTCGGCGCAAAGCACTCACCGTCTTGTTGGAAGAGTATCCTTCGGGAATAGACCAATGCTGGGTTTCTTCGAAAGCTGTGCCGTCATCCGGTCCAATGGTTACCACAATACTCGATTGTTATGGTTTGACCAGGAGGAAACAGTTCAAAATGGACAATAATATGTATATCCCACCAGACAGAGATTATTACCTTGGATGAAAATCTGCCATAGGCACTTACTCTGGTTCATCTTAAGGACTCAGTCCCCGTCTAGGATACTAAATGTAGTAATAACAAATATATCTCAACACCAGCCATTACCTGTTGAGAGACAGATCAAAATTTAAATGAGAAAGCAACGAAGCAAGTTACTCGTTGCTGTAGATTCCTTTCGCTCAAAATAGTGCGGTACCCACTTTTTAAACAAAGACTCTCTTCACTGCTTTTAAATACCTGTGCACTGTGGAATTCAACTTTTCGGGTAATTCCTTAACGAATGCGATCGGATTTTGGTCCTTGGTGTTACGTAGTAGATCATTATTCAGGTCAACTGGCCTTCCTGTGGGGTAATTATCTTTGAGCCCCTAAATTGCCTTCTTCATTTCACTTGCGATATGTCTGCCATCACAGAATTCACGCGCAACTTTTGCTGCATTAAAATTTATATGGTTTCCCCAAGGCCAAACATGGCGAACGTGCTCCTGGGTCACTTCCATTTCAATGGTTAATACATCACATAATATTCGGTCTATTCTGTTTAAATTCTAAACATCGAATGAAGAAATTTTTATTTGAGAGGCTTAGTGAGAATATTCCATGGAACACTCGATTTGAATCGGTTGAGCCTTAGCGCGACCAAGTTCTTAGCTTATTATTCATACGGCCCATTATCTCCCAGTAGTATGAATCAAATTAAAGTAATCTTTTATGATTTAAACGTATACAATAAAAGTAATTGATTTTAATTGCAATTGTTTCCACCGCCATTTATATTACCATTAGTATATGCCTTTTTTTTTTTTTCACTTGAGCAAGTGTCTGCTTGGGCGATAAAAGGTGGATTTTGAAACTGAATTGATGCACATGACCCTAGATAACATTAATGTTTTTCAATACATTCCACAAATACTTTCTATTTATTATTATTTATTATTACCCGAACCTTTGCTATCTGTTGGTGAAGATAAATTTTCATAAGAAGCCTCGTCGACTTGCTGACTCCAGGGAATGGCATCACATTCTTCCATATGTTTCCCTGTAAAAAAGAAAAGAAAGATATTAAAAAAAAAAAAAAAAAAATGTGTTCTTCACTTTTATGACAAATCTTCAGTGGTTGATTTCTCGGGACAAAATAAGACCAAAATGGGAGAGAACATCAGTTGTAACATATTACTATATACTCGTATACAGGGCGCACACGCGATCATCCGTCGAGCGCACACGTGATCGTATATGACATGTGACGTCGTGAAAAAAAAAAATAAAACCAAAAATTCCATCTGTAAAAAAAAAAAAAAATCGATCGCGCGCCAAGTCAAATTCAGTGCATTGCAGTGGAAGAAAATTAAATAAAATAAACAAATTAAAATAAAAAAAACAATTCAGTGCCGGTGTATCAAATCTTTTCACCCCTCCTCATTCGCTGTTGCGCTTCTTCGATATCGAAATTTGAGCATGTGCCATATCTGTTACAACAAGGAAAAACCGCAAAAGTCGATTTTAGACGAAATTGAGTTTTTGATACCATTAGATTCAGCATGCCCAAATCTCCAAGGTAAATTTTCTAGCTCTTTATCTTCAAAATTGGAGCTACAATGTACAATGTTTAATAGATAGTCTAGAACCATTTGTAATTTTAAACTTTTTTGCAAAACCTTAATATGCTCTCCTGAAAAATTATCAAACTCGACTTTAGCGGTTTTTCCTTGTTGCAACAGATATATGTACATACTTCCAGTTGCGATGACTGAGAGAGTGTAACATTTGATACATAGCGGACTGTGAATGTCGTTTGAGCATAGCACCTGCGACAGTTTGTTTTAGAAAACTATTCTTTGGATATACACTTCACTACTTTGCTTAGTTACGTCAGAGTTGTGTCTTTTTGTGTTTCTATGTTGTAGTGATGAGGGAATTTAGGGTTGATTTTACTAACATTCGTGGGCTTCGAACGAAGTTCTTCGATATGTACGCCCACGCCCATTCCCATAAACCAGCTGTTCTGGCACTAAGCGAAATACAGGTAGTGGAAGAATCTTCCGATTTAAAACTCACTAACACTATACTCTTAAGTATGAATGACTTTATTCATAATAAAATTGAAGAAAAAAATCCCACAATGACCAATTACCGGCCCATTGTACTTACGTCCCTTCTTTCCAAGGTCATGGAAAAGCTGATAAATCGTCAGAGTTTGGCATCATGTTCTTTTGTCGAAAATGCATGCATATGGCGTCGACGAGTCTCTTCTAGTAGAGTTGACTTAGCTTTCGCAATTGATCGACTTTTTTATTTATTCCATGCGAAATAAATAGATGATTCTTGACATCAGGATTTGAACCGTAAACTAACAGCGTGACAAGCGATGATGTTACCACTACACCACGGCTTCAAGTCTGCAATTCACCAAATATATGCTGGTGTTCCCCAAGGCTCTGTTTTGTCTCCGACTCTCTTTCTTATTTTTATAAATGATCTCTTGTCTGCGACTTCTAATCCAATCCATTCCTTCGCCGATGACAGTAATCTCAGTTTTTCATATTCGTTCCCTAACTCACGTCCTTGCTTTTAGGCCGTAGAAGGGGAACGGCAACGTACATATGTTAAACACATTAAATTCCGACTTGGACAGCATAATTAAATGGGGTTCAACCAACAGAGTGAAATTTAATGCTTCCAAAACACAATGCTGTCTTCTGTCTCTCAAGCGAAACCAAAACCCTCAACCATTATTCATGGATGGTACTTGCATGATTGAAACCGAAAGACTTGTCATTCTCGGTATGTGTGTTAATAAACATCTTTGATGGAATGATCACATATGCCAAAAATGCTGCAAAATGCCTAGGATTCCTTAAACGGTGCAAGAAATATTTTACCCCGTCTGAACTGGCCTCAATTTATAAGGCATTCATCCGCCCCTATCTGGTCTGGTGCACCCAAGACCATTCTGCACATTCGTGATAGAGTACAAAATCGCGCGTTAAAACTTATAGGTGATAGTCATTATGAATGCTATACATTCACTCGAACATAGGAGAAATGTCTCATGTCTCTCCCTGTTTTATCGTTTTTTTCACAAAAAAATGCTCCAGCGAAATAGCCAACTGCATTCCACCCCCTCAAAATTTCAAATATAGGGACCCGTTTATAAGCCGAACCATCACTACAACCTTCAATCATTTAAAGCCAACGTGCACAGGCTTCTCCTCTGTTCCTGTTCCCCCTTTCCCTAAAAGCCCGTGCACTGTAACAGTATAAAGGTATTCATATTCCTTTTGGTGCGCGCGAATTACAAAAAAAAAAAAAGTTACTTTACTTTACTTGGACCAGAATAAACCTGGGCCTCAACCGACAAACGTCTCCAGCCAGGTCGATCTTTTAGTAAACGCCTCCAGTTTTCCACACGAAGTTGTGGAAAGGAACTTTCCTTTCCACGTTCGAATTCAACTTTAGGTGTTTTTTTTTTTTTTTTTCTTGTTTTAACCCAGTGTGCTTCCATGATGTTTTCAAAGACTTTACAGGAGCATTTAGTCTTTAGTCTACATGGATCGTGCATTTTAGGTGATGAATTCTAGGTCGATGTCACTGTACAACCGATATAATTAATTGGCGTATCATCTCCTTCATACCAATTCGAACGGGAGCAAAAATCGATATATACGAGGGTGGGTCAATAACTCCCTGAAAATTAACACAAATTGTGTCGTCACCTTAAATTTAATTTTTTTTTGTCAAGAATCATCTTTCAAAAGAACGCACCCAAATTTTCAGACAGATCTGTCGAATAGTTTTGTTGTGGCAGACATTTTATAGGTATATAGACGCCTACTAGCATTTTCGTTAAAATGGAAGAAAGTGAATTTCGAGTGCTCATTAAACACTATTTTTTGCAGGAAAAACTATCACGCAAACCAAACAAAAGCTTGACAAATATTATGTGGACTCTTCACCATCGATTGAACCATTCACCACTACTCAATTTCGGTGCGATCGTTCAAGCACAAGTGACGCCAAACGTTCTGGTCGCCCAATTGAGGTCACCACACCAGAAATGGTCGACAAAATCCATGGTTTGATAATGGACGATCGGCGAGTGAAAGTGCTCGAGCTTGAAGAGGCCACAGGCTTATCACATGGCTCAGTAATTTCGATTTTATATAAATATTTGGACATGAAAAAACTTTCCGCAAGATGAGTGCCGCGTTTGCTCACAATCGAAAACAAACGCATTCGTTTGACAACTTCAAAGGTGTGTTTGGCGATGTTCCAGAAAAAATCAGCTGAGTTTTTGGGCCGTTTCGCAACCGTGGATGAAACCTGGATTCGCCATAATACACCAGAAACCAAGGAACAGTCAAAACAATGGACTTCTCCTGGTGAATCGAAGCAGAGGAAGGCCAAGGCGGGTTTGTCAGCAAACAAGGTCATGGCGACAGTTTTTTGGGATGCGCGCAGTATTATTCACATCGATTACCTTGAAAAGGGTAAAACGATCACCGGGCATATTACGCAGAGCTGCGAGCTGCTGGATCGATTCCGAGCCGATTTGAAGCAAAAACGGCTGCGTTTGGCGATGAAAAAAGTTATTTTTCACCAGGGCAACGCACCGGCGCACAAGTCCGCAGTCGCAATGGCAAAATTGCATGAGTTAGGCTACGAACTCCTCCCTCATCAAGAATATTCCCCAGATTTATCCCCCTGCGACTATTTCTTGTTTCCAAACATGAAGACATGGCTCAGAGGTAAGAGATTTGAGTCGAATGAAGAGGTCATCGCTGAAACAAACGCTTATTTTGAGGGGCTCGAGAAATCGTATTATTTGGAGAGCATCAACAAATTGGAGAAACGTTGGATGAAGTGTATACAGCTAAAAGGAGACTATGTTCAAAAATAAAATGTTTTTATACCGAAAAGAGTGTTCCTTATTTCATTTTTCAAGGACTTATTGACCCACCCTCGTAGAGGCCAAGACTATTAGTCGAAGAACTGGTGAACGTTTTTGGAACGTCATTTGAGCAAGGAAAATTTATATAATTTCTTGTTATTCTTAGGCAAATAATCACAAACATTAACGTCTGGCAGTTTTCTGTTGGTGCCTTTGGGTAGGCGGAAGCCCTAAAGGCGCCAACAATATCGATGCAGTCACGTCATTTGACCAAAGTTTAAATTTTTTCTTAAATAGCCGACTTTATTATAAGTCATAATTTATCAATGCCAGACGTTTTAGTCGGGTCCGAAAGGGTGCCAGACGGGCTCAAACCCGCATAAAAATGAGGGTCGGTAACGTCATAATGCCAAGGCTATTTTTTTTTTTTTTTTTTTTTTTTTCAATCGTTAATTGCGATCTCCCTGAGTAATTATACACAACAGCCAGACGAAAATCTCTGGTCTATCATCCTGCCAGACGCAAGAGAAGATTTAATATCGCTACTAAAATCATGTGTGACAAATATATTTAATTGAATTTTTAATTCAAAACTACCAAAGAAATTGAACTCTAACTAAGTTCGTCTTATAGAAAGTTTAATTTTGAATAAAAAAGCTAAAATGCAAAATGTTCATACACCCAGTAGAATAGAAGATATTTAAAAGAGAGTCGGTAGTCGCGACACCAAACCCTTTGTTTCTTAGGATATCGTTTTCATAAAAAAATGCATCGTATTTAGTCGTCACATTTTCTACCTGAGAAAAAGAAAATAACCATGCTTCAAATAATTAACAATTTCATTTTATTAAATCACATAAATGATTTTGAAATACCAAGATAGAATGTTTCTATAAGAGAACTTCCTGTACTATCATACATGTGTTAAACGTCTACATCATCATTTTCTTCGTTGTTCAGATGCATTATCATCTAAATATAATCTAATAATACAATTTTTTTTTTATTATATAACGCATACAAACTCCTCCAAAATTTTGAACAAATTACATTTGGATGGAGCTTGGCGTTGGAAATTCGCAACGATTTGTAGATGTATCGAAATTATTTAATGCTCTAGTAAAGTCTTTGCGTAATTCTTTACCAGGCTTTCATGCAACGAGGGGTAGCGATTACAATGCTGTCTTTTACAGAAAAGGAAAGCGAAGACCTTTTAAGCTACTGCAGCAGTCCCAAAAGTATAAAAATGCATTTACTGAACTTGGTACTTTGGATGCAAAAGGGTCGACGCAAAAAGTTTTTGAAATATTGTAGGAGTATGCCATTTGTACAATATTCGCGTTATAAGTGATGTCAATAAATCCAGATGTGAGATATTTACAAGGACATATAACACAATTAACATTAATGATGATTTTCATATCAAGTTTAGGAATTTTAACGCTGGAAATTTGCCGCCATGTAACTGAGAGCTGCGGCAACATTTCTTACGCGCCCATTACATTTCTCATATTTGGAGAAATGCACATTTGAAAATTTCAACTAACCTATCGCCAATTGAAAATGGGTGGGTGGAATAGTACATATGAGTTCCATTAGTTCGACGGTGATCAATTACCTGCTTTAGTAAAAGACGTTGTAATCCAACCTCCTGATGTTGATGACGAAAATGAGTATTCAGGTACAACATTATGTAGTATAATACAAAAATTGCATATGCCATGCAAACAAACAAAATTGTTCAATTAGATTATATTTAGATGATGATGCATCTGAACCTGACAACGAAGAAGATGATGATGTAGATGTTTAATACGTGTATGATAGTACAGGAAGTTCGGTTGTAGAAACATTCAAATCAAATCATTTATTCTTTATAGTCTCACACAGTAAGATACAGATCTTTTAAAATAGTGCAAGCTTCAGTACTTATTACAATACTATAATATATTAATGTTACATTACTAACTAAATATATAACCAATAATAATAAAAATAAAAAAATATATAAATAATTAGCAAATAAAAAGGAGTTTAGTTATTATAGTATATACAAGAAAAAAAAAAATAAATAAATAAAGTAAAACCAATCATCATCACAGGGCCTCTAAGTATTGCTTAGGTCTCACCTTAAACAGGGTTGTACACCTTATCAATCCAACAGTTCGGCGAAGGGAGTTCCATAGCCGAGTAGCATTTATGAAAAATTGGCGCTCAAATACTAGGAATGAATAGCGTATTGGAACAAGGTCACAACTTCTGCTAGAACGCGGAAAACGTATCTTGTTATAAAGATAAGGCGGTTGACGTGTTTGCATAACATTGTGAAGCATCGTTATCGTTCTAAATATAAAAAGGTTCTCCATAGTGAGGTCATCACCCTTATTCCGAGTGGCGTTGACGACGATTTAAAACGAAATAATTGCAATTTACCATTACGAGTGACGTTAATTCGTCGTTGAACGCCATTCGTCGTAGAACGTTTTGTGGAACTCATTACTGTACGACAAATGTCATGTGATAAATCTCACTGTCAGCCGTTGAACGCTACAAAACGACAACAAAAACTCCGATATCTGTCGTTATCAATTTCGTGATTGCCCAGTAGGGAAAATAGACTGAAAATGTAAGTTTTTTTAAAAAAATTTTATTGATTCAAATGAGTAAATTTAATTAATTTATTTTTAGGGTGAAAATAACGAATCAAAAGCAGTTTAAGACTTTGGTAGAGTTGATGGAAAAAAGCACTTCGTTGGTAAGAGGTTTTAAAAGGGGATATCGACTCCAAAATCGAATGGGACTCTATAGCCATAACCCTCAATAGTTTGGGGCCTCCATCAAGAGATGGAAGAGAGTGGCAGAAGGTTTGTTCGTAACTTAATACAAAAGAAAATTAACTAGATGCTTGCAAATATTTCGCAGGTTTGGTCTGACATAAAATGTAAAGTAAAAAAAAACTTCTTTACAACAAGAAGCATTTGTCGAACTTGGAATCCGTAAGCTTATCTTTTATACCGCGTCCAGTAAATATATGAAGGCTTCCTTAGGCATTCTAAAAAACATTTTGAATCTAAAAATAATTCATTACATTGAGTGTTTTTCATGTACTTTTGTCCTTTACTCACTTTATATCCGGTAGATCCAATGGACTTGATTTTGTCCTTATTTCTTTCCGGATTCGAATTAGATCATTTTTTTGTGTGTCCCCATCTTCATCACTGCTCCAAAATATTGCAACACTGTTCATTTTTAAGATAGAAACCAACAATTTCTTTTGTAAAAGATAAATAAAAACAACTGATACCGCCATTTATCTGTCAAACTCGAAGATCAGCTGATGTGGATCGCATGTGGAATGTGAGCTACATACAGACCCTTTTGTCGAAGTTACGGAATAACTTTTGAAAGGCGAAACGCCTCAAATGACGACAAACATAGTTCAAGTAAAACGCCACTCGGAATAAGGGTGCATATATCGATTTAGAGAAGAAGGAATTGTGATCATACCTCCGCCGTCCATAAGTATACCGTGCGATACTATTAAAGGCTACACTAAGTCTCGGTCTATGTTCGTAGTCGCAGTTGCAAAAAATTTCGCATCCGTACAACAAAATGGGAATAAGTAGAGTTTTGGCAAACATTATTCTTGTTCTAACAGGTGTTGTTCGTTGAGTGGCCCAAAGCATACGAAGACCTCCATAAACCTTGGCTACGGTCAATCTGATGTGGTCATTCCAGGTAAGTATTTTATTGAATATTATACCAAAATTCCTCGCAGAGGCAACGAACTTGATAGGTGTATTATTGAGGCGTATTTGTGGAAAATACGACGTATCAATAAGATTTCTGGAGATTTCGTAGGATTTACGCTGAGACCATTTGCACGTGACCAGTTTAGAATTATATTTAAATTTTCATTTACTTCGCATGCCTTATTTTCAATAAGACCCAATGGACAACTGTTAACCAACTGAACATCATCAGCATAAATATGAATGGAGGAGCTAATAAAAGTGATGGGAGCTCATTTATGTACAATGAGAAAAGAAACGGGCCTAATAGAGACCCCTGAGGAAAACCTCGATTTAAAGGTAGAAAAGAGGTTACCGTATTGTTAGCAGCCACTGCTTGAAATCTTCCATTTAAATATGAGAAAACTAGATTTGAAGATGGTAGCGAAAATCTAAATTGGGTTCTAAGTTTATTGCATAGAATATTGTGGTCGACCCTGTCAGAAACTTTGTAAAAATCTAAGAGAGTGAGAAAGGTTACCTTGTCGTCATCTACAGACCGTCTGATTTCTTCCACGACATTTATTATTGCCGTAGTGCTGCTGTGTTTAGGACTAAAGCCTGATTGATTTTAGCATAGCATATTATTACTGGTGAGAAATTTGCGCATTTGAGAATTTATAATCCTTTCTAGCATTTTAGAGAAAAAAGGCAAAATAGCTATGAGTACAATTTTAACATGTTTCTTATCTAGCCTAATTTTTAGTGCATACTGCAAGAGAGCGATTTTTGTCATGAGTTGTTTGCTGACTTAAGGCGAAAAATATTTTGAAGTGGTGGCTGGTGCCCACCGATGCGAACACACAGGTGGTTGAACATCAGTTTAAGAATTTCCACCGGGGGGTACACCGTGTAAAAGTGCGTCGCATCTAATTTCTTTTAGTTGGTGCTTTTCATCATTTTGTTCCATTCAAGTGATGATATTGTTGATTGCCTCTTCGTGTTTTGTTATTTGATCCCTTAGCTCTTGTTTTACAGTGTCGATTTCATGTTGCTTAGATTCCAATACAGACAGACGTGTGTTTATGTTATCAATCAGAATTTTTAGATCGGCAATATCGGTGTCTAGTTTTTTGGTTATTGTCTCTTCGGCTTCCGCTATTCTTAATGTGATAGGAGATGTTATGGACCAATCTGTTCCAATTTTCGCCTTTGCTGTTATCAAAAGAGAGCTTTTTAAGCAGTTTCGGCGCTGGAGACATTAACTGGTTTATGGTAGATGGTGAGATGGTAAAGATTTTAATTTTAGTATAAAACTAACTCAAGGCCTTGGTACATGAAAAATAACGCTTTAAACTAAAATTAATATTGCCACCGAAACACACACGTCTACTCAGTAATGCATTTAGAATACTACTAACATTCTAACTTCTTATATTGCTCAAAATCATTTATATGATTTAATAAAATTAAATTGTTAATTATTTGAAGTATAGTTAATTTCTTTTTTCAGCTAGAAAACCAGACGACGAAATACGATGCATTTTTTATGAAAACGATATCCTAAGAAACAATGGGTTTTGTGTCGCCGCAACCGACCCTTTTTTAAAAAAAACTTCTATTCTACTGTGTGTATGCTGATTTTGCACATTAGTTTTTTTATTCAAAATTAAATTTCCTATAAGACGAACTTAGTTAGAGTTCAATTTCGTTGGCAGTTTTGATGGAAAAAGGCAATTAAATATATTTGTCGCACATGATTTTAGTAGCGATATTAAATCTTCTCTTGCGTCAGGACGTTAGACCCGAGATTTTCATCTGTCAGTTGTGTATAATTACTCAGGGAGATCTCACATAACGATTACAAAAAAATATTAGCCTTGTCAATATGACATTACCGACTACATTTTTTTGCGGATTTGAGCCTGTCTGGCACCCTTTCGGACTCAACTAAAACGTCTGGCATTGATAAATTATGACATATAATAAAGTCGACTATTCATAAAAAAAAAGTCAGCTTTGGTCAAATGACGTGACTGCATCGATTTTTTTAGATGCCTTTAGGGCCTCCCCCTCCCCAAAACCACCAACAGAAAACTGTCAGACGTTCATTTTTGTGATCAGTGGGTTAAGAATAACAAGAAATTATATAAATTCCTTGCTCAAATGACGTTCCAAAAATGTTCACCAGCTCCAGATTTTACTAAAACATTTACTTTGATCACGGATGCTAGTAATTTTGCGCTAGACGCAGTTTTTATGCAACGTAATAAGGCCGTCTGTTATGCGAGTAGGTCATTGAATGGTCATGAATGTAGGTGCAGCACTATTGAGAAAGAATTACTGACGATAGTTTGGTCTACAAAATATTTTAGGCCTTACCTTTTTGGCCACAGGTTTACAATAAAAACAGATAATCGTCCCCTTGTCTGGTTAAATAATTTGAAAGAACCGAACTGTAAGCTTCAAATATGGAAGATCAACCTAAACGAGTTTGACTTTGATATAGTACACATTAAATGTAAAGAAAATGTCATTGCCGACAGACTCAGTAGAATTAGGCACGAAGATTCAGAGAATTCCAAAGTATTGGGAACAAAAAAAAAAAAAACAAAAGGGATTAATATTCGTATTTTGTCTCAATAGCAAACTATTTATAAAATCCCAAGACTATTACGTTAAGTACTTTGCCAAAAATAAAAATCTTATAATAATGAAATCGAACCAGAAGCTTGAGGATATTACTGATATAGAGAGGTTGTTGAGTGAAATAAGAAACGAACATTTAAAAAATTATCACCGAGGAATATATGAAGTCTTTCTTGAAATAAAAGCACGTCATTATTACCCTAATCTTCAAAAAGAAATCCAAAAATTTCTCAACAATTGCGAAATATGTAATTTAGGTAAATTTGATAGAAATCCTATTAAACAAGGCTTTAACCTTACAGATACCCCAGAGAAACATAACGATATTATTCATGTAGACATCTGGTTTCCTAAACGGAACATCATGTACGTCATAAGCGTAGACAAATTAACTAAGTATACGACAGCGCATCCATTGAAAGATAGAACATGGATCTCTATTATAGAAGCTCTCAAATTTAGGATACGGTACTTGGGAAAACCTAGGAATATAGTTACAGATAACGAATTAGATACCGTATCAGTAAAACAATTTTTGGCACGCAATGATATCAATCTTCATCTTACAGCTCCTTATTTAAAAACCGGAAATGCGGATGTTGAAAGATTACATTCAACACTAAATGAACATATCCGACTTTTCAATGCTGATCCAAATAACGAAGATAATCTTAAGGAAAAAGTATTTAAAGCAATAGTTTCGAATAACAACTCTATTCATTCGAGCACGCAAAAGAGACCTATAGACCTTATTAACAATATTATTTCCAAGAAAGATATAACGACCTTATCCAAAACTTTAAAAGAACGAAAAATTAGGAAAATGAATACCATTAATCAAAATAGGAAGATTGAGGATAAATTCGAAAACGAATTTCTAAAAAATTATAGAGTAAGAAAGACAGATCCTAAGTACAAAAAGATTAGTAACTGGAAAGCTAAGAAAATGTATAAATACCAAGTTAAACGAAAATATAAACTCCAAAATTATAATTGTAGACATAATGACAACAACACTAATAGTAGTACTACTGGCAATGCAAATACTCCAAATGAATAGACAACAAATCGAAATTACGCCAATACATAACGACACATTTCAAAATATTTTCCTTCGGGGAATAGTGAATCCCCATGGTATATTAAAAATAGTGACTTGCATGGAGATTTGCAGATTGATGTCTTAACAGATGTAATTAAAAAGTATGCAATGCGTTACAATGAGCGTTTGCGGATGCATATTAATCCTGAGATAGACGACGTCTTAAATGTACGATATAATATTCGTAGGTTAAGAAGAACCAAACCCCATGAACTTGTTTGACAATTATGAGAGCCCATATTTAAATTGTAATACCTTCTCAAAACCGATTTAACTTTGAAAATAAAATCTTTTGTCGATGACTAGTTGATTGGTCATGATCAAGGAGGTGGATTTTAGTGCACCTTAGTTCACCTTCGTTAACAAAAAAAAAAAAAAAATAACTTTCGAGACAACAATATTGGATTTTGGATATTGGAGGCAGCTCGACAAGTATTAATCAGCTGATGGGAAATATGCCTCCGGAAAATGTGACTCCAACGCGACCTTTTTATCATTCTGGAGTGGACTTTTGCGGGCCAATAAAAACTCATTACAAGGTCAGATATAAAAGTCCTACTAAGTCATATTTGTTAGTATTTGTTTGCTTTTCTACTAAAGCCGTACATACAGAGGTAGTCGGCGATTTGTCCTCCGAAGCATTCATTTACGTTTTAAAAAGGTTTATAGGCAGGCGAGGCCTTTGCCATACAATATTCTGTGACAATGCCATGAATTTTGTTCAACTAACGAAGATCTTCAACTCAGAAAGACTACAGTCAACAATTCACTCTACGTGCCTTCAAGATGGAATTAAGTGGAAAAACATACCAGCTCGATCGCCTCATTTTGGGACGCTCTGAGAGGCGGCTATTAAAAAACATTCCTCGTTCGGCACCTCGGCGAAGCATCATTGATGTATGAACACTTGCTTTCAGTGGTCATACAAAACGAAACAATTATGAATTCCCGCTCTTTGACATCAATATCAGCCTATCCAAACGATTTGGAGGCATTAACAAGTTTTTAATTGAAAGTCCTCTAACAGCCTTAGCCGAACCAGATGTTACAGAATATATAACATATATAATAATTATATTATATATATAATAATAGACAAAATCCATGGTTTGATAATGGACGATCGGCGAGTGAAAGTGCGCGAGCTTGAAGAGGCCACAGGCTTATCACATGGCTCAGTGATTTCGATTTTACATAAATATTTGGACATGAAAAAGCTTTCCGCAAGATGGGTGCCGCGTTTGCTCACAATCGACAACCAACGCATTCGTTTGACAATTTCAAAGGTGTGTTTGGCGATGTTCCAGAAATTTTTGGCTGAGTTTTTGCGCCGTTTCGTAACCGTGGATGAAACCTGGATTCACCACAACACACCAGAAACCAAGGAACAGTCAAAACAATGGACTTCTACTGGTGAATCGAAGCCGAAGAAGGCCAAGGCGGGTTTGTCAGCAAACAAGGTCATGTGGCGACAGTTTTGTGGAATGCGCGCGGTGTTATTCACATCGATTACCTTGAAAAGGATAAAATGATCACCGGCGCATATTACGCAGAGCTGCTGGATCGATTCCAAGCCGAATTGAAGCAAAAACGGCCGCATTTGGCGAAGTAAAAAGTTATTTTTACCAGGACAACGCATGAGTTAGGCTACGAACTCCTCCCTAATCCAGCATATTCCCCAGATTTATCCCCCTGCGACTATTTCTTGTTTCAAAACATGAAGAAATGGCTCGAAAATAAGAGATTTGGGTCGAATGAAGAGGTCATAGCTGAAACAAACGCTTATTTTGAGGGGCTCGAGAAATCGTATTATTTGGAGGGCATCAACAAATTGGAGAAACGTTGGATGAAGTGTATACAGCTAAAAGGAGACTATGTTGAAAAATAAAATGTTTTTATACCGAAAAGAGTGTTCCTTATTTCATTTTTCAGGGACTTATTGACCCACCCTCGTATATCTATAGAGGGTTCGATATATGTACATATGTATGTAATTATTCTTTATTTCACTGAAAGTCAAATTCCGATATACATACATATGTAAATTTAATGTTAATCGAAAGGCACTCTTTGTTTGAATGATACATATTTATTTGGCTTTTTTGTATTTATATAGAGATTTTTTGGCGTCAATGATTTTACTTAATACATATAATCATATGTTATCTTTGTGTTAATTAAGACAGTATAATTAATTAGTATTAGTAAGTAATATAACACTTTATAAGAAATTTCAAAATGCTAGGACGTCACTGCGTGCACCATTGTAGTCGCAACAACCCCAGATATGAATTTTTATCGAAATCGTTGGAGCCGTTTTTCAGAAAACTAGACTTTTTAAAACTGAACTGGCCGATAATTTTGAGGTTAAAATGAAATGCCTCTGGGCATTACCACACAGACCCAAGGTACAGACAGATAAGAATTGGGAGACTCACTTTTTTGAGTTCCTCTATTATAGTAAAATTTTGCAAGTAAAATGGCGTTTTGAAAACATACAATACAAATAAGTATATCATTTTCAACAATTACATTAATTTAATTAAAGAAACAGTTGCATTCTGTTTCGGATTTCTCTAGTGGGATTTGCATTATTGTTGATTTCTGTTCCCAGGCAAGTTCACCCCTTCCACTAGCCCAAAAAAAAAATCGGCTTTCGAAGCGTGAATCTTTAGCCCATATTTCAGTTCACGTATATTCATTTGTAAAGGCGGTAGAATGCAACCCTATCTTACACCTCTACAGGTTTTCATTTATTCTTAATTTGAGTTTATATAGGTAGTTTTACTACTGCAGATCTCAACCATTTTGTGACGGAGCACTTTAGCGAAAGTCTTTACCTAGTCCACAAAACATGTCAAGCCTTCCCTGTTCATTACTAAGCTTTTTTGAACGATCATATTGCGAAACAATGCTTCACGCATATCGAAGCCACTTCTAAAGCCAAACTGAGATGAACTTATGCACGTATTCTTTAACCTTGATGATAATCATTATGTACTCACATATCATAAGGCGGTATGTTCCATTGGAAATGTTACCAGTCATCAGGGATCGTGCCGTGGTTGTACAAAGTATTAAAGAGTCCGACAAGTATATGTATATTTCCTTCATCTATAAGTCTGAAAAATTCGTTCGGCATTTTGCCTGGCCCTACTGCCTTCCTGTTTGTAGCATCTTTCAACACTTTTAAGATTTCTTCCCTCAATACACTCGATCCAGTGGATCTATCACTTGATTAAAGCTGCTCATGCTCATCCCAGAACAGTTTTTCGATATATTCTTTCCATCTTACTAGTTTTCCCTAGTGTTCAGTCGTTCATTTTTGGTCAGACGCTGCGGAGATCATGGCTTGATGTTTATTCTAAAGCGCCATCTGTTCCTCATTGGGCCAAAGTATAATACAATTCCACGAACCGGAATATCCGTAAGCGTATATTAGCCTAATGCTGGTGAATTTTGCCTTAATGCGGATTTTCATCAGGCGTTCGTTCACATGCCTGAAGTTTAAGGTTTCTTGTTAGCCACTGACGACAAATCTGTATCCCAATAGAAGCTGTTTTTGTTCCCTATAGCAGTCCCAGTAGTTGATATCACAGTTTTTGATGTGCTTGTTTCCCGTTCCATCCCACTGCAATTCTTGAATGGCGATGATGTCTGCTTTGAAGTACTCTAGGAATTGCGCTAATTGTTTGACTGAACGCAACCTGTTAAAGTTCCGAACATTTCATGTGCAAAGCCTAGCAGAATTGCAGTTATTAAGATGTGTCCACCTATTATTCACATTTTCAACTATGCAGGTACAGGGTGTTTTTTTTATGTTTCAGGACCATGTTTATTTTTTACTAACTATGAAATGAAATTTGTTTTTATTAACCTTTTATTGGGTTTATAACAATTACTTATGGAATATTACATTAGCCAAATGGTCGCTACTGGCCGCGGTGCAGATGCTTGCTCTTTACATAACAATTTGGTACTTTTCGGGTGTTGTTTCATCAATTTCTTGAATAATGTTGTCCTTTAGCATCGGGATTTTGGTTGGCTTGCTGCCATAGACCTTTCCCTTCAAGTATCCCCCAAGGAAGAAGTCGGGGGCGGTAAGACCAGGAAATCGAGAGCGTCAATCAATATCACCTCTATCTATAGTGTCTTTAGGTGTGTGTGATATGGCATCGACTGTAGAAACCACATGATTTGTAGTCCCAATCGATTAAATTCGGGCATCAAGAAGTTTTTCAACATGTCACGACAGCGATCACTAGTAATTTTTACAGCAGACTCTTTGCAAATTTAAAAAAAAAAAAATGTGACCCAATGATGCCGCCGGCCAAAATGGCTCACCATACAGTAACTCTACGAGGGTGTAAAGGTCATTGGTTTATCAATTAAGGATTTTCAGTGCACCAATAGCAAATAATTTGTTTTTATATTTCCAATTTGTTTTTTATTTCCATAACAAACAACAACAACAAAATGATTTTTTTAAGCTATGGCATTGCCGTCAGCTCGATTGGCAACATTTACATAATTTAAAAAATTAAATATTTATATGCCATCTTTGCAAAATTATAGAGTTGTTTCCAGTTTCATCCGTTCAGTATTGCAATTGCTTCCTCCATTGTTAGCGGACGTCCGTTAAGGCCGAGAATTTCACATCTTGTTCTGAAAATAAGTGAAATTTCCTTATAACTGGAACGAGTCTCGGAAATAGTTCTTTTCCACCAAATTTAATTCTAATTGTGAGTACAGTATTCTGCTATCAGATTGGCGAGCCTTCTCAATCAGCACATCCCTTTCAGAGTCCTCATGCTTCTGGATTATCATGTACAATTGCTCCTTAACCGAATTCAGATAGCTCGCGTCCATGTTGATGTCTTCTCCACATGCACTAGCTAGATCTAACCACTTCGGCATCCACCAGTCCTTGTTTCTTATTTCGTATAAGAGCATTTTCTTAGTAAGACGTGTATCCAGATAGGTAAATAATTTCGTGATATAATCGGCTTGAGACTTGAGTGTGCTGGTATAAAGTTTTGCTAAGCCCGCTTCCAGGTATATCGCGTAATTTGGCGTATTATTATTAACCACACAATTATAATACCTTAAAGTAACTGACCTAAGGGGTACACAATACTTGTAATATGATTTTTAGAACACTTAATTCTAGTGTTGTAATTTTAATCGATATTTTTTGTTAGTTTCAAATTAATTTCTTTATTATTTTGTATTATTTCATTTTAAGGAAAAAACGTGAGAAACCTTTAGAACACTTTTTTTTTCATAAAAACTAATTTAGGTGATAAAAACTAAAACTACCTTAACCTAATTCTTGGGTCGGACCCTGATATGTGATTTCTGACCCGCCACTCAAAAGATCAATCAAATGAGAGTTAGAACATTCAATCGGCCATTCAGCGGTATGCCAAAAATCACATATCAGAGTCCGGCCCTGCTTAACTTAAGTGTTAGCCTCAGCCCAGTCGAGCCACCAATATCTCTCCCTATTCAACCTATCGTCGTTTACTGAACCCCGCTCAGGTATGCTTACGCAGTATCTCAAGTCGGCGTTTCCTTCTCCTGAGTCCATCGACTCGTAGAGGATACGTTTATCTGTAGCCCTTCTAGCAAGATGGTAAATAATAGGTACAGTTCAGTGAATCTGACAAATAACTATGTGCATCCAGATACAAGAATGGTTCAGGGGGGATGTAACCGCTCACCATAGTACTTAGAAAATACACAGGGTTAGGATAAAATAAGCCTGACACAAGTTCGTTTTCCGTAACGCTCGCTGACCGCGCAAAATGGTTCCTCACAAGATCTAAAATGACATTGTCAATTCTGGATACGCCGGAAGCATCCAATAATCTCTTATTAGAAACGTAATGGCGGAAATCGGAATGTGCGCTTCTATACATACGCATGCAGCTTCGTAAACATTTTCTTTTAAATAGTCTAAGTTTTTCCATACATGACGGGCTTGTGTTCCACCATACTGGACTCGCATAAGTCAGAATTGGACGAACGAAAGCTTGATAGCATATGACCTACACATCAGATATAAGATAGTTGGAGTAGAAAAGACGTTTGAGAGACATAAATGCCACTCTTGCCTTTTGCAACTGTATATTTATGTGCTCATTGTAGTTCAAAAACTTGTCCAGATGAACACCTAAATACTTCACAACAGTCTTTGACTCGATGTGAAAATCATTAGAGTTTGTAATTTGTAGGTTTTCCAGTTTTGTCTCAAATCTGAATTTCCGCGTCTTACTGGGGGGCGGAACAGTATAGTTTCGCATTTCGCCTCGTTTATTTTAAGCTTCCATTCTGAGCAGACAGTTTGCAGTTTATGAAAATTGTTCTGAAGCTTTGTCTGTATGTCTTGGATTTTCGAGCCGCTTGCATACAATATAACATCGTCAGCGAACGCTATCGAATTATCCATGTCCCTCAGCATTTCCGAAATGTAGATGTTGAAGAGGAGCGGCGCTGTAACAGCGCCCTGTGGCAGACCATTGATGACATTAAAAACTGTTACAACAACTTTCTTTTTATGCACCTGATGCAATGGTATTCATAGATGCAATGGTATTCATGGGTAAGATAAACACCTTCTTCAGGAAGTTCCTGTGGAACTTTTGAATTTCTTCGAAGTCATCAATTTCCCAAACCTGTGCAGCATAGCTAAGCGTTGATTTCATGACTACGTCGAAAATTTTATATTTCACTGAAAGAAGGATGCGCTCGTTTAGAAAAATGTTACTCCATGGTAAATTCAACAGGCTTTGACAGGAGGCGGCTTTCTGAGAAAGATGTTTCTTGAAATCCATCGCTGAATCGAGTTCTACTCCTAAATATTTGTGCTTATCGGTCACCTCAAGGCGATTTCTATTGAAAAACCACTGATGTCTCTCATTACTCCGCCTGCTTCGTGAGACAGCCGCTTTTGTTTCAGAGTACATTTCTCTTACTTAAGGAACTTTGTCAATAGGCTGAGTTGCGAGAGCTTGTACAATAGTGCACTTCTGTTTACCAGGTCAAAATCCGCCTTAAAATCCACAAAGAAAGTGTAAACTTTTCTATTTCTGCCCTGAAAAGCTTTAATGTAAGAGAAAAAATGTGATCCACTGTCGAATAATTTTTTCTAAAACCTGCTTGGAGATCCGTGAGTATGCTGTTTCCATTAACCCACCTTTCAAGTCTGGCCACAAGTATACCGCAAAATATTTTGGCTATAGTATTCATAAATGAGATTCTTCGGTAGTTTTCAACGTTTTCCAGTGCGCCTTTCTTGTGTACAGGGAATATTGCAGACTTTTTAAAAGAAGCTGGAACATCGGCACTTAAGAGGATTTTATTATAAAGTGACTTCAGTTTATTTACGAGAGCTATAGGTGCATTTTTGAAGAACTCGTACGGTATACCGTCTTCGCCTGGTGCTTTTCCATTCTTAGCTTTAAGTAAAACAGCTTCTATTTCCAAGGAGGTTATTTTAGTATCCAGCGTGTTGCTGGTAACTAATGGCTCAGCGTATGTAAATGTTAAGTTGGATTTATTCAGAGGAAGGTGTTTAAAATATACAGCCAGATCCTCAGCGGAAACTCCCGCGCCTATTACAAAATGAAAACCGTTTATCTCTTTTGCTATACTCCAAAAATCCTTTGAGCTTTTAGTTATACCTAACCTGCAGGCTTGGCTGTTTCCAAATTAGTTTTTTTAGTACGACGTAAACTTTTATATTGAGTATTGGATTCAGTATACCAATTCCATAGCTCTGGACTGTCTGAAATTCGCCATGCTTGTAAGAGAGTAAACGATTTTTTCCGTGCGACCATGCATTCACCGTCAAACCACAAACCTCACTCTCCAACTATCAGTACACTCTTGCTAGCAAGAAGATGAAGTCAAAATCGTCGCTCCAGCTATTGCAGTTTATATAGAATGGGACTATTTACATGTTATTATTTTCGTGCATGTATTTAACTACAATAGTTCAACTGCAACTGAACAAGAGCAAAGTATTTTAAAAGAGATGTTTTGATTTCGAAGAGACATCCACCGCTTGTTTTAACTGTTGCACTGTTTTGATGTAACAGCGCCACTTGGTTGTCTATTTCCTGAACTTCGCCCATTTGACAGTCTTGTCATACTGATAGCTCCAAAGTCTAGCTCCCCAAACATTTCGTGCAAAACTTTTTCTCCGTTTTTGTTATTATAATTTAATTCGAAATTTGATGTTAAATAAAAAGATTTGGTCGCAATAACAAGTTCGTTGTTTTTTATCATCACCTTTCACTTAGTTTCTTGGCTTTGATTGTTTTCCTATAGCTGAGTAGGATTCGGCGTTTGAGCTGCATTGTTTTTGTGAGATCGCGTTGTTTGGAATCGAGAGACTCGTTGATTATTGCTTTGATTTTTTGAAAATCTGACTCAGAAATAGACATTTTTGAATGATGTTTGAAAAGTTTCACTCTGATAGCAATCCCTTGTAATATAGATGTAAACATGTCTTTAAATTGAGTGTGCCTTCTTTATATCGAATGTCATTAAATGCAACTGTCAAAAAAGCGCGGATAGCCGAACTTATGACACGTGTTTTATTTCAACAAAGAACGCATATTATATGGCGCAGTCGATAATCAAAAAATAAGAAAAAAACGATATAAATTAAGCTTGTCGAAGAGAAAAAAAAGTCATGGATTTTCCCAAACCACAGCAGCTCACTCTCGATGGAAACCTGCGGGAAAATTGGAAGCGCTTTAAGTCACATTTTGCTGTATATGCAACGGCAACAAAGACAGACAAAGAGGAGGACTCTATTCAAGTGGCGAGATTTTTAAGCTGCGCTGGAAGTGAGGCCATCGAACTATTTCGCACGGAGAAAAAAATATGTACCAAAGTCGTCGAAATTTGAGGAGTACTGCAGTCCCCGCACAAATATCGTCTACGAAAGGTATCTGTTCTACATCAGAAATCAAAGAGAAGGAGAGCCTTTCGATCATTTCCTAAAGGATATTTCTGCATTGGTGGAGAATTGTAGTTTTGGAGCTGAGAAGGAATCGATGCTGCGCGACGGAATCGTAATCGGCATAGAAGATAGAACCATTCAGACACAGTTGCTTAAGCAAAGTGACCTTACGTTTGCACAGGCGGTAGAAGTATGTCGAGTGGAGGAGGTGACAAGAGCACAAAGTAAGGTTATGCAGAATGAAGGCCCAACATGTGCTAAGGGAATGGTGGATGCAGTGGGAAACAGGGAGGGGAGTATTATCTCAAAAAAAATAATTAATGTAAACCGAAATAATAACGATTATAATTCTAGATTTGTAAAGGAAAGCACACGTCCATTCGATAAAAATAGTAGAAGATCATGCAGGTACTGCAGTTATACTCATGCAAAAGGCCGATGCTCGGCATATGGGAAAAAATGTTTATCTTGTGGGCACTCAAATCATTTTGCGGCGGCCTGTCAAAGCAGATAATGTGATATTGTATTGACATGTGATTCAGATGGCAGTGATGATATTTTTTCATTCCAATAACATTTAAACTTGATACCGGGGCCCAAGCAAATATTTTGCCTAAGGGTGTGTACAATAGTCTGAAGCCGTTACCTAAACTCATTCCATGCGAAGTTATTTTAGAGGCATATGGTGGTATTAATCTAAACGTTTTAGGAGAGGTTAGACTAGATGCGGAGTATAATGGAAAATCTTACACCCTGAAATGCGTAGTGGTTAACGCGTCGTCGCAACCATTATTAGGTCTTCAATCATGTCTAGACTTAGATCTTGTAAAACGTACTAACTACGTGGGATCGTCGGATTTTATATCAAAGAATAGAGTCGTATTTTCAGGGGTAGGAAAATTTCCAGATAAATGCATGATTAAACTAAAAGAGGGCGCACAGGCAATAAGCAAACCACCGAGAAGACTCCCGCATAGTATTAGGTATAGGGTGAGGAGTACGCTAGAACAGATGGAGAAGAGAAATATAATTGCAAAGGTGGAGGAGTCATCTGATTGGGCACACAATATAGTAGTAGTTGAGAAAAAAGATAAGACCTTGGGAATTTGTATTGATCCCAAGAAACTAAATGAAAGTATTTTGGATGAGCATTGCATAATTCCCACATTTGAGGACTTTAGAACAGCAATGAGTGGCATGCAGTTTTTCATGGTTCTTGACCTGACCGATGGATTTTGGCAAGTTGAATTGACCGATGATTCAAAAAAGCTTACGATTTTCAGTACGCCTTTTGGAAATTGGCAATTCAATGTTCTGCCGTTTGGCATAAAGATTGCACCTGAAAAATTTCAAAAGCTTCACTCAAAATATTTCGGAAACCTGAAAGGTGTTTTCGTCTATATTGACGATCTGATTGTTGGCGGAAAAACCGTCAATGAGCATGACGAGAATCTAAACGCAGTAGTTGAACGAGCTAGGCAGTTTAATATTAAGTTCAACCCACATAAGCTGCAGTACAAAACGGAGCAAGTGAGGTATTTAGGACATATTTTTTCTGCGCAATGCGTAAAACCAGATCCCCAAAGAGCTCAAGCAATCCGTAATATTCCGTCTCCCACTAGTAAAAAAGAGCTCCAGGCAATCCTAGGTACTATAAATTATTTAAGAGATTTCATCCCAAATTTAGCTGAATTATCGCAGCCACTAAGAGAACTGTTGCGAAAGAATACGTGTTTGGCCTGGCCACCCAAACATTATTATTGCTTGAACATAATAAAAGTGTCGCTCTCCGCTTAGACAATGTTGCATATTTCAAACCTGATTGCCCGATCGTAATACAAGCGGACGCCTCGAAATATGGAATAGGCTGTTGCCTTCTTCAAGATGGAAAGCCTGTAAGCTATGCGTCGAAAAGCCTTTCAGAAGCGGAGGTCCACTACGCGCAAATCGAAAAAGAACTACTGGCAATAGTTTATGCATGCACAAACTTTCACGATTTCATTTATGGCAAAAAGATCACAGTTCAAACCGATCACAAGCTACTAATTCCAATTCTAAATAAGTCTCTTCGGTCAAGTTACTCTGTCCACATTCAAAGAATGAAAATAAAATTGTTAAAATACGACATTAACCCAAAATATATCCCAGGAAAAGATCTACACATACCAGACTTACTTTCACGTAACCCATCAAGTGATAACGATATTGAGTTACAAACATTTCTTCAAGATGTAGTACATAGCATTAGTATGAGCGATAATGTCAAGAAAAGGTACGTGATGGAAACAAATAAGGACGATGTTTTGACTGTTTTAAAGAAATTTTATAAGGAGGGTTAGCCAACTGCAAAAAGTAAACTAGACGAGAATCTGAAGTTTTACTGGAACATAAAGGACAACTTGTATGAGGAAGACGGTCTAGTTTTTTTGGAGGGAAGGGTATTCGTACCTAAGAGTCTAAGGCAGGATGCGTTAAGAAAGTTGCATGAAAATCATTTTGGTTTAACAAAAACAATTGCAAGAGCTAAATCCCCCCTGAATTGGTCCCACATGGTAAGGGATATAGAAAATCTAATTAATAGGTGCAAAGTATCCGAAAAGTTTAGACCTGCTAACAATAAGCACGAGATGTTGAGTTGTCCTATTCCGGAGTATCCTTATCAAAGAGTCGCATGTAATATCTTCAATTTTAAAGTAAAACAATATATCGTCATAGTCGACTACTACTCCAGGTGGCTTGATGTGCATGAAGTCAGAGCTGTAAAATTCAAGTACAAATACAAGTACATGTACAATTACATCGTACTTATTTTTTTTAAGTATAAGTAAAATTCCTTGGTACTTTTCTTAAAAATTTCAAGTATCAGTACCGGGAATTGTACTTGTACTTGCAATTCCTTCGAAGTACTTGAAAAACTGGTCTTAAATATTTAAATACTTTAAAATTGTGCTTAAGTTTTTTTTTTAATTCCTTTCAATTACTTTCAATTCCTTTTAAGCACTTTCAAGTACTTTTAATTGCTTTAAGTACTTGTAATTCTATGATATAAAATTAAATGCAAATACTCACAAATAATTTTTTATAGTTCCGGATATTAAAAAAAGGAAGACGGAATACTTATGGATTTGATACGGTGTCTGTGTGCCCGTTTGTTTGTCAGTCTGTCACAGCCCTATAATGTTTGAACCGTTTGACGTAGAGAGCTGAAACTTTCGGTATGCATACATTAAGTATGGTGGCCCGCACAAGATGGTGGAAATGAAAATATTTTTGTTTCCCATCATGTGGCATATAAAATTAAAGAGAATTTGACAAGGGCTCCATATTTGTAAGAAATATTTTTTTTTTTTTGGGAAAATATATTGAGCAAAAAAGCTTTACAAACATTTGAAAAATTAAAAATGCTAATATATGTACATATGTACATGTGTTTAGAAATCTGCAACATATTTCTTAACGATGTTCTTGTCAGTTGGCAAACCGGTATTATTATCTTTTACATCAACGTTGTTTGACTGAATCACTTCCCAATGAAAATTAATTTTTCATACGTTCGTTACTATTTGTGTCAATGGCTAAGTACATAACCAGTTTTTCAAGTACTTCGAAGGAATTGCAAATACAAGTACAATTCCGAATTCAGAAAAGCATGCTGACACCACATCTGGTAAGTGATAATGTTAAGCTTAATATGGAAAGGGCAAAGATTCAGCAACAAACCGGGTACAATAAGAACGCACACAGGAAAGAACTGTTTTAAGTCCAGGAAATCCTGTAGTATGTAGGAGAGATGGCAAGTGGGAGCCCGGAGTAGTTGTTGCTAAAACTAATATGCCAAGGTCTTATGTGATAAAGAATGAGGGAAACAGAATTATTCGCCGAAATACAGAGCATCTTAGAAGATCGCAAAACGCTCCTAGGCTTCGAACATTAGGGTCTAATGAAAATATTGCTTTGGAACCCGGTATTAAATCATTCAATCCAGATAGTAATGTTAAGGAAAATCAGTCTCAAATTTCACTAAGCGATTCTAATGATAGTCAACACAATCAAAAGTTTCCTCTTCTATCTGAATCGCATAATACCAAGCAATATCAATACCGAACAAGATATGGGCGAGAGGTTAAGCAACCAGACTATTACCAACCCTAAGTACGCTAAAATAATGCAAATCACAATTAATGAATTTTTAACTTATGTAAATATAAAACTCTGAATTACTCTATTTAAGATAACTAACAAAAAATTATTTTTAAAAAATGAATTACAAATTAGTACAACTGTAAAATTTCGTGGTCGGTTACAAATACGTCAATAAGGCAAACACTCAGAACCAAAATGATCTTCTACTATTCGCGATACATATTAAGAAAAGGAAGATGTGATATAGATGTAAACATGTCCTTAAATTGAGTGTGCCTTCTTTATACCACGACTGCAGAAACACTTCCTGTCGCACACTTCAGCGAAAATTACGGATTGAAAGAATCGAATATTAACAATTAAAGCAACATTTAAGGTGTCTTTATTTAAACATTGGAGGAAAATGCAACATAATTAAATTAGAAGATTTGACCCTAGAAGAGGAATTTGATTTTATCTGCTTAACTGAAACACATTTAACAAAAAGCATAAAAAAATGTGAAATCATGTTGAAAGACTAACAAATAGTGAGGTGCATTAAACCGGAATGGGAGGTAGAAATTTTGAATGAATTAGCAATCGGTAAAATGATTTGGTATTTGGCTATAAAAGTCACTTTAAATAATAAAAATCTGATTCTGGTTGGGATCTACAGATCTCCTGACAATAGGCAATCCCCGGAGAACGTATACTGCTAATTTTTTAGGTCTAGAATAGAGGAATTGTCCTGCTTATTCAAGGACGTGGTGATAATGGGTGATTTCAATATTGATTGGTTTGAAAATGACACTTACAAGAGAAAAATTGAACAAACCATAATAGACAATTCATTTCAACAAATTGTTGAAGAACCAACAAGAATAACAAATACTTCGTTGACCTTAGATGACTACGTTGTGACAAACTTTAGGGGTGTTAACGCCATAGTGAAAACGGACTTTAAAATAAGTGACCACGAATCACTTGAAATTGGAATTGAAATGAAGTCAATTAATCAGGAAAAAAGTCTGAAAATATATAAAACTATGGTGTTTAATGAAGAGACCTTTCGCAACGTGCTACGAAATAATAGAATCCTTACGACAAATACTAATTATAATTTATACGAAGTAACAAGATGTTTTTGTCATTCACTAAACAAAGCTGTGCAAAAGATGGTAGTAAGAAGAATATGCAGAGGCAATAATGAGTGCAGCGGTTGGTTCAATCAATATTTATACAACTTGAAACAAAGCAAAATTCAATGCTATCGGATTGCTGTTTGGACAAATACAAGAGATGCCTGGAATATCTATAAAAGCCTTAGAAATAAATATATACAAGAACTAACGTTAGCAAAAAATAATTATATTGCAAAGAAGTTGGATGGAGCCAGTGACCAAAGAACAATGTGGAGGACAATAAAATCGCTTGTGTTACATGAAGAAAAAAGTGAAATAAAAAAAATCAATTATAATGAAAAAATTATAACAAACAAATAAATTATAGTAAATACACTAAACGAATTCTTTATCACTAGCGTAAAAGAAATTAGCGACAATATTCCTTTTAAATCATATGTCAACCAAATAGAAAATATTCACGAAAGCAGTTTTAAATTTGAATTAATAGGAATCAGTGAGCTAAAAGACACGATGAAGAGCATGAACAATAAGAAACCTTTTATCGGTTAAAATGATGTTAAGCGCATTCGAAATTCTTGGGCCAATATTCCTTCATATCATCAATGAATCGCTCCGTTCTGGAATTTTCACCGACTGTTGGAAAGAATCTATGGTGGTGCCTATCGAAAAGGTAAAAAACACGGATAAACCAGTGGAATTTCGTCCAGTAAATATGTTACTGACTGAAAGCAAAATTTTCGAAAAACTGGTTTTTAAACAATTGACTAGATATATGGAATGCAATAACCTATTATCGGAATACCAATCTGGATTTAGGCGGCAACACAGTTGTGAGTCGCTTTTAAATCTGGTGGTAACACAATGGAAAACAGACGTGCATGACAGAAAGGTAACAGCGGCGGTATTTTTGGACCTTAAGAGGGCGTTTGAAACTATATCCAGACCAATCCTTATTGAGAAACTCAAAAAAAATGGAGTACATGGAGTTGAACTGAGATGGTTTGAAAGTTATTTGTCAAACAGACAACAACGAACTCGACTGGCAGACTACATCTCAGAACCTTTGACGGTAGAATTAGGAGTACCTCAAGGAGCAATTCTCGGAACGCTGCTCTTCATCATTTATATCAACGACATGGAGAAGGTTCTTCAGTTTTCTGAAATCAGGCTTTTTGCAGACGATGCACTTATTTTTGTATCTGGAGGTTCGGTGGATGTTTGCATTGAGCAACTAAATACAGATTTAGAAAGTGTATCAAATTATTTAGAAATGAATAAATTAAAACTAGATACTAGTAAAACTAGATCAATGATCATAAATGCAGAATCAGATAAAAATATTATTATTGACAATGTTATAATAGATAAAATAAATGAAATAAAATATTTGGGTGTTATAATTGATAAACAATTAATATTTGATAAACATTTAGATGAAATTTGTAAAAAAAATTGCTCAGAAAATTGTTTTTTTCAAACGAATCAGTCCAAAGTTATCAATAAATAGTTCTCTAAAAATTTATAATGTCATGATAAAACCACACTTTGAATACTGTTCAACAATTGTATTCCTTAGTCAAAATCAATTTAAAGAAAGATTACAAAAATTGCAAAATAGAGGAGTGAGATGTATCTTGATGTGTAATTTATTAACGCCTATTAGATTCATGATTGACACTCTAAAATGCTTAACAATAAACCAAAGGACCCTAATGAATGTAATTTTATTTGTATTTAAGATAAAAATGGTCTTACACCAAAGTATTTAACAAATCAATTAATTTGAGAAATAGAGATGATTTCAGACTTGGTTTCTTTTCTACTAATAGATCGCAAAATATTTTATTGTATAATGGATTAAAATTATTTAATAGTCTACCAAATGAATTAAAAAAATGTATGTTAGTTCATTATATAAAATTAAACTACAATTAAATGTTTAGTTAGTTATTTAGTTTTTAAGAACAATTGTACAAAAAATAGCTTAAGGCTAAATAAAGAAATCAAATCAAAAAATGCAACTGTCATAAAAACGCAGTCAACTTAACTTACGACACGTGTTTTATTTCAACAAAGAACGCATATAGCACCCTCTTGTATTTGGATAGTCGTTGCTTTCAGGTGATGTTTGATAGATTTTCCTTTTGTTGTCATTCATATGAACACACGAAGTGAAATTTAAGGAATTACTGGTTTTTAGTGTATTTGATAAAGGCCTTCAAGGAACAAGCCTTAGTAAATTTTGTAAGCGAAATAAATTGGAAAAATAGAAATATTATTAAGAGCACAGTAAAACTCGAACTTAACACTCTCGTACCAATGTTGCCAACCTCTATAGTGCAGCAGCATGGACATTAGCAGAGGCGGATGAAGATATCCTTGGTTGTTTTGAACGCAAATTTCTTCGAGTGATTTTCGGTCCCGTTTGCATTGACTCGCTTTAGAGGGAACGTAACAGGGAATCTACGAGCTACATCGACCTGATCAGAGAAGTGTGCATCAGTCGTCTAAGATAACTAGGACATAATATATAATAAGTACATACTGTAATATGCGAGCTACGGCTCGAGTAGAAAAAACAATATTCTGTGAAATTATTTCTTTATTTTCTAGTCTATAGAACAATTCAGGTTCACACTATACTATTCTTCGCAATTCTTTTCTTACAAGGTCTCTGTCCTCTCAAATCACTTTATCTCCTTTCAATTACTTAATTCACAAATCCAAACTAATTACTTCTTCTTGTTAACTCTCAACTTTCAATTTATCACAAAATTACAACTTCGCCCATTATCACTTTTCTAATCTCTTCGCCACGGTTTCAAAAACTACTGCCCCCTTTCGATCGCCATCTATCCTTATATAGCAGAAGTTTCTGATAGCCAGAAACTTCTAGCAAATTCTTCGACCACTGGAACAAGGATAATTCTGATGTAATAATCCCAAGATGGCAATCATTTCTTGCAGTTATAATTCGTTCCTATCCGTGATATTATCCGTCTCTTTCGTAGCCATGAACTGTGGAGACTTAGCCGCAGACACGAACCTCGAATGAAAAGACACTTTGGAATGGGCTGGAGGAGCGTAGTTATTATTCTACATTATTGTAGCATAATTTTAGGGGATGTTACAATACATATTTATATATGCCACTTTATATTCAGACCTCAGGTCAATAAGGATTTTCAAGACTAAGTCAGGGTGGGTGTTGAAAAAAAGATGGTGGCGGATGAACCCTTATTGTATCAATGGGTTACTGGCATTGGAATATTTTACCCTTTACCCAGAGGTTTTAACGAAAGATCTGGCCCTCCAGTTTGCGGGTTGAGCGTTAGGGTAACTGCCCCACCATGGGAAAATAAGTAACCAACGCTGTTTATGTCCATTTGTCCTCATCAGCAGTGTAATTATATAGCATAAACTCTATTTATGTCAACGCCTATATATAATTAAATCTCGTTTCACCATCACCATCGTTGTCATTTTTCCCATATATTTTTCACACAAGGTCGGACATTGTTATCCATATGATAAAACCGGGCGTACGACTGTCGTATAAAGCAAACCTTTGAGTTTAGGGTAAGGGACTAAGGCAACTGCCTTGGTGCACTCCTACTTTAACTTAGAATTTCCCGGTTATTCACGCCATGCATTTTACTTCTTTTTTTTATTATTAACTATCATTGAGTTTAATTATATTGCATTGTCGATTGTCTATGTCCGTATTTAGTATGTCTTCTCCCGCCGAATTTCTAACTCTGTAGCTTTTCCCGACATGCCAATCTTCGCATTCGTAGTTTGATTCCCCGACGTGTCCGATTAAAAGTATTTCCACCGCTGAAGTGTTACTTCGAAGAGTATCGAAACACCGCCAGAATATATCGTCCCGGGATCACTTCCCCGCTTTGCAAAAGAAGTACCCGGAGGGGTAGCTTCTTCGTTGACATTGAAATCCGTGATGCAATAATCTCCCATTCCACCCGTGGTGCGCGTATACGTAAGCTTATAAATTTGCATTTGACTGCCCCACCGGTAGTCTCCAGACGTGGAAACCTATCCTACCCATACAGACTTCGGGTATTCTTAGGGATGTTATAGCGCCTCAGGCTCATCTTTGGTGTCGAAATGTCTGAATTTTATTTAGTCGTCTTTTACGAGAAGCTGCGGCAACATTATGTAAGCCAGTGCCGCACGGCTTAACATGCAAATACCTGAAAAAGGCCCAGCTACTACTACCGCTTATTATTCATATATCAAACAAATTGCTTTATAAAAAATCTCATACGAAAACTCAGAAGGACCTTATCTTCAAATTTGCGTTTATTATTGTAACGCAAAATATCATAACTTAAATTGCAGAATACAATATGGATTGCATATATAAGTATTTGACAGTTTTATGTTATTTTTGTTTGTTTTATACAAATAACGATAGTAATAAAAAACCCTATTGTATGTTAACAAGTTCAATTCAAAAATAAGGTTCCTAAGTGCAAAATAGACTTTTCCGGTTTTTTCTCATCATTTATCTTTTGGTAGCGAAGAACCTTCTTTTTTCTGAAAAATGTTAAAAGTGTTAAAACAAGTTACTCCACGTGTTATCGTTATCGACACGTGTTTCCAGGGTTGCAGGTACTTACATACCTACCTTTAGTAGTTTTTACTATTTTTCTCGAAACCTGATATAGGAAAATATTAAATTCGTACTATATCACAGATATAGTGATATAATAAAATAAAAATTTTTGAAATCAGGGTATCGTCAACTTTCATTGGATATATTAAAAATCCTTCAAATATTTTTGTTTACTTTTACTCATTGTCATCGAGCCACAATTTATTTAATAATTAAAATTTAATTTGTAGTCAATGAGTATGATCATAGCCTTAGAGTGCACGACAATTACTATGGTTGGTCTGAATTTGTAGCACTATGTTTGTCTCGCTTTTCGTTTTCTTTTCCGGCATAAAAAGCTGCCATTTTTTCCCACAGAAGGATTTGGAATTTTGCCTCGTGGTGGTTGATTTTTTTGTGCTTTAATGACCATTTGTAATCGTCGTAAACTCGTGTTGGTAAGGCGGATTTCATTAGGATTGTAAGTAATTTCCTACATGTATTAAATGAATTTTTGTATCAAACTTATTACATATTTTCAGTAAATAAAATCTCTCACACAAACCATATGCTCAAAGGATGTTTATTTGTCCATTATTTTCTGCCTAGCAAGGACGCTGCGATTACATCATTTTATTTAATTCATCGAGGTTATATGTTTAAAGATGTCGATAAATGAACACAGTTGTAGTGCACCCAAGTGCCGTAAAGAAGATGATGACCTCATGGTTTCTTGCGATAGATGCAAACGTTGGTGGCATTACTCATGTGCTGATTTCGATCCTGATAAATACGACACATCCATCCCATGGTTTTGTGAGGATATCGCGTGCAATCTCAGTGAGGAAGGAGGAACACCGTCTACCAATTTGCAGCGTGGGGTTGATGACAATCTGCAAGGTGATGTCAATGCACAACCAGTTACCACTGCACATGATGAAGTCGGTAAATCGGTAACCTTCCTAAAAGAAGCAGCAGCGATAGCTCAAGCTATGGTTGCACAAAGAGACAGCGAACTTTCAGCTCTGAAGAAGGAAATGGAGGAGTTGAAACTGTCACTGTGCAAAGTTCGTTCGTCAACAAAGCAACCCGCAGAAGTAGATCATCAGGCATATTCACCTCCCAAGGTTCAGGACAGAAAGTTGGAAATGATCCAGAAGATTCGAGTTAATCATCAAGCGCTGTTGGACAACCTTGCTCAGCCCAAGCAGTCACCACCCATCCATAATGTTTCAGAAAGGCGATCGAGTTTTCCAGAGTCGGTGTTTCAGAAACAGAAACAACGTCCAAGCGGGAGTGGCCATACTTCGAAGAGGTATTCAGGTCAATTACTGTCGAAGGAAGGTTCACTGGCAAGGAGTATGTGTCCCGACTACGTAAAGCGTTGAAAGGTGAAGCTGGTAACAGTTAGTAAGTGATCGCTTAAAGTACTCATCGGACGCTGATGGCATATTAGATTCGCTTCGTGCTGATTTTGGCCGCCACGACGTTCTTGTGCACGACTTGACGGCGGATTTGTTAAATCTTCCTACGCTTACCTCGAAGTGTGATCCGAAAATCCGTCTGTGGGCAGTGAAGGTAAATGGATTTGTTGCGGATTTAAAATCAATGAGAAGGGAGGAGGATCTTAACAATGGTTTCGTTTTGACTTGTCTTGTTGGCAAGTTGGATGCTGGTCACTACCAAGAGTGGTCGAAGAAGAAAGCTGCTAATCCTAGGGCCAATTTCATCGATTTTGCGGAGTTTTTGACAGAGAAGGTAGACAATTTACCTCCAGAATTGGCAAAGCGAGTGGAACTAGCCGAGTCGAAAAAGTCGTCTAGATCTTCGATGCCTCCCGACCGTGTGATGGCTCATCAGCCAGTTTTACCAACCGCCACTTGCGTTAAGTGTGGTGGTCAGCATCGTTTGTTTCAATGTCCAGAGTTCAAAAATTTGTCAACAGAACAAAAACTTTCGTTTGCAAAGGATAAGGTTGTATGTTTTTCCTGTTTGGATTCGGCGAAACACGACTGGAGGGCTTGCTGGCGGGGAAAAACATGTGGTACTGATGGATGTACTGGACATCATCACGCATTACTTCATCCATCGTCGCCTACTAGTTCACCTAGGCCCAATATTGCTGCGATTCCTTTTGTACTTCAAGCTCATATTCACTCTTCACATGTCGGATCTAACTTATCCGTGTTGTTTAAGATCGCACTGATACGCATCTATGGGAACGATGATAAGTTTGTTGACACTTATGCGTTCTTGGACGATGGATCGTCCTTATCTATGGTGGAGAGGGATGTGTTCGATGAACTTGGTCTACACGGAATTCCAGAAGGGCTTACGCTGCAGTGCACAAAGGGAGTTTTACGTCACGAAGATTCCATGCGTACTATATTGTCCGTCTCAGGGGTTCATAACAGCAAGCGTCATCTTCTGAAGGATGTTTAGACGGTTAAAGATTTGGAGCTTCCAACACAGTCATTTAGTGCTGATGAGTTAAAGAGCTCGTATTCACATCTGCGTGGTCTGCCGTTAACAGACTTTGTGAATGCCAAGCCGAAGATTTTTGTTGGGTTGGATCAAGCTAAATTTTTGTGGGGTCATGGTCAACGCCATGGGAAAGACGAAGAGCCATGTGCCATTAAAACTCTTTTGGGTTGGGTCGTCTACGGAAAATCGGCTCCTGCCTTAAATGTTGTAGGCTTCAACCAAGCAGCGAAACCGTCAATGCATTTTTTGTTTCACGATACAATAAGAGCGGAGGATGAGCTGCACGAGCTTGTTAAGAGCCACTTTTCTACAGAGGATTTTGTAGTTAAGGCCCCTAATGGTGATTTAATCAGCCAAGAAGTTCGACGAGCCATCTCAATTATGGAACGAACCATGAAACGGTTGGACAACGGGTACGAGATTGGTCTGCTGTGCAGTGCTGATGACGTTAAGCTTCCGGACAGTTACCCGATGGCTCTAAACCGGCTCAGAGGTCTCGATAAATCTCTTAAGAAGAGACCGCATCTATTGGAGTGGAAGAATAACCACATGAAGGAGTTGGTATCTAAAGGGTATTCCAGAATTGCATCTCAGGAGGAGTTGCAGAAACAGTGACCAAGGATTTGGTATGCACCTACGTTTATTGTTGAAAATCCGAACAAAGTTCCAGTAAAACCGAGGGATGTTGCTGATGTAGCCGATAAAACCAACGGAGTTTCACTTAACAGTTACCTGCTAAAAGGGCCGGACAATCTGGTTCCGCTTCATGCAGGGATCTTCAAATTCCGCGAACGTGCAGTAGCAGTTAACGCAGACGTGAAAGAAATGTTTCACAGGATCCGGATAAAGGAAGAAGATCAGCAATGCCAACGAATTTTATGGAGGAACGGGGATAGCTCTCGAAACCAAGACGTTTACATCATGGAAGTTATGATGTTCGGTCCCAGGTATTCTCCTACGTGCTCTCAGTTCGTCAAGAATCGTCACGCAGAATTGTTCTGAGAAGAATATCCAGAGGCCGTAGATGGATTGATAAAGAGGACGTATGTAGACGATTATTTTAACAGCCACGATTCGGTGGAGAAGGCAGTTTCTGTAACTCAAGACGCAATCCGCATCTGTAAGTCAATGAACTTCGACCTGGTAGGAGTACAGTCTAGTCAAGAGTTTCTTCGGAGGACCTCAGAGAACCATGTTAACCCTAAGTTGGTAAGCATAGATGCAAACAGCTCTGAGTCTTTTATTTGCAAGATCCTTGGGATGTACTGGCACCCAACGTCTGACCATTTCACCTACAAATTGTCTTGTAACGAAACTCAAGAAAAGTTTACGCAACCTGAGGTCGTAGTAACAAAGAGGGAGATGCTAAGGACCATAATGAGGTTTTTCGACCCGCTTGGTCTCGTATCGTTTTACATCATCCGTGGGCGCATCGTCCTACAGGAAGTTTGGCGCGAAGGGTTTGACTGGGACGAGCCAGTTTCACAGGACCTGAAGATCCCTTGGACAGAGTTCATCAAGGAGTTACAGTCTATCGAGAAGCTCAAGATTCCTAGCCGATATTTATCGTGGAATCCAGATGAATCGCAGACAAGTTTGGTTGTGTTCATCGACGCTTCAGAAAAGGCGTTTGTTGCGGTGGCGTACTTGCGTTTTGAACACTGTAATAAAGTGGAAGTCGCATTAGTGATGCGAAAAGCGAAGGTCGCCCCAGTTAAAAAGCTATCAGTGCCAAGGTTAGAGCTGCAGGCAGCACTTCTTGGTGTGCGGTTAGCAGTCACCGTTAAGAGTTCACATTCAATCCATATTGCTGAAACAATTTTCTTCTCGGATTCGAAGACCGTATTGTCATGGATTAATTCAACTAAGTTTAATTTCCCATCGTTTGTTGCTGTACGAGTTGGGGAAATTTTGGATTCATCTTCACCACGGCAATGGTTCCATGTCAGGACAGAGCATAACGTGGCAGACGATGCTACGAGATGGAATGATCTCTCCGTGGGAGATGCAGAACGAAATGGTTCAAGGGCCCTGAATTTAATTTCTTCAATGTCCGAGAGATACTTGGCCTGTGTCGCCTGGAAAAGAAGTAGCTGAGTTGGTGACTAGCGAAATCTTTTGTTCCATAACAAGAAAGATCCTGTTTCCTATGCAATCCTGGACGAACTTAAACCTAGATTTCGTGCCAGGTGGTCGTCTTCAGTGAGAGTTATTGCCTTTTTGCTACGTTTAAAAAATATTTTACTTAGAAGACCAGCTGAAAAGAAATCATTCATCACCCCGGAGGAGTTTGAACACGCTGAGAATTGGATGTTCAGGAGAGTTCAAGCGGATGCTTTCCTAGCTGAGGTGGTTGCTCTAAAAGCAGGGAAGAAGGTCAGCGCTTCAAGTTCGTTAGCGTCTTTCTCGCCGT